>JBAMBL010001352.1:0-236602 GCA_037043405.1 Drosophila subquinaria | reverse complement strand
TTAAAGACGTACAAATGTCGCGTTCTCGATCCTGGTAATACCCATATGGAATTGAAATATTCTGTGGCTTGATGGTTGCCACCGTGTTTGGGAGTTGGGGCAAACTTGCCACTCTTTTTTGTTCACTCACTTATGATCAACCCAACACTGGTTGTTTGTCACCAGAAGAAGATGTATACAAAACTTAGGAATTGAATAAAAATTTTTAAATTGAAAGACAGAAATTAGTGTGTAGTGCAATATTTAACAACATGGTGAGCACAGATCTGCGCCACAGTTCAACGCTGCACAGTCTGGTGTGCCAGTCAATATTGGTGTTGATGTGCTTAATCTGCTATGGATATGGCGGCTTAAGCGGCGCCAAGTTTGTGTTTGACGACACCGTGGCCATTGTTAAAAACAGGAATGTTTACGCTTTGCCTACCAACTGGACGGCCATTTTCAGCCACGACTTCTGGGGAGCTCCGCTCCTAAGCGCGGATTCCCACAAATCATTTCGACCACTGACAACGCTAATGTTTCACTACGAGTACGCGCTCCTTGGCTTAAATGCCGCCCATATGAAGTTCCTCAATCTGTTGCTGCACTGTGTCAACACGCTGCTTATGTGGCGTTTAGTCAGATCGTTGTACGTCGAGGAAATCGACATCGAACGCTGGGCCACTATTTCGGCAGCACTGTTCGCCGCCCATCCAGTGCATACGGAAGCTGTTTCTGGTGTTGTTGGTCGCGCCGAGCTAATGTTTGGGTTGATACACTTGCTTTGCCTCATGTTAACGGTTGCCAGCGTGGATAAGCCAGGCTTAAGCAGTGCTATTCTGATTCTGCTGCTTACGGCCATTGGCATGCTGTTTAAGGAGTCGGCAGTGACCATACCGCTGTCCTGTGCTACGCTGGACTACTTTCAGAATGGTACCTACATGTTACCGCGTAAGCTCCAGCAGAGGGTAATCACCACTCGCCTACGCTATGGATGCTACTTTTTCGGCACTATATTTCTCGTGGTGGCACGTCTCTGGTGGCAGAATTTTGAGGCGCCAGAATTCAAGGCCGTGGACAATCCAATTGCGCATAACGAGCATCTGCTAACACGCGGCTTGTCGCAGCAGTATCTCCTCGTGATGAATTTTTGGCTTATGCTGTGCCCGCAATGGTTGTGCTTCGACTGGGCCCTGGGCTGCGTAAATCTTGTTACGAGCATTTGGGATATGCGACTGCAGGCTGTCATTGCATTCTACTCATTTATTCTGGTCGCATTGATGAACTTTCGCCGCCTGGCCGGTCTAATGCTTGGACTGGCACTGATGGTTATACCGTTTCTGCCCGCCTCGGGCATCATCCGGGTCGGATTCGTGATTGCTGAGCGTACACTGTACGTGCCATCGATTGGCTTCTGTCTGCTGTCCGTCTATGGATTTCTCTATTGCTACAATTACAATGCGGACAAAGCCTACTGGCGCAACATGCTTCAGACGCTTATAATGCTGCTCTTCGCAGTGATGATGATACGGACGCGTCAACGCGCCGCTGAGTGGCTCAATGAGGAGACGCTATTCAGCTCGGCGCTTCAGGTGTGTCCCAACAACGCCAAGGTGCACTACAACATAGCTCGGTTGGCAACGGACACTGGTAACAGCACGAGGGCTTTTCAGCACTACCACAAGGCCATTGAGCTGTATCCGGAGTACGAGTCGGCACTAATGAACCTGGGTAATCTGTATCGCGAGCACGGACAGCTGCTCACAGCTGAGAAGTATATTCGCGCGGCATTAGTTGCTTATCCTGCTTTTCCCGTGGCATGGATGAATCTGGGAATTGTGCAGTCGGCGCAAAAGAAATTCGACGAAGCACTTAACAGCTATAAGGAGGCACTCAAGTACCGCGCCGACTATGCCGTCTGTTACTATAACATGGGCAATCTGTATCTGGAACAGCAGCGCTACGCCGAAGCACTGCATCATTGGCAGCATGCGGTCACAGTGAATCCACGGCAACCTAAAGCTTGGGCCAATATTCTGACCATGCTGGATAATCGCGCCATGTACGAGGATGCTCTTCGACTTTCGGAACAGGGCTTGATTCAATTGCCCCATGAACCGAGCATAATGTTTATACGCGCCAATGTCTTGGGCAAACTGAAGCACTACGTGGAAGCTGAGTCACTTTATAAACAGGTCATCGAGATGGATCCTCATAATATGCTCTATCACACGAATCTTGGGGTGCTATACCATCGCTGGGATAAAGTTCAAGAAGCCATTGATTGCTATAGGACTGCTATCAGCCTCCATGCCTCGCGAGCGACGACAGCGCGGGATAATCTGGGTAAGCTTTTGAAGCGCATGGAACGAGAGGCAGCCAAAGAATAGGAGTAAAAAATAAGCGGTATATCTTCGACCTAATGTAACTTTAATATAGTTTTTTAAATCTGGTCATTAGCTTAAACAACTCTTTTCTTGAAGTTGTTAAACTATTTAGTTAGTTAAACTATTTAACATTCCGTTGTACCCAATTTCTGAAGCAAAAGATTTAATTAACTTCTGTAAAATTTAATTGTTTTATAGTATTTGGTTGTGTACAATCTCACCTACTTTGTCCAATAGGAACTGTGAAGCAAATCCTAAATACACCGATCTCTCTTTCGACTTTTCACTACGAAGTTAAGGTACTTTAATATACGGGGGTGCCACAGAAATCGCTTTCGCTTGAATTTCACTTAAATTTTTATAAAGCGAAAGCGATTTCTGTGGCACCCTTGATAGACTTACAAATTTTAGATTCAAGTGAAATCACAGACACAAATTTTTATCAATTTGTGCATCACAATTTAGAAGATAAGTCAGAATGTAAGCTAATCTTAATGAAAAAGCTATATATTTTATATTTATTTATTTACTCAAGGGTATGTACAATTAAGATTAGAACTAAATAATGATCGATAAACTACATGACAAACATAAATTAATTAAAATCTAAGACATAAGGCCTACAGAAAATACTTTCGAGAGCAGCGAAATAGTTCTTGCAACGATTATTTATGACAAATCGAATCAATTCCATTTCAGTATTCGCATTACAAAATAATAATACCGAGAATTACATAAACTATTTATATATAAATATATATATATATATAGGAATATACAGACACAGATATAATCAGACGAACCACAAAGGGAACATATTGTTGGCAAAAGGCAAAATAAGATGAATACAATTTGAACAAAAGGTTGAGTTTTTGTAAAATAATCACAATGTTAATTATAAGCAAATATTAAATATGCAATATGTAAATGTATAATAACCAAGTCTTTGATGTTGAGATGCGCGTCTGGTTTGTTTTGTTTTGGGCGAGCTAGCGAGCGAGCAACGGCGATTCAACTTATCTTACAATAATGAACAAAAATAATATAACACAGTTTACACAGTAACGAGGGGAGGGCAGGGTATATAGGAGAAGGGGGGCAATCATGGCTTATTTCTATGTGGTTAACTGCTGTCTTAGAGCAACACAAACTCCTCGCTTTCGCTGTCATCGGGATCATGGTCATAGCTATTAAGCTGCGGCAAAGAAGAGCCATCAAGCTCTTGGGTTAAAGCCGCCACTTGCCTTATTAGAGGCTTATAGAGCGAGTCGCTCATCTCATCACGCGCATGATCCATGCAGCGACCTCGGGAAAATGTAAATAGCGGATAATTCATTTCCATATAGTCAGCCTGTGGCTGCTGTTGTTGTTGCGTTTGTGGCGCAGAAGGTTTGTCCATGGTAGCTCCAGAGGCACAGCGCATTGGATGCAAGTACTAAAATGAGGACATATTTAATTAATAAATCTCTTTCAATTAAAGCTTGTCTAGCTCCTCTTACCAATTGTACGCTTTCAACAAAACTATCAAAATCAGTTTTGGTAGCACAATAGAATCCAATGCAGCAGCTGGGATCCATTTTACTCGACTTCATTTTACGTGGCGATTTGCAGTGGAAAGTATGCATCGAGAAGGTCTCCTGATTGACATCCACCATCTCCTGGCAGTAATGCGGATCCAGGTGTATCAGCTTGTCTTCCTGGAATCCCACAAAGTATAGCGAATGCTTTGGCTTGCCTCCAATAATGCCCAGACAGTGTTCCGTGCTGAGCAGCAGCTTAAGGCAGTGTGCATAAACAGGATTCAACTTATCAGTGCCCAGACGCAATGGTATCAGTACAACCAAGGATTTCCAGTGCTGTTGATGTTGCTGACTTGACTGTTCTAGCTTAGTCCCACCGCTGTTACACCTCTTAGATTGTTGCCAAGGCACGTTTGGCTTCGGCGCCGGTTCCGGGATGCTGCACTGCTCTTCAACGTCTTGCATGTAAACTGGAAGAGACAGAGGCGATGTTAATGTGCAGAAGGTGCAAGTCAAAGGGTAAGTTACTGGTGCAATCCTTAGCCACGTATACGCTAATATTGTCAAAGTCGGCATTCTCTTGAGCGGCATGCTCCAAGGCGTGTCTGTGGTAATAAAGAAAATTCTGCTTTAAAAAAGTTACACATTGGAGCATATAATGGGAACTCACTTTAACAGATAGGATACCGAGGCAGGGCCATACCAGTCGCCTGGTTTCTTGCCCAGCTGTTCACCCAGTCGCACCAGCGCGTGGATGGAGAAGGGGCTGCTCTTTGAGGAGCTGTCTCCAAACCACTTAATGATTTTCTTATGCATATTGTCCTCATACGTGGAGTGCAACTGCGAGTCCGAGTCATAGCGCCAGCCTTAAGAAAATTTAAGCAACATGAATTGGAGCTTTCTAAAAGTTGAAGTCGCTACTTACTGCGACCCAGAAAATGGCAGATTAGACCCTGTGCCAGTAACATCTGGCCACTCCTCAGCATGCAGCCCCAGCCGCAATCTGAGGTATAGTTGGACCCATTCATGATCGGGAACTCGCGACGGTAGGTCATCCAAATGCGGCTGTAAAAGTCACGTCGGAAACCCTCGATTCCCTCTTCCCAAGGACTTTCGGCCAGTTGGTTCTCGGCCGCATCCATGCCAAGCTCTTGAGGCACAACAATTTCGTCGATTTGCTGCGGATTTAATGTAGGATATATGGACGAGGACGTTGCCGTCGCTTGTATGCTGTCATACGCTGATGTGGCATTGTCCGGCGTAGTATCTGCGCCACTGGTCAGCTCCGTGGTGGAGTTCTCCATGCTGACGGGTGGTGTAAAGCGCCGATGATAGCATCGACCTAGCAGCCAAACAGGTTGCTCCTTTGAGAAGCTTGTCTGACGCATTTTGCCGCTCCAGCCGTACTTGACATTGTGCCACATAGCCACCAGCTTAGACTCCATTCCTTTGGTAGGAGTGCGATTCGCGGCAAGCTCTGAATCATCGTTATGCTGATCCACGTGACTGCAACTGCTATTGCTATTGCTGTTACTATTACCGCCATAGAGCTGACTAAAGGCATTCATAAAACGTGATGACGTCGATATTTTGCGCTGTGGTGTCGCTGTCGAAGCATTCTCCAATTTTGGGTTTAGGTTCGCACTTGTCACAATTGGAGTTGCTGACACAGCAGAAGCCGAGGCAGCAGAAGTTGAGGCAGCAGATGTCGAGGCAACAGAAGCAGCCGCTACCGCTGTGTGCGGTATTGTTTGTATTGGTGCTGCCTGTTCCTCCTCAATGGCGCCATCCTGCACGTCCCCATCGACCAAAGTGACCACCGCCTGGCCACTGGTCTCAAATAGCACCAGCTTGTCGTCAGTCAGCTGTGAGAGCAGTCCATCATAGTTCATCTGTTTGGATTTGCGCCGCGCAGATATGGAAGCAGAAGAGCGACGGTGCTTTGTTCGTAATTTTGGTAATTTAAAAAACGAGGGCATTGCACAGACAATTCAATGTGGGCCACTTGCTGGCGCTGACACCACTGAATCATAGCATTGTGCTGCCGTGTGGTGCTGATTAACGATATTTACTCACCGTTTATTTGTTTAAATATGAGAATGATAAAGTTAAGCTTTAGTTTTCTGCGTGTTTGTATTCGCATTCATATGTTTATGCACAGCACTATCGCGATATTTCCCTGTACCCCAATGAACGTGATATTAAAGAAATCGCGATCTTTGGAAAATCAACCGATTGTAACATTTCCATTCGAAATTCAAATACTACTGCACTTGAAAATTAAACCACAATGCATTAATTATGGAATAGAGTACTTAACAATTTCGACTGAAACAAATAAAACTATTGTTTTTAAATTGTTCGCAATATGTTTTGTTGCATAAACGTATTGTATACCATTGCACTGTTCTGTTGCCATGCAATGTTGCCACATCGCTCGTTTTGAATGCAACTCTATGACTGATTATCCATCGGATGCATTATATTTAACCCAGCTACTGCTATGAATATACTTAATAACCATTAGTTTGTGGTTGGAGAAACACAGACATTATCCGCCTAGATAAAATCAAGTTTGTCGTTTACTTGCGGTTATTTTGACGTGTGGCAACACTGTGACTGTTTGTTATTGCGCAACTCCCCGTGAAGTCCAAAAAAAATAGCAAAATGGTAAATAATTCAAATGAGCACATAATTAAAACGCCAATTAAACGCAAACTAAACCCTTGACAGCAAAATCCAATTCAAAGGTTCGTTTCAACGTTCGGCCATCACACCTTCAGCCACTTGCCACTACTTTGTGGAGCCGGTGTAAAAGCAACAGATATAACAACAAAATTTCTCATGGCGAATTCCACGCGCTTGTCTTCGTCCTCTGTGCTGGCCACAGAGTCCTCGAATAAGGGCATGATCATAATTAATAGGCCGAAGGCGTTAAATGCAATTAACCTGGAAATGGTGCGAAAGATTTACAAGCATTTGAAGAAGTGTGAAAAGTCCAAATCCCTTATGATAATCAAGGGCACGGGTGACAAAGCGTTCTGTGCCGGCGGAGACGTTCGAGCATTA
This sequence comes from Drosophila subquinaria, assembly GCA_037043405.1. Lineage (NCBI taxonomy): Eukaryota > Metazoa > Arthropoda > Insecta > Diptera > Drosophilidae > Drosophila > Drosophila subquinaria. The sequence continues at coordinate 229,647 of JBAMBL010001352.1, read as the reverse complement.
GTCGAAGCCGGTCCCACGGACGAATCGAAGAGCTTCTTTCGCGAGGAGTATACAACGAACGCTTTAATTGGAAACTATAAGATACCCTATATTGCCATTATTGATGGTATCACAATGGGAGGCGGAGTTGGACTTAGTGTCCATGGAAAATATCGCGTGGCCACCGATCGAACCTTATTCGCCATGCCAGAGACGGCTATTGGATTGTTCCCCGATGTGGGAGGCTCATACTTCCTTCCACGGCTGCAGGGCAAGCTGGGTCTTTATTTGGGACTGACGGGTTATCGTCTACGTGGCGCTGATGTCTTTCATGCTGGCATTGCCACGCACTATTGCGAAAGCAGTAAGATTCCTGATCTGGAAACAGCTCTTCTCAACTGCCCAGACGCTGATGATATACCTGATCTGCTGCAAAAGTTCCATACTCAGCCAGAGAAACCATTTGTTCTGCAGCCCGTTCTGGAGCAGATCAATAAGAACTTTGGTGCCAGTTCTGTGGAAGGCATACTCGAGAACTTGCAGAACGATGGCAGCGATTGGGCAAAGAAAACGCTGGAGGTCAGTATTTGGTTCACAAATAGGTGATGAGCGTCGGCTGCTTCAACTGTTAATTGGCTGGGTCAATCAAATGCCACGCGCGAAAACGCATAAATATTTGAATCGCACTATAATGAGACTATTTTTAATTAGCACCTCGTTGTTGACGCCACAATTTCGTACAAAACACGATCATAAATTAGCAATGTCTTACGAGTTTATCTAATCTATTTAACTTTATTTTGCAGGTCCTTTGTAAGGTGTCGCCCACGTCGCTGAAGGTTACCTATCGTCAACTGGAGCTCGGCTCGCAGCTGTCGTTGGCCCAATGCCTTATCATGGAGTATCGTCTGGCCGTGCGTCACCTGGAGCCGAAAGCCGACTTCAAGGAGGGAGTGCGTGCCCTGCTCATCGACAAGGATCAGAGTCCCAAATGGAAGCCGGCAACGTTGGCTGAAGTCACCGAGGAACATTTGCAATGGTTCTTCAGCAAATTGCCCGAGACCGAGGAGCTCAAATTGTAATGTAGCTGAAGCAAGCTTGCGTAGTTTTAGCCGCACTTCTTACCCGCTCCAGTTCCGTTATCCTGCTAACCACGATACACTGTACACACTGAACATTGCAACTGTTTGATTTGTTGAGCATGCATTTTGCTTGAGTTTCTACCAAAATTATCTGTTAAGAGTTGTTTCTTTATAAGAAAGGTTGCTAAATGATTGTAATCTCTTTTATCTCTTTTGAACAGCGACTAACTCATGGAAAATTTCTGAAGATGTATTTACACAAATACCGAATGTGAAATTTGATGCATTTATATATGATATACATATATATATTATATACAATTTACATATACATTATACATTACGATACTAATTGTGCCTAAAGAAATAGTAGATATCGGTTAACAACAATAAATTGGAAATTATACAAATAAATTAAACAACTAAACTGTGCCATCCTTTGACTTAATACTCTCCTCGACCATTTTCGACAATTCATGCAGCTTTGCGATTTGTGTAGACTGAAAATTTAGCTTGGACAGTTCCAAAGTCCAGGCGGCCACATCTACGCGCAACTGCAGACGAATCTTGTCATCATCCGATACGGCATTTGAATTGCTGCTTGCCGAAGTGTTGGATACGGAGCCACTCTTCAAGTTGCGCAGCCGACGCAAAGATTCTTCAGTTTTCTGCACAGAAGTCAGCACATCACTAACAACGTTATAGTACCTGTGATAAAGTAAGCAGAAATGATAAAAATACCTCTGATTACGCTCAATACGCTTGAAAAACTTACGCCTTGGTTATGTTACTGCACACCTCCGTGAGAATCTGCTCCACCACAAGCGCTCCCAGCTGCGGTTCGTGCTGTGCGGCAAACGATTTAAGCGGCCTCAGCATTTGCTCAACGTACCCCGAGCAACGCGTGGGCACTTCCCGATTTGTTTTGCGATACAATCGGGGCAAGTCGTTGACCTGGCGAACATTCTCTGTGCCACATTCGGCGATCAAAAGTTCTTTAAGGGTTGTCTGTATGGTGATCAAATGCGAATTCAGTGTATCGCCCAAGTCGGCTATGGACTTGCCCAGCACGTCGTTGAATAACAAATTGTTCTGCGTCTTTGGAGCCGCTTGTACAATGATCTTTTGCAACTCTGGCAAGTAGGCCTCGAACTTGCGCGTGTCGGCGTGCAGGGAAATTAAAAGTTGATTTCTCGTGAAGACTTTCGAGTAGCTGTTATTAGATTTCGATGTTGTGATGACATCTGCGATCCATCGAGACAGACGCAGCACAATTTGCACGTTTAGCTTGTAGAACTTGGGGAAAACTTCAGGCAAATAGATGCCATCAGCCCAACAACGCATCAATGCCTGCTTTGCAGCATTAAAGGGCTCCAATTGATATTCATTCAACGCTGGAGTAGAATTCAGTGTATCTTCTTTAAGCAACGGGTCCAGTTGGGCTTCAAATCCTCCGGCAATTTCCTGCATCAACAACTTTTAATAACAGGAAATGTATTAACTCAAGAAACTTACCTGAAAACATATTTGGAAGTAGACGGGCAGATTCCAACGTGCTTCAAAACTCTTGGTCTGCTTATGTTGGCGATAAAAAGATACTGCTTGCTCATCACTACTGGTCAGCAGCTCCTCAATTCTGCTGAGAAAGTCGCGTGTGCACTTGTATTTGACGTAGAATACTTCCGAATTTCCGGGTGCGAAAATCGAGTTCATATGCAACTCCAGCCGCATTTCAACATCTGCCCAGTAGCTGTTGACGACAAAATTAAAGCCACTCAACTTGTCCGAGTACAGCGTTAGACGCAACAGATCCGTCATGTGAAGCGATATAAAATTCAGTATCTTGCTGTAAATGCCAGCCAGCCCCTGTGGCGAGTTTTGCAGTTGCTGCTCGCCAATAATGCCGCTCATGTAAGGCGCCACAACATCCTCACGAAAGACTCGCTCCGCTTGTCCACAGGCATCCAATGTTATGTAGATGCGCAGGCAGCGCTCTAAGTGCTCTGAGGATGTGTTGCGTGTCTGCTGCAGTAAATCGTTAAAAAACCGACGCAATTGCTGATGCACATTTTCTTCTAGCTTTCGTATTTTAGCTTTATGTCCGTTATTTAGATGAGTGGCGCAATGTTTCTCGTGAAACTTCAACTGTATTAAGTCAAGGGCGGCACGTTCCAAGTCCACAGCCTGAGGACTTTGTTCACCACTCAGCTTTTGAGAGATCAGCTCTTCCAGCTTAGCAGAGATCTCATAGACCTTTTTCAAACTTTCCAAGCTTCGATGACAATCTCGCAATTGGCGTTTCTCCTCCAACTGGTCCCGCAATTCGACAACGTTCTCCTCAATTAAGCTGTGTATGCCTTCAATTTCACTACGAAATTGCTCCAGTGGTCGCTGTATAGTTTCAATGGACTGATCAAGACCCACCAAATTGGCACTCAGATTGACAAAATCAGCATAGTCCTCGTTAATTAAATCAATCATGGCTGCGCGCAGGCCTTTCAGGTAGAGGCCAAGGTTGTCGCGTAACAGCTCTAGGCTCGGTGCATTGCGGTTCTTGTGAAGAAACTCGTCCACCGAGAAATTTTCCTGCAACATTTATGCTAAGGTCAAAATAGTTGACATGGTAATATGTGTTGCTTACCTTCATGAATTCATTTTTGTCAAAGCAGAGTTTTTCCGACGTGCTTGTCGTGCCAATGGACACCGATGGTTTCCTTACTGGGTCATGCATGGCAACATACGCTTTTCAATAAACAAATTAAAAGTTCTAAATAATTGCCACGACCAAGTTGAAGCTGTCAGCCTCATCAGCTATGACTATCGATAACTGGTAACGATTAAATTGCTCAGCTGATGTTATATGCAGTGATGCCAATTTGGCTTTTTTTCGGATAGATTTGTCTGGTTTTAACTGCTTCAGCCGGGAAAATTCTCAAACATCTTCTATACGAAAATCTGTATTTATTTAGATTCAATTAAATTGAATCCAAAAAGGATTCAATACTGCTAATTTTTGAACTTTTTGAAAATGGAAACGATATAAAATCGAAAACACTTTCCCAGTACGTCAAAATTAACCTCTTAAAATGGGATAATGTTGAAAATTCGTCAAAATTTTGGTCCGAAGCAAACAAATTTCGAGACTCTGCAGGCAATAACCCTTTTTCAGAAGTGGTCACTTTCGCTCTGACTCGTCTATTGTTGCCATGGTCAAATGTAGAAGTAGAGATGGTTTTTAGCCAAGATAATTTGGTTACAACTAAATTGAGGAACCGTCTAGACATAGACACGTTAAATGCTATTTTGACCATTTGATAAATGTATATATTATAAAATTTTTCAACTATATGCATATGTATATTCTATCTTCTGCAGATACGGTTAGCGTCGACAAAAAACTTGTTACGAATTAAATGGCAAATACCTAATATGATAAGCACCATGGGCAAAGTTCAAAGACAAAAAAAAATGACGAAAAAAAATCATTGAAGATGCTTTAAAGCATTTAAATTAAAAATTTTAAGTTTTTCAGCTCCTTTCCATGTTTTCTTTGGCCGTTTTGTCTTTTTTTCCCGAAAATATTTGGCATCACTGGTTATATGTAGCCCAAAAGAAGTGGCAACGCCACACTTCAATCGACATATCAGAAAGTTTGCCGGTTTTTCACTTCAACAACAAAGAGGAAATAATGCCGAAAAATCAAGGATATCGAAGCAATAACAATGCGCCACGCAAGCGTCAAGCACAGTTGGACGAGCAGAATCCAGTAGTCCAAGCATTTCGCAACTATGCCAGCGAGTTGGATAGCAAACACGATCGTCATGAGCGTATATTAAAATTGAGCCGCGACATTACTATTGAATCGAAGCGCATTATATTCTTCTTGCATTCCATTGATTCGCGCAAGCAGAATAAGTCAAAAGTGTTGGAGGAGGCACAGCAGCGACTGACTAAGCTCATTGATGTCAACTTTCGGGCCATCGCTCAGGAGTTGCGGGATCAAGATGTTTATCAGTTCCGCGCCGCCTACTCTCCCGGTCTACAGGAGTTCATTGAGGCGTACACTTACATGGAGTATTTGGAGAACGAGGATAAGAACAGTGAGCACTTAAAATCAGTATCGAATTGGTCAGACCTGCAGTCGGTTATGCAGTATGAAGATGACGCCAACAAAGTGGAGCCCGGACAAGAAGGAGAAGCACAAATATCTGGCGACCAAGTGCCAGCAAATGCTACTCAGAAATTTCACTTTTTCGTTGATCCAACTGAGTATATATTAGGAGTTTCCGATTTGACAGGGGAATTGATGCGTCGCTGCATTAACTCGCTGGGCAGCGGAGACACTGACACCTGCATGGAAACCTGCAAGGCCTTGCAGCAGTTTTACACTGGGTTCGTATATTGTCATACTGCTTAAAGCTAGTCAATGTAATGCATTCCATTTACAGCTACATCAGCCTAAACTGTCAACGTGCTCGTGAGTTGTGGCGCAAGATTACTACCATGCGACAGAGCATGCTGAAGGCAGAGAATGTCTGCTATAATGTCAAGGTCCGCGGCGGCGAGGCTGCGAAATGCGCCAACTTCGACCAGAAGCCGGGAGATGACACTGATGAAGGCTTTTATTAAAAACAAAATATTCTTAATACACATTTTAAAAATCACAAATATATTTTCAAGAGACAATTAAATATAAACATACATACATATATGTTTTGAGTGCAGAAATATTGACGAATCGGAGGCACTTAGAGGCGCAGGTCTTTGAATTTCGCTGAATGGCTCTGCTAAAGTACTAAAAACAAAAGCTTCAGCCGTGGTCGATAAAATTTCTCAATAAAAAATTGCCCTAGAAAGATTAAAATCTAATTTCTGATTATGATTTCAGTATGAATTAATATTTCAAGTTTTTTTTTATTAGAAAGTATACAATTTTTGGTGTTCTTCTGGAGCTTGTTGTTGCTTCTCGTCTGAGGAGGCCGCAGCATCGGATCTTCTCGTGTCAGACTTTTTAAAAAAGGTGTTGTGTTTACCATTCTCATTTTGGTCAAGCTTCGTTATTATACCCTGTGGCCATCGAAAATGGGTAAAATAGAGTAAAATTGATTTGTGAAATGTGTGTAACAGGAAGAGTGAACCATAAGGTATATAATATATATCCTTTATCAGTATCAACGCTCGAATCGATTGAGAAATGTCCGTCTGTCTGTCCATCAATCTGTGTGAACACTTCGGTTTTTAGAGACTAAGACCTATAGACTTTAAATTTGGTGTGTACTTTTCAGGATACCGGGTGCAGATTAAGTTCGTTTTTAAATTTACATCGGAAATCTAGGACATATAGCTGCCATAGGAACGATAAGTCAAAATCAAGTTTATGTAGCAAAAGCTTTTTTGTTTTTTGAGATGAAATACAATATAAGGGCGATTTAAACAAGATGTGATTAAGCGACTTTTTTTTAAGAATATTTAAGTGTACTCGTGTAAACTCAAAGCGGCTTAAGCCAACGTAAAAACGTTTTCTCTGCGGGTTGATGGTTGCCACCGTGTTTGGGAGCTAAGGTTGCCACCTTGCTTTGCCAAAGTTGGGGCATAGTTGCAACTCTTTTTTTGTTCACTCACTCATCCCAACACTTCTGTAAACCGAATTGGGTTTTTCCAGAGTAACAAGTGTATCAAAGAACAGATCATATAAATTCTGGCCTGGGGATCATCCTGTTATCAGTAAAAGTCGGCCTTTCTGGCAAGATGAACGCGGCAGCACCAGAGAGGGCCAGTGGAAGCTCCACAAGATCGGCTGGAGAAGACAACTCCATGCCCATTGCTCTGTTGCCAGCGCCTGTGCGTGACGAGCTTTGCGAGCATTTGGACTCGCTGGATGTATGGAGGAAGCTAGCGGCTTTCGTCAAACTATATCCCAGTGATGTGCAATACATACAAAACCAGAGTTTGCTTGGTCAGTCGCCTACGAACGAATTCCTCAACATTTGGGGCGGCCAATACAATCACACGGTCAACACACTGTTTGCACTTTTACACAAGTGAGTCACAATTACAACCTGTTGCTAAATCTTTTTATTCGCTTGTCGTATTATGAGGCGTGGAAGACCCCAACAAATATATATATTCTTGATCAGGACTACCATGTCGGACTGTTCTCTGTCCGTCTGTTTTAATGCTAGTCAACAAAAATTATATATTCTTGATCAGCACTATCGTTTCGGACTGTTTTCTGTACTAGTTTCTATGCAAGGCCCTAATTTTTTTAAGCTATCTTTATGAAATTGCTTGATCAGATCACTATTTTATTATAGAATTGACCGGCTAAAGAAATAAAATGTAATATGAAATTTTTTTTTGTTTTTTGAAGTTCCTTGACCAGTTTCAAAGATTTTGTATTTTTTACAGTCTTATACATCCTTATTAAATTTAATATCTTAACCAAATTCGCAAATTGTAAGTTTGTCATAGTCTTATACATCCTGAACATTTTGGCTAAGATCGGACTATGCCATATGACTGCCTTAGAGATTTATATAAAAACAAAAGTAATTTGAATAAAATTTATCATTTACCAAAATTCATCATACGAAAGGTTAAAGAAATGTAATTTAATTTACATTATTCCGGATCAAAACTTTTCAAACCAAACGAATCAGAAATTTATATATCGTATAGGCGCCATAAGAAAGAATAGCAATAAATCAACATGAAGTAAAAGGAACTATTGTTTCTTGAAAAATTATCAACAATCTAAATGATTTTGCTTATTTTGTACGTACATACATATGTATTAAGTCTTTACAAAATTTGATAAATATGTACATATCTGCAAAAAAGATTAACGTTCTTTATGGTTTTTGAAATTTCTCTGTATTTCAGTAATAAACTTCGCAGTGCTATGCTGATTATAAAAGACACTGTGGATGTTAAACTCCACAAATATATACTGAAGTGTGAAGAAACTGTCAGCGAGCAGCGTGAACCGCCGAGTACCCGATCTAATAACAATGTCAATGATAGTTACAATAGTAACAGCCTAGAATCTCCAGATGACATTCATGTCAGCAGTGTTCATCGTGCCGCCCAGTCGTTGCTAGAAATCGATTACGACGAGTTGGTTCAAGCAACAGGTAACTGGAGCCCCGAGAATAAACTGGGCCACGGTGGCTTTGGTGAAGTCTTCAAGGGGGAGTTTAAAAATACCGATGTGGCCATTAAAGCTATGAATTACAAGCATAAGCATAGCAATAAAAGACAAGTACATCTGCAGCAGAGCTACAATGAGCTGAAATACTTGAATACCCTTCGACATGACAACATTCTAGCTCTCTACGGCTATAGCATCAATGGAGAGAAGCCCTGTCTGGTGTATCAACTGATGAAGGGTGGTTCACTGGACTCCAGGTTAAGAGTGCGCAACTCAAAGACTCCATTGTCATGGCAGCAGCGCTTGTCTATAGCCTTGGGCACCGCCAAGTAAGTGGCTTATTAATTACTGTCCCTATAAACTGTCTAATTAATGCTCGTTTCGATCCCCTACAGGGGCATCTATTTTCTACACACGGCGCGCACAAAGCCGCTCATACATGGGGACATTAAGCCCGCCAATATTCTGCTAGATCACTGCCTACAGCCCAAGATTGGAGACTTTGGATTGGCCCGTGAAGGTCCCAAGTCCATTGATGCGGTCATGGAAGTGGCTAAAGTCTTTGGCACAAGAATTTATTTGCCACCAGAGTTTCTCAGCTCTAGGAAACTGAGCACTGGTGTGGACATCTATAGTTTTGGCGTTGTTTTGCTAGAAGTGTTTACTGGTCGCCTCATGGCCGAATGTACTCTACAGAACGATCAGCAACTTCTGCTTAAATCCGTTAAAGAAAGTTGCCAGCAATCGCATGAAAATCGTTTCGAAATATTTGATAATCATCTCGTGACACCAATGGGCGAGGAACTGGATAAATGCTTGTGTGCCATAGAAGTCGGTCTAAAGTGTGCCGCATCCAACTCACAGCATAGACCATCTATGGATGAAGTTGTAAAGAGATTCAAGACATTCGACAGCGATTTTTAGATTCGTATGCTATTAAAGAAATGCATTCCAATGTTTATTTTATACAAACTTTGTTATATGTGTATGCCTAAGTAATTGATGATATAAACATTAATTTGTTAACATCAACATTTTATTTTGTATTGTTAATTAAAGCTTTTGGTCTTCGGACAACAAAATATTAGTCATAAAATATTAAAAAAAATTCAATTTCTTGTTTACATTTTTCAGCTACATTTTTACAATTTAATTTAAGAAACGTTTATGCAGCACAGATGTAAAGGGTTTGTTTGTTTAACTTACCTTAACATAACATAAAACAATACATACATTGCACATATTTCCTAATTTTAAAACGGAAGATCAATTAAATGAGATTAAAATTCATATTTAAAATAATAATCAAAATTATTTTGAAGAGCGATGAATAACAAGATAACTGAATTGAATGATTGACTGTCCAATTTCCTTCTCTGGAAATTATTTACATATTTAACCCTGAAAAATTGATGATCAGATAAAAATTTGGGTGGATGTAGCCGCAAGAAAAACTTCGCGAAATTCACATAAATCTCGTAATTTTTTACTGTTTGAAATCATCAGCTTTATTTTAGTAAAAAAAAACGATTTTAATCGTCTAACTAATGGCTACTATTGTCACCAGTAATGTCCTCTAGGGAATTTTTTAATGAGAATTCCAACAGTTGCTCTTTAATGCCAAACAGGAATCCTACGACTGTACTGGATATTCCATTCCGGCAGAAGAAATTTGGCATTCGATTTTGATTCTAGCGTCACTGCTGTCATTTGTGCCTGTCTCATCGAAAAAAACGAGCGTATATATTTTGTTTACGATTTCATTTTATATAAAAAACACAGGACAACTTAATTTCTTTTTCCGACTTATAAGCAATGAATTTAAAAAATTCTAAGTTTTACAAACGAATTCAAGAGCTGCGCCACTTCTCAAAAGAGAAAATACGAAAAGATCGAGAGCAACGGAGTTTGCGGACTCCGGCTCTACGTGGCGTTGAAATGGCACTTTCCGAGTCCCAATGCACTCGCGACGTTGACTTGACCTGGTCACCGCCATCATCACCCACCAGGCAACCGACGGCCCCTTCGCGCCGAAAAAGCTCAGGTGGAAAGTCAAAGGTGATCAAGAAAAAAGCTGACGAGTTGCCCAGCGCACGTAGCAAGGGATTCAAGCCCGTGAAGGCTGCCGATGCCGACAACGATGCTGAGGTTGATGGGTTCATAGAATTAAATAAGTTGCGCTATCGTGTTTCATGTTCAGGACGAATAGAATCCGGATCAACTCGTCCATCGGACGGACCGGCTTTGGTGTAAGTTTCATTCATTCTTCCTTATTTTTATACCTTGTGCCAGGGGTGAATCATATTTGTGCTCAGTTTGAACCAGGCAGTATAACCCAAATAGATCTCAGTAATGGTAAGAGTTAGAAACACTAAATTTGGTATAATGACTCCTTAACATTCGTATAATCAGATGAAATTTGTTTCAAATTTTGGATTCCTTGAAAGCAAGTTACAAGAGCAATTTTATTGTTATACTTAATCTTGAGTTTTATAACGAGTGTTTTATAAGGATGTCCAAATCGCGCTCGGCTAATTAACTCAATATTCAAGGAACGACATGCATAAAACAATTATAAATGAGTTTGAGAATGATATTGTTCTAAGATAGTAAAAGATCGGATCATACTAGTTTAAGTGCACAAAAATTTTAAGCCTATTCAAAAATTTACATTTTTAGGTTCGTTTCAGTCTTTAAAATTTATCAATTTAAAATTTAATCGCACCAAATAACAAAATAAAGTACCATTTAATAAAAAGATTCTATCTGGAAGAAACCTTTTTTTGTGGCTGAAATCAGTTGAAAGTTCTAGGCGCAAGAATGACAAAAAAACTAATATTACACAACAGTCTTCAAATTTTAGGAATAAAACGGTATTAAGTCAAGTACAAACATACTTTATTCTGTGTTTTAATATATATCTATTAGATAAACTAGGCACTAGTGTATCTCGTAGTCCGGCACTCACAGCTTTCTGACTTATTGATCCTACTAAACTATTTCCTTATTATCCCGCAGTGATTCCAAGAGCACAATTTGTGTGTCCAACTCACGATATGCGATGATTGGAAGAATATCCAAGCTGTTGGGATACAAGCTGGTTAAGGAGTCAAAACTGTGGAACATTCTGTGGTCCGATTCGTTTCCTGGTGTGGAATTGTTCAAGAACATGAAACGTTTCCAGCAAATTAATCATTTTCCTGGTATGATCGAGATCTGTCGCAAGGACTTGCTCTCCCGCAATCTGAATCGCATGCTCAAATTGTATCCGCATGATTACAAGATCTTTCCCAAAACCTGGATGCTGCCGGCAGAGTAAGTGAGCACCTAGACACTGACATAATTTAAAGATCATCCTAAACTTGCAGCTACGGCGATGCCATGACCTATGCAATGAATCACAAGCGCACCTTCATCTTGAAGCCGGATTCAGGCGCCCAGGGACGCGGCATATGGCTTACCAATGACCTCAAGACAATTGGACCCAACGAGCGTCTCATCTGCCAGACATATGTGCATCGTGTAGGTGGCAATTCTTACATATTCCAAATATTTATTGAATACTAGGGGGCTCCGCTCCCTGCTCGCCTCGCTCGCAAAATTGAAAATAAGGTCTTTTTTTGTCCGGTTTAAAAAATTTATACTGCTCGCTTCACTCGCCAATCCTCAGATCGCTTCGCTCGCAGAATCGAAAAGAAGGTCCCAAGTAGTCCGCTTTAACAAATTTATATTATATAGCATGTTTTGTAAAAAAAACGGAAATATTTAACTTTCGCTGTCCGCGGTTTTAATGTTTCTTCCTAGCAATTGAACTTTGGCTAAAAGTCAGATTTAGTGACTTGGCAGGAAAAATCCAGATTTGGCGGGAAAAAGCTAAATTTGGCGGGAAAAAGCCAAATTTGAGGAAAAAGTCAAAATTTAGCAAGATTTAATCTGTGAGTTTTGTATGAATATCTCATACAACAACAGAGTTTTTGATTCTAAAGGTTATTTTGCATTCGATTGTTCCTATGGCAGCTATATGATATAGTCATCCGACTTTGACCAAATTTGAGTTTGGTTGAGATATCTTAATAAAAAAAAAAAGTTTTTTTCACTAAGCAATTCTGTGACCTTTGACCTTGAAAACGTCTTATTGCACGATGAAATTATCTCACGTATGTTGTGTGAAAATTTCAGCTTTCTGTCTTTTACCGCTTGGGCTGCACGTTAATTCTCAGTAAGTGAGTCAGTCAGTGAGTCAGGACAAAGAGTTTTATATATATACGTAGATACATACCAGTATTTATTCAAAAATTATATTTAATTCCAGCCGCTACTTATTGATGGCTACAAGTTCGACCTGCGAGTTTATACGTTGATTACGTCGGTGGATCCACTGCGCATCTATGTGTATAATGAGGGATTGGCAAGATTTGCGACCAATAAATATGTTGAGCCTTCGCCCGGGAATGCCAATGATCTCTACATGCACCTGACCAACTATTCGGTTAACAAGCGTAACTCTCAATACGATCTCTGTGACAATGATGACTGTGGCAGCAAGCGAAAGCTGAGTGCAATTAACAATTGGATGACCAGGCATAACTATGACGTTAATGAGTTCTGGGCCAATGTCGACGATGTCATCATCAAGACCGTTCTGGGTGCCTGGCCTGTGCTAAAGCATAATTATCATGCCTGCTTTCCGGGTCATGACACGATTCAGGCGTGCTTCGAGATCTTGGGCTTTGACATATTGGTCGACTGGAAACTGAAGCCATACATCCTCGAGGTGAATCACTCGCCCAGCTTTCACACAAACGAGCAGGTGGATCGCGAGGTCAAACGGCCACTCATCAGGGACACCTTGTCTTTGGTCAGCACCGTGCTGGCGGATAAGAAGGTAATCATGCGCGAAGATCGCAAACGTGTCAAGCAGCGTCTCCTCAAGTCCAAGGGCGACACGTAAGTTTTCTCATATTAATAAACCTCGACATAAGTCTCTCCAGAAATGTAATAGCGCATTAACAAAGGTAGACGCCATAAAGTATATATTATATTTTTGATTAGGACGACAAGCAGAGTCGATATAGCCTCTGATATAGCCCGTCTGATCGCATGTTATTGTCCAAACTTGGTACTCAGTTTTCAAAGCTTGACGCTAGTGCAAAATTTTATGTAGCTGCCATTGCTTAAAATCAGCTCAAAGTGTGAAATGCTTTGTTGCTGCTTGCTACATTAGACTTATATATTTTTACCAAGCTTGATATCTGGTTGAATTTCGTAGTCTCTAATAATATTTTGATCAATCTCACAATCAGATTACTATCAGGCACTTTTCCCTTTTTTTTATATGGGTATCCAAAAGAAATTTGTTTCGGTATCAGTTACGGTTTCGGTGAAGTTCGAATTTTGGTTCAATTTCAATCGGTAAATTCCGGTTAACGGATATACATACATAGTCTCGGTTAATGAATCCACAGAATTATTCCGAAATATTAGACCCTGATAAAGAAACTCCATTTCGAAAATCGAGGCAAAAGTAAAAGCCGAAGCCGAAACAGGTCTGATTGTGAGATTGATTCATATTTATGATAGAGCTGCTGTAGTCTAAAATTAAATGTTGGACTTTGCAAGGGTATCGGCTTTCCTGTCTTATCTATGACCTGATTAAATTATTATTTTAACTCTTACAGCCTGCTTCGTCCGCGTGCAGTTGCTGGTGGAGCAAAAACCGCGAATAATGAGCGTAATCATCCAGTGGAGCAGCCCGAGATCGGATCACTCGCTCAGCAAGTTGCCTGGGAAGAGAGTCATATGGGGAATTTCAGGAAAATCATGCCACCTTCAGATCCCAGCCGGATGACCTATTACTGCAAGTTCTACAGTCAGACAAATCAGGTATCCATCTTTCAGGAAACGGCCGCCAGCAAGAAACGTGAGGATCTGGCACGTAAAATGCGTCTACAGATCGAGGAGAAGAGGGCAAAGCAGGAGCAGCTGCTGTTGCAGGCAAACAACAGGCGCAAACGCACTCTTCCGCCACGTTGTGTGCGTGAGAAGACTCGACAGAATATGTATCGGCTGAGGGAGCACTGGTCGCCCGGATTTATATCGGAGGCGGAGGAACGACTTCGTCATACCTGGCAACAGATGCGCACTGAGGCTATCAAGAATCTGAAAATTACAGAGAACGTAAGTGATCTATTTTCCTATAGGTATGCCATTTTATAATCAAACTTTGAGTTTCTTTTCAAGATCTATGCACTTCTCTATGATCTGGGTCATCTGAGCAACACAGATATTACAGTCTATCCAAGTTTGTATCACTATCTTCAATGTGGATATGATATTAAGGGCGCCACATGAGCTCTAAATAGATGTCCTATGGGTTGGTTAAATAGTTTCCTTAACGATCGCGACGAGAGTTAATTATAAGATTAAATTACTTGATAAAATGCCCGCAATTTGGGCGCAGCAGTTGGTGGCCTTGATCTTAACCAGAACAGTTGCTAAAAGTACCAATATATACATGTATAACTGAGCGGTACATGGTTTTAAATTTGTTATATATATTTTAAATTTTATTTGACTGCGACATGCAATAGCTTTAACATATTTGCGATTATATGCAGTAAATCGTGCTCATCTACAGACAATTCATAAATTAAATTAAATATAAAATTTCCAGTAAGATCAGTAAATAAGTAAAACAACTATAAAAATATGTTTCAAGCATAGCAAATAATCTGAGTGCTCAGATACGGTGCTTCACAAAAAATAAAGTTAAGTCCTGAAACTCCAATTGCGTTTATGATCGCAATTCCATTATGATCATATTTTGTCGAAAAATAAAAAAAATCTAGATAATTAATTAAATCTTGTTATATTTTCAAAGAACTCCATAATTAATAATCCATACAGTAGAGTTTCATCCAGTATATTATGATCATATGAGTGCCTAAGAACACTTAAATTAAATTTCAATTTAAAAACAACATATACATTTTTCAACGGCTCAATTACATTTGGAAGTGTTACTCTCAGCACAGTATAGCACTTACTGGGATCTACGACTGTTATATTTATTTATTTAAAGTAATACTTTATATCGGTTGGTACATTCGTACCAATACTATTACATTGTATATCTCTTGTAGATATAATTAAAAAATAAGCAAAAGACTAACTTTTGTTTGATCAAATGTGTAAACACTAAGTTATACGAGATATTCAGACAAATCAGGTATACATATATTTTTATCAGCATCAATATTGTTGATTGTATTATATTGCAGCTATAAGAGCTAGATCAACCAAATTTGGCATTCAAACTTCTAGAAGTGTGGAGCATATCAAGTTATTTTAATGCCACACCTCCTTCGCTTCCACCAATATCATTGAAACACAGTTTTAAAGATATCTGTTTTTTATAAAGGGTGTTTTTTTTTAGAGTTGTGGTTTTCAACAAGATAAAAAACGCATATAATTTAATGATATGACCAAGATATAAGCTTTATTATAAAGATAGGGGTCTGCCATTTTGTTTTAAAAATGATTTCGGGCAAGTGGCCACCTGGCTGGCTCGAATAAATTCCAGCCGAATTGGGCCGTACGTCAGCAAATATGCTTATCTGCGTAGACAAGTGACTTCACATAATCCGACAAAAATTATTCTATAGACGTTAAATCACACGATCTGGGCGGCCAATTGACCAGTCCCAAGCGTAAAATAAACTTTTCACCGAAATCGCCTCTCAATTGGGCCATTGTTTCGCAGGCTTGCTAAAACTGAGTGTGAGCCAAGTCTAACTCTTCCACTTTGGGTTGTTATCATTTCAAATAATTGCCTCAGAAGGTCGACCAAACTGATCACAAAATGGAAAAAGTCCAATATTCAATTTCTTAACCGAGCATGAATTTTGATGATCAAATTCAATAATTTGCAAACGTTGTTAAGGAGTGAGTCTATTCATAATGAAATGGCAAACCAAACTGAGCATAAATCAAGTGACAGCTGTCAAACAGACCAAAGCCACAAGTCTAAAAAAACACCCTTTATTATTATCTATTATCCTACTTAATCATAGATAAAATTATGATATACCTGAATTGAATGAAATTTTTTTTTTTTGTACACTACAACTAACTTCTAAAATTCGTTGATTCGTCGCCTCAATTTGTTGCATTCAGACAATATGCGCAATTCTTGCGACTATTTTCATTATTAACCACATCTAAATATTGTATTGATAATAATAATTATAAATTACGTGTCTCATTTAAATGAATAAAAGTGTACCAACTATAAAAGTGTCTTATTTTTTAAAATCAAAAATAATACAATTTTGAAAAATTTGATCAAATGTAAAAAGGAATTACACGCATTTAATCCATCGACTTACGGTGCCTTCAAATAAATGATAAATGTATTCAGAAAACGCTCTCTATTAATTTGTTTGTATCTGAGTTTTTTGCGTTTGGCATGGTGCCCATCGAAGATCATAAACATTTGCATCTTGGAGCATGCTCTCATGTCTGCGTTATCTACATAATATACATACTCATATGATCTAAACAGCGAGTGTATGGAATACATTGAGAATTTCAAGAGCGTTTTGCTCCACAATATGTGTTGAAGAAGAGAGAGCAGAGAACTATAGACACAGTCTGATCAAGGAATAGGAACGGCAAAGACATAACCAAAGCGACTTCAGAGCAATCAGAAACCAAAATAATTTTGTCGGAAATTCAGCGAAAATATTTGAAAAACCATTTAAGTGATTTGTTGTTTTGCTATTTGAAGCATTTGTGGCATGTTTAAAGTGTCGCAGGAGATTCGTTTGAATACAAACGCAGCAGGTTCATTGGGCCAGGCCATAGGCGACGGCAGCGATGGTAATAACCCGGAGAGTGTTTGTATTTTTGGCAGATATCAGCGCACGCCCGATGCTGGTGAGTGCTGCACATGCGGAAGTAAAGATGGGGAAATAGTATGTGTCTATTTATAAACTGTAAACACTTATCCGCAGATGCATATCCCACAGAACCGCCACAGGTTTACATTGCACCCGAGTTGACCGATGCTGGGAAGGTGCAGCTGCTGCATTTGCCCAGTGGCGCCGTGCGCATCAATTCCACGGTGAGCTTCATTATCAAACGCAACGGGGTGAAGGGCAACTTTGATGTGCGCCTCGAGAATCCCAGTGGACAACATGGACCCGCTCTGCAGCTGGAACAACTGGATCCAGAACGCTTTCAGGTGCAATGCCACCTGACACAGGCGGGACTCTACAAAGTGCACATCAAATGTAATTCCGTCCCATTGCCCAAATCGCCGTACATCATCGTAACTATTGCCGGAGTCGTTCTAGCGGAAGCAACTATCGAAGCAACCTCGTCAAGTCCCGCAAGTGAGTATCCCTTGGACTTTAATTTACATGTGAATTTGCGTTTGGAATTCTGACAAAGAATACTAAGAAAACCAAAGATTGTGGAGAAAAAATTAGAAGGTCAATTAATTTGTAATTACAAGTTATTAAATAAAAAAGAGCCATTGAATTCAGAAAATAATGAGAGACCAAAAATTACTACAGTCCGAAATCAAAATAATGTTTTAAAAGTCGTCAAATTTTTGGCTAAAAATCTTCTAGGATCACTTAAGTATGCGCTCCTATATTGCTTAATGTATATATAAAAAGACAAATTTAAGCAGTTTTTTCCTTTTATTAATAAACTTGATTTTTCTTAATTCTTTTATTCTAAATTTGAAGCTTGTCTAATTTTTTTATCCCTTATTAGTTTCTTGAAATATTATCCATAGTTTCTTTGTCTTTGTTTTTATACATTTGGAATTCCCCTGAGGTACCGTTTAATAACCTTTCTCTTTGCAGTGCCCATCTTCGACTCAGATGCCAGCAAAGTGCACAGTCGTGGCTTGGGCTTGACCCACATTAATCTTCTCGAGCGCAACGAGTTCACTGTGGATGGCAGCTCCGCTGGTAGTGATATGCTATTTGTGGGCATCCTGGGATCTCAAGGCCCTTGCGAGGAGGTCGTGGTCAAGCATGTGGGTCGCAATGTGTACCGTGTAATGTACCAAGTGCGAGACCCTGGAAATTACATTATTGTGGCCAAGTGGGGCGAGCAACACATTCCAGGATCGCCCTTCAGGCTTATCTCTGAATAAATGTCAATATGCCACAACGAGTGACCTTTTTAGTTCAGCTCGTCATCCAAAGAGGCGCTTTTAACAAAGTTCATTCTATGTAAAATATAATGATGATTACCAACGCTGATGACGACGACGTCGCCGCCAACGACAACGACAAACGAAAGAGCAACATTATCATTTTTTGTTATTTAGCCGACGCTAATGACGTTCGCATTTAGTTGTATATGTATGCGTGTGTGTTGGTTTTGGGGGGCTGCCGCTGCTCTTGCGTTATTCCAACCTAATGATGATGACCGTACGGGCATGTTTGTGTGAGTGTGTATGTGCTTGCGAGTGCGCGCGCCAACAAAAGCAGTTGCGCATCATTGAGGAGGGGGTACTCACTCATACAAACATGCATACATAGTGTTCCTACAGTCGCAGTTGATGATGATGATAATGCGTTTGCTTTGCTCGCCTTAACGAGCTGCTGCTGCCACCGAGTGGCGCGCTTAAGATAAATTACATGGTCATGTTCATGCCTGAAATCAAGCTAGAACGCTCATCTGAAATCATTACTCATTTAAGCTCGCTATGGGCGTGGCTAGTTCATGCATTTGATAGCATTGCAGAACGGGCAATTCTCAAAAAAAAAAATGTATATCCTCTGTTTCTTTAAAGTATTCAATTGTTTTACTTACAACATGTTTCATTGATATTTCTTTTTAATTTATTCAACCTCTACACATCAGAAGCAAACTTGGCTTCGTTTTAAAAAAATTTTTTATGTTTATGTTATTTTGAAATTTCGTGCACATTTTTTGACTAGCTGGCAACGCTCAATTAGAAATGATACTCTAGCTGTACCGTTCACACCATGTTGCGCGCGCTGCTGCTATCTCGCTTGAACAACGTCATTATGGTCGTGTACGTTTTGCCATCATTAGTGTTGGTAAATATCTCGAACTGAGCTGCTAACTACGTTTTTCGTGTGTGTGTTCTTAAAGAAGATAATTAAAATTAAATTATTTAACTTATTATTAAGTTTAGTGTTTGCTTGTGTTGTGTTGCCACTGTGACTGTGTTGCGCGCCCAGCTGCTGTTGGTCTGCTTCATGAGTATTGAAGTTGCATTTGCTGTAATCGCATAGCAAGGAAAAGTATGTACCTGCGTGTGTGCACATTAATGTATCTGAGTGTGTATATATACATATTTGTATCTTCATTTCTTGCAAAAGGGAAAAAAGTTGTACGCGTGTGTGTATTCAAGAAAAGTAACCATCTCTCGACCCCGCAGCATGATGATGTTGTTGCTGCTGTTGTTGGCCCCATCAATTGAGGGGCAGCAAGTGCCAAAGTAGCAGCGACCGCGTCGGCGGTTTGCCAGTCAACGTCGCGTCGCGTCGCGTCGTCGTCGGTGCTCTTGTTGTTGCTGCTGCTTCTGCTCTTGTAGTAGCATCTTCATTTGCCTCAGTGGCCGCAGCTTTTGTATACTTGAAATACCGCTTCAGTACAACTTTAGTCGCCGTCGCGTTAGCTTCTTCGCATTGTTGTACGTGCAATTTACACCTTGCATTTACCTTTTGTTTACCTGCAAGTGTTAGCCGGTGTGTGTGTGTATGTGTGTGTCTGTATGTTTGCCGGTATATTTACAGTTTAATGCTAATTTACATGCAACTGTCTAATACTTACGTTTGTGCATATGTTCACGTGTGCGTAAATCTAAACCGCAGTGCAATTTGTTGATGTTTGTGACTGCGCGGCAGAAACATACAATATTATACGTTCTTAGATAATTATAGTGCATACTATATATTAATTTAATTATTAATCAAACAGGTGCTATCTGTAATTCCCTTTAAGTGCTTTTATCGATTATATTAGTTTTTTTTTATGTCGAGATGCATTAAAATTTAAAAGATATTTGGCATCGGTCAGGTGTGCTTGTAATATGTTAGCATATGTCAGGAGAACAGTTGAAGAGTGCACGACGTCCACATACCCTACTTAAATTTGAAGCAACTGTAATTGCTCTAATGATGCTCAATTTTAAATAATGTTAAGATTCGAAATTGATGTTTGTTATTCTTCTGGTTTCATTTATTAAAGTAATAATTTTCTTATTATTATTATTTGTTACAGGTGCGGGTGCCAGGTGCAAATATGTTTTCCTACTGATTAGCTTGCTCCATGTCCAACTCCAATTGGCAGCCGAATTTTGTTGGGCAACCGTTTGTCGCGAATGAGACCCATGTGAAATGCCTGTAAGTATGCAACATCGCAAATAAGTCCCCAACGAAGTTATAATTTTATTTTTTTTTTACATTTGAATCGACCTGTGTATAGTATGAAAAATTCAACAAAAAGCGCCGACAATGGGAGGATAGTGGAGTATTAGAGCTAATTAAACTATGGAAAGTTTGCGCCTATGAATTGCGCACAATTAAACGAAATGGACACCTTTATGTGGCTATGGCCAAGCAAGTGAGTATCCAACTTAATGGAAAATAATTCTAATGTTTATTATTCAAATAAGCTAAGTTTTTTGAATCATTTAAATAAGTTTCATGCATACACAATGAATATACATTCATACATATGCATATAAATAATATGATAAAATTCTGGCACCACATTTAATGACCAATGGGGTTTTAACTAGCTCTAGATCTGACTTTAAAATAACATATCTAAGCAATTAAGAACTTAAGATATCGTCGTAAGATCTTCGTGTTAGAAATAATAAAATAATTTAATTCTATCTAAAACTCAAATTATTTTCGATGTTGTGTACATTAACTGTTATTCGAAAACTCTATAGAGAACCCGACATTCAGAGACCCTGTACTTAATCTGTAAAAAAAACATTTTTTTTTTTGGCGTCACTCCACGTAAAATTGTGTTTTGAATGTCTTCAGAGTTTAGTATCAAACTCACTTTTGTAATTCGTTTATTTATTTTTTTGAAAAGCAGGGACGGATAACTCGAAATTCTAAAACAAACTTCATCCTGCGTAAGATATACAGTCGAACTTCCCTAACTCGAATCACCATTATCCACGAAAAAAGTTCGAGTTAGGGAGACTTCGAGTTAGGGAATTTTTTTTTTTAGTTTTTTAAATGAAACTACAATTTCATTCCTTCATAAATACATTTCAAATTGCAAACTTTTCTTGTTATTTTCAACAAAAAAAACTTCAGTTTGTTCAAGACCTGTCGATATTCTCAAAAATTGGTTTTATCGTTCTTTTGCTGTATCCAGAAGACGTTCCCGAATCAAATGACATAATTTATTTTCCATTTTTTAATATAATTTAAACTGGTCCACTTTTCAATTTCTTAACAAATATGTTTAAAAATTTATTAAAGAGATACAAATTTGAATACACGTGCTGGTGCCATGATAAATATTATTGAGCTGGTGCGCTGACAAAGATGTACATTGCGAACATCTTTCCTATAGCAATTTCACAAGCATAAAAAATTGTTGATGCAATATTTTATCTTATTACATCACCATATGTTAATGTACATCAATATTACATATCCAAACGATCCGTTAACAGAAGCATAAAGCAGAAAAGAAAAAAAAATTCAAACTTTATTGGAGATTTTCCCGAAAAATTCGACTTACAGAAGTACGGGCCAATATCTTTGTTCGAGTTAGGGAGAAATTCGAGTTAGGGAAGTTCGAGTTAGGGAAGTAGAATTGTATGGAATTTGCCTAGTAAACGCTATTGCCACTCGATTTTGTTCGAGTTAGAGAAACTTCGAGTTAGGGAAGTTCGAGTTAGGGAAGTTCGACTGTATATGTTTAGTACAGGGTCTAACAATGTGTTCGACAGTCATACATACATATAAAAAATACCTTAAAGCGCATACATACCACCCCTGTACCTTTTCTTTTGTTTTTCATATCCCTGCCTAAAATTGTTTCTCAAAAAATTTCCGAACCTATTAACCGATTGTGACGATATTTTAAAATGCATGTTGAAGAAAGGAGTGGGTCGTGGTAATGACATTACCTGGGCACATTAACCCCAAATCACTTATCATGTGTTCCAATTTTCTAGCTCCAGCTTTGAAATTTTTCATATAATTTTTTTTTTTATTTGTGGGCGAAGGTGCAAAATTTTTTTTAAATATTTTTATTGGTTAGGAATAACTTCTAATAGAATTCCATCCAATTTGAAATCAACAAATTTTATCTCCGTTTAAAAGGTTTAAGCATGATATTGTAGTTTCCTTCGTAAGCCGGGTTTTTTTCTGATAAAGCGGTCAATTAAGTTTCAATGTTTGTAATTGTATTTAATAATGATGATACATATTGTGTAGCTATTTTGATGGATTAACAATTGTTAATTTGTGTTGCAGCTGACGGGTCTTGGCGTACCCGTTACCGCGCTGGAAGTACACTTTAAGGTGAATAATCTAACACAGCGTTATAGACAGGAGCAAAAGACATTCGAGACAACGGGCATAATCAGCACGTGGAAGTTCTACAGTCAAGTGGATGATGTGTTTAAGAGTTTGGCCGCACACACCGGTTACAAGTGAGTAGCAACTGAATCAAATTGGAAGTTTAAATAGTAAAATCAAATTTATTCCCATTCCCACAGAGATAAACGCATGACGAGCTCCTCGAATGCGAGCAGCTTACCTTCCACATCCGAGTCACCAGTTTGGAAAAATCCAATGTCTCAACAAGAGTTCAACAGCAACAACGCGGAGGGGTTCTACAAGTGAGTGAAAGGTGCGCTTTTCTCAATCGATATCATTTAATTGACTCCTCTTGCAGAACGGAGTACGGCATGCATCGCCACTTTATGGACCACTCCCAGCCGCCGCCCAATTCGGGCAATGTGGACAATTTCATGGCCTCCTCAGCGGCGGTGGCAGCGGTTGCAGCTGCTGCCTCGGCGCGGCTGGCCGACAGCAATATGGAGCAGCAGATGCAGAATGCGGCAGGAGCTAGTGGAGCCGGGCCAGGTGGGAACACTAATGGCGGTGTGCCCAACTATAATAAAATCAAAAAGTCCCACGAAGATTATGACAAATTTGTCGATATTGTGAAAAACATTGTCGACACGCACAAGAGCACGCCGGATAAAGTGGATACATTTAGTGACTTTATAAAATCGTACATGAAACGCTGGCCGGAAAGGCTGCAGGATGAAGCGATCAATCACATGACCAACTATGTGATTGTCAAGAACATGGAGCACAGCATGGGCGGCGGTCCAGGTGGTGGCCTCCACAATCCAGAGGGCGTCAACAATCGGCAATAACAATACAAGCAGGAGCCCAACAACTAAACCTTGTTGGACGGCCGCCGTGGCGGTCGTAGTTGGCAGCTCCACGAAACCAAGAACTGGGGCGGGGGGCGGAACTAACTTAATCGTGGCGCGCAGATACTTAAAAGGAGAAGACGTAGAAGTAAAACAGGAATTATATCTGCAAACAATTGAGGTTTGCTTAGGATTATATTGTACACGTTTCATGCAGTATTTTTTGTATAGTTAAAATATACAATAAAGTTTTTAGTTTTATGCGAACATTATTTCACTAACCTTCGAATTGAGTTCGACATAGTGAAATCCACACCTACACACACAAACACACACTACCACGATACACTTACACATTTTATAATATAGAGAGTACAATACGAAGAATATGTAATACGTTTAGAAATCATTTCCTACTGTTAGCTGTAAACTACAAAACCTAAATGAATAAACGCTTTAAAAATGATTTCATTACGATTTGGTTTATTTCAGGGACCGGAAATATGAGTTATGAATGGTAATTTCGACTATAAAAAATCTATGTGAAGAAAACATGCTACAGTAAAATGTTAAGCACCAAAATTTTGTACAAAATACATATAAAATGGTACAAAATTTGTTTGTATTTTGTACCTATTTTGTATTTGGCAAAAATCTGCAACTTTTGAACTAGGTGAAATATCGGGTTGAAACTTGAACTACATATTCTCAATACTTCAAAGCATTTGTGGAAAAAAAATAAGAGTGGGCGTTGCACTAAAAAGGGCTTAAATTAACGGTCAAATTCTAATTAATGCCAATGTTTGTAATTTTATGTTTAAAAAATTTTTATTTTAAATTTAAAAAAATTAAAAATAAAATTTAGTTTTTTATTTTATTTTTACAATTTTAAAAAATTTTAAATATCTTGAAATAATATTAAGTGAAACAAAATATTTTTTATGCACTCTCTTAGGTATCTATGAGTGTTTAAAATGACAAAAAGATACGAAAAGTAGATTACGATTTTGACAACCGCTTGGTGCATATATTTTAGTCTATACAAATTGACCTACTCTAATGCATATAATATTACTGCAACAGAATATAGAAGAAAAAATCAAATATAATATCTTCTATTATATTTCATGTTGTCTTCTACCTTAAATTCGTCCTTAAAGGACATGTGATGTGATGAAAGGTCTCGAATCATAGATCAACAATGTAATACACCACTTCAAAAGATATTAAACTTAACTTTTATTTTTGATTTTTAAATAAAAGTTACGGAATAACTCTTATTTGTAACTTTTAAAATAAAAATCAAAAATAACTCTTCTCTTATTTTTGTTGAAAAAATCAGAAATAACTTTTTCGCAACTTTTTATTTAAAATTGAATTTAAATGATTTCTTTGGATTTTTTAATAAAATTTAAAAATAATTGCTATTTTGTAACTTAAAATTATAAAATTGAAAATAATTGTTAATTTGCAACATTTTCTTTAAAACTTATAACAGTTTATTTATATTTAAATACGTTGTATTTGACAGGCGACGCTGTTGAACATGTTGGGCGCCTTCGTTGCAGCCGTGGGAGCAGTAGGCGTGACCAGGAAACGGGCAAAGGTGCCGCCTTTGTTGTCAGCTAGTCGACCCGGATTGATGACCAGGCAGTCGTTGACCACGCGTATAAAGTGCCGTTGATCACTGGGCAGGATCAGCACGTTGGGCAGCTGCTTGAGCTGTGCATACTTCTGGGCGAGATGCGAGTCGTAGGACATGTTCTCATCCGCCGGCGGGCAAATGGGATAAAAGGATCCCTGGTTGAACAGATGATTGATCGCACGATGCATGCGCTCGCCTGCATTGGTGGCGAACTCGTGGCTCAGCAAATGATCGAGCACGTCTGTGGAGCTAACGCCCAACGTGATGCCGTCCAGATCGACCAGCGAGGGATCGGCCAGCAGATGCAAATTGGGATACGTCTTGCGCAGTGTGTACGGTGGCGTTGGATAAACGGCAGGTGCCATTGCATCATTCTGGCTGCTGACCAGCAGCACTGTGGTGTTGCTGCCCACCACCTCCATGATGCCTGCAATCATCTTCTCGAAGAAATTCTCAAAGGGCTCGGCCAGCTCCCCGACGAGAGTGTGCTCCGCGTCCACAAATGGCCCCGTCAAAAGCAGCACATCGGGTTTGTGATCCTTAAGGTATTTGAGCAGATCATGCATCCGATCGTAGAACAGATCCGTGCTGTGCGTGTATGGTCCTGCAGCGACTACGAACTGCACTTCACGGTCCACCTTGAGTGGTGGTGGTGGCGTCAGTTTACGATCCGAGTAAATCTCTTCCACCACAAAGGTATCGCCCCTGGGTATGAAGCCCTTGGCCAATACAACTTGGCCTGGGAAAATGCTGGTTGACTTGATCTGGGAGAAGTTAAGAGCCAGAAACTTTTCATCTGTATCCAGCACGGCGAGCAGGGCGGAGTGGGCATCCAGAGGTCCATCATCGTCGGAATGAATCATGCCCACGGCATGCAGAACGTGCAGGGCGTCCAGCGTGTGCCGATCCTGGGGATACCAACTGCACTCGGACGCCCCCTTAGCGCCCAGTTTCTTCTCCACCAGCGCCTGGCCAATGTCCAGAAGGCGATCGTGCAAATCTTCACATCTCTCGTACAGCAAATCGTTCATGTAACTCAGATTACTCATCGTTAGCGGTGCGTCGTTGTGCAACAGCTTTTGGACCACTGGCAAGGTCTGTTCCACTTGGGATTGCCATGTGGATGCCGCCAGTAGCTTTGGATGACCAAATGTGTCCACAATGTCGCCAGGTCGTCCTGTTGTACTGGCTGTGGCTGTTCCTGTGGATGTGCTTGGAGTGCGCTTTGCCGACTGAGGAGAGAAGCTGGCGGGGCTAAAGAGTGCGCCACTCTTGAGGACAGATGGACGGGTGCTGTCACTGCTTGCTTTGGGTGTGTGAGGAAGTGCGGATGAGGATTCGTTGACATAGTCTTCCATCATGGGATCATCTTCGACCAGGCCATATGTGGCCAGGGAACTCGTATCTAAGACGCTCGTTGTCGCTTGCAGAGATTTGGCTTGGTGTGTTGGCTTCTTCGACCCGCCCTTTTCCCGCTTCAATTGCAGCACCTTGCGTTCGAATTCACCCAGATTCGCAATTGTGGGCTCGTCTCCTTGCAGATGCGACAAACTGAACGCCATCCATTGTTCCACAAATTCGGTTGCGTCGTCAATGTAGTAAGTTACCGCCAGTTCCATGCATTTGTCCAAAACGGGGCCGCTGGGCTCCACGCCCATTTCGTCGAATTGTTGTTTCAGTTCCGCGTCCATCTGTTCAAAGATTATTGGATGCGTCGTAAATATAACAATGTACAAAATAAATCAAGAGGTTTTGGCGGGAGTTTGATAAATTTGCATGTATCGTGCTTCTTCTTTATGTTGCGAATGACAATATTCAATAGACCAATGGGCTGCCACTTTACAAACATACTAGGTGGCAGCACTGTCCGCAGCAGTTTTATCCCCTTTCCAACACTACGAAAGTAGTCAGTCTTGCAGCTGAACAGACTTTTATCGGGCGTAAAAATAAATTAATTATTAAATTTGTAGTAATAATTTAAACACAGATGTGTGTAAAATGTTGAATGACCTGCTTGTTGCGCTCAGGCAGCACCAGGACATGACAAAAAACATTAACTTGGACTAACGAGCAACAACAACAATAGGCAGCCCTGCAGCAACAAGACAACAACACAAAATACAAAAAAAAAAAAAAAACGAAAACATAATTTGTTGGTCAATTTGCATATTCATTAAAGAGCAACGGAAAGTATATTAGGTAATTCACGCACAATAACAATATGAGCAAACTGGAAACGGACTCCGACAGCTCAGAGGAATTTTTCGATGCCGAAGATACAACACCCAATCGCCATTCAACTCTTGGGTAGGTGTAGAACCACCTTAAATTGTGACTCACCCCATTGACACGCATGTTGTTTTGCAGCCGTAAATTGCCGACGGAGTGCGCGCAGGAGTTCATCTTCCCGGAGCCAGCTGTGCGCGTCAATGCAACCGCCTCATCGGACAGCGATGCAACTCCCATCGGTGCTGGCACCCCCGCCACCCGCAGTCCCACCAACAGCTTAGGCGCCCGCCTCAAGCAACAGGATGCTGCTGTTGCTGCTGCTGCCGCCGCTGCCAATGTCTTTGTGGAGCCCAAGTCAGTGAAGGGCGTGGTAAGTTGGGGGCGGAGACTGGGCGCTTTACATGTGCTGGTTGCGTTCGATTTTAGATTTGATTTGATTTGCTTGCATGCATTAAGATACATACGTTGTACGTTCTGTGATTTCAGTTTCTATTTAAGTTCTGTTCTTTTAGAGTCGCTACCTTCCCATGCTCATGACCATTTGCATTCCCAGTGCTCAGCATTCTATGCACGTTTTACGTTTTCCCTTTCTGGTCGAGTGCTTTGTGCAAAAAATCAATGCAAATTTCTTTGTGCCGATTTCACTGCGGATCCCAAATAAAAGCAAAAACAACAAGCACACACAGCAAATTAATTCCTCCCGCTCCCCTAGCTTCCTCCTATCGAGTATAGATGCTTGGTCATATGGTTTTCTCTGTTAGCTAAGCACAACATTTGGTTTATTTGTTTTTATAATTTATGCCAGTGTTTTTTGTGTTCCCCTACGAAACGCGTCGCATTGTGAAAGGTTTCCACGAGGTTCACAGATTGTCATCAGCGGTCAAGCATATACATTTAAATATGTTCGAGGGCTGCTTGAAACATTTATAATACTTCTCACACAAGCTGTCAAGACTTGAGTCTGATATTTGTCGTACACCCCTCGATTATGTATATACAAAATAAAATATTTATTGAGGCATTTTGTTTATTTGGCATTCTAATTTCCACTTGTTGACTCTTTGTAGATACAAAATGCCTCAAAATCTGCCTGGCAACAAGCAACATATCAATCAATTTAATTTCTGTGAATTAAAATAATTAAGATTATTGGTATACAATTGCTTGCGCTTTGCATTATGCATTGTGAATTTCATTGAATCATTTATTGTTGCCTTACGGTTATTATCAAAAGGTATGCCGTTGTCTTATCAATCTTTCGTAGTCGCCGTTGCTCCAATTAATGTTACCAACATTTACTTGCGGCTTTATCAGTAAGAGTATACATTTATTACTACGATAATTGCTGTTGGTCAAGGTCTGTGTGTGACCCATAAATTGTGGCTGAAGTGATCATTTGGTCACACGTTTTCATTCACAGCGCATCGTTCTTGCTTGTTGGCAGGCGGAGATGGGGGTCTGTTCTTATCAGCGACAGTATCTGATAGGGAATACCTCGAGTGCTGTGTCTAAATCGTTATTGATAGTATACACACGTAATTTTCCCATTTCCCACTTTCGATTGATTTGTTAAACTATTACTTTTTTTTAAGTATTCTATTTGATTTGTGTATTTTCTACAAATTGCTGGAATTTTTCTTGATGTGATTTATGATGATTGTTATAAAGGCGCTATATATTTTAATTTTTTGTAAACATGTTTGCTCTTTATTTTCATATTTTGTGCTCTTCTACTCATTTCGTATCAATTCAACGAATTTAAAAACAAATAAACAATAAATATAAATTAAATCAATCGTAAATCTTACATGGAATATGGTCTAAACATCAAACTCAACCCAATGTTTGTACTTGTATGTGAATCAATATATATGTATATATATAACAAAACAAAAACATCATCACATATATATCGTATATCGTATATAGTCTGGTAGACAACGCTTTCAAGAACTACGTCAATGCATGCAAAATGATGAAGATGATAATCCAGGAAATACACTCACACCTGATTCTCAGGTACTAAATATCTTTTCAATCCAATGTAGAATAATAGCTTATATACTTTGTAACGTTTGTAACCGTAACACAAGCTTAATTTTTTTTTTTTTCTTTTTTTTTTTTTCCAAACTACTTACAATTGTGTAGTCTGTGTTAAATATCTGTGTATGAGCCTGCTATTTAATTGGTCTGCTAATTTATTTTTCTCATTTGGCTCAACAACAGAACAGCTCGATGGATGGCGTCTTCACGAACCGGCCGACGCATCCGTTTAAGGTGATTGAAAGTGATACGATGAGCATTCAGAGCATGACATCATTGGGTCGCGTGGGACGCATCTTGGCGGGCAGCATCGATCCGTCGGGTGAGTTTTGAATACGCACTTAGCAACCAGTTAAAATTTGTTCATACTCACATTCACATTCATTTGCTTCACATACAGCAATCAGCGTTGATCGGGAATCGCTGGCGTCGATGAACGCCCAACATCAGCAGCATCAGCAACAACAACAACAACAGCAATTGCAGCAGCAGCAACAGCAGCAACAACAACAGCAACGTCAGACGCCACCACCCACAAGCTCTGCCATTGTCACGTCGACGGTCACGTCCGCCACAGCAGCTGGAACTGCCAGGCATATGCAAGGTGTGACGGCCCCTAGTACGGGAGTATCTGCAGTGCAGACTGCGGCAGTCGGTGGCGCCATTATGTTGCAGGAACCGGATGTGATAGCAAGCACAAAGCTGGCGCATTCGAAGACCACAGATTCCATCACATCCAGCGGGCCAGTGGCACCGCCGCGACGCAAAAAGAAATCTCGCAAGTTCTCCAGCAGCTCCTCCGAGCAGTTCAACATGAACGAGGGCATGCGACTGCCGGCAGCGGATACGGAGGACACCGACAGCGATACAAGATCCGTGAAAAGCGTGCGAGATGTGCAACAGAAATTGCGTGATGATATTGTCAAGGAGTTCGAGAGCTCGCTAAATGATGTAAGCGTCATGGCCTCAAATATTACGCTGACCTGTTCTTCAACTAGCACAATCGTATCCGCCTCTGCATCGACCACAACCACGCCCTCGTCCCTCGCCCAAATGGCCTCCACGAGTCATGCGTCGCATGTGCGGCCCGTGTCTGCGGCGGCAATTATAGTCAAGCCATCGCACTCACTTGGCAACAGCGTCACATCTGTTTACTCGAAACCAAGTCCGTCTAACTCGGCCAAAAGCAACTCGGCGCCGGGGAGAGTAAGGTGAGATTAAAGGCACTTTATTCTAAGGGGAATTTCGCTAATACCTTTGTACTTGCAGTTCCATTGACCCCAATCAGGGTCTCAATTTATTCAAGGCCATACAAGGCGGCTATGTGGTTAAGCCGCGGGATGAGGCAAGCAATAAGGCCCAGGGGCCGTCCCAGGATGAAATCGAGCGCATCGAAAAGATGCTTATGGAGAGTGCTATTCGACCCAAGCTGGCGGGCAGCGGTTCCAATAGCCTGGGCAGTGCCACACGGTAAGTTCCATAGAGGCCATTCCACATGGCAATGCCAATGCCAAGTGTTCCTTAGAAGTTGAGCATGAGCTTTAGCCTAAGTTAAGCGCAATTAACTGAAAAATTTGAGATTTCTTCGCAGAGGTCCTTACGATCTATTCATTATGTACAGAACTTGGAGGATGTGCCTCAAGTTAGTTAAATACTATATTGTAAACTTGTAAATTATTGCTTTTCATATTGCTAAAGTTCATCTTAAACTTCATCTCACGATAGTGCAATTGCTGCTTCATTATAGCCGTTACTCAAGGAGCGGGATACCGCATAAAGAATATACATATGTATGTATTTAAAAAATAGGGATTAAAGCCGAAACGAATATCGGTTTCAGTTATGTTCGTATTTAGGTTTTCCGTTATCGGTTACACAAAATCTTTGAATAAAGGTTTCGTAACAGTGAACCGGTTTGTGCAACTTTTAAAATAACAATTAAAAATAAAATTTTTTTTAAATTTTTTTTATAAAAATTGGAAATACAATTTTTTTTTGGATGTATGAAAAACCTTATTACCCTTATTAATGAAACGGTTACTAAACGGTTATATCGGTTTACAGCGTTTCGGTTTTAAGTTTTCGGTCAAATGAAAATTTTTTTTTTCGGTTACGGTTTCATTTTCGGGTTTCAATTTAAATCGGTTTTTACCGGTTAAAGGTTACGGTTTTGGTTAGGGTTTTAATCCCTGATTTTAAACAGTATCCTTTCGTTTGTATGAACACCTACATTTCAGAGAGCAACCAAATTTGTCGTGCACACATTAATAAACTTAGGTCTTAAAATTCGTAAATAGCGTTGATACATATTCAATGTGAGTGACGGGTATTTTATAGTCTAGAACTCGCACAAAGCGATCTAAATTAATGCCTAACTATTCTAATTTTCGCAGCTATACGGCCTTGTACCGAGGCGCCAATGACAAGGAGCGACGCAAGTCGGCTGGGGATGAGGATGTGCTGAGGCAGATGAACATCTATGTGCGCACACGCACCAATTCGGGCAAACAGTTGACTGACTTTGAGATACTCGAACAAGTTCCTGTGAAAAATCTGGATACGGGGGAGAATATGCCGCTATCCGAAGTGCGTTCACCGCCAGTGCCTGAGGGCTGGAATCCGCTCTCGCTGCATATACTGAAGCTGACCTCCCATTTGGAGGTGATGCAAAAGGAATCGGACGAGGAGAGCGTCATTGGCATACCGCCCAGTATTGAGGGACAGCAGCCCGACGAGGAGGAGCTGGAAACGGAGGATGGCAGTCGATTGAAAAAGAAAACGGCCCGCATCAAACGTTTCTTTGGCAGCACAATGCGCAAAACTGTGGACAAGGCCAAGTCAATTGCATCTGAGGTGTCCCATGCGCGACACAAGGAAGATGTGGCTGACATTGTAGACGCCATGAATCCCGAGCAAAATATCAAAATCAAAGCATCCTCCTCCAACAAGGGTCCCTATGAGTTCACCAAGTTGCAGCATGTTCAGGACTTGAGCGGCGAGGATACCAGCGCTGTGTGGTGCATGAAATTCAGTTCATGTGGACGCCTACTTGCCACCGCTGGACAGGATAAGGTGCTGCGCATTTGGGTTCTCAAGGATGCCTATCCCTATTTCCAGGTGAGATCAAATAATTTAATTTGATGTATATAGATAAATAAATGACATTGATTGTCTTCCAGGATATGCGCAACAAGTACAATGCCGATCAAAAATCATCGCCCACGCCATCGCAGGAATCGCTGGTGTCACAGCACTCCGCCGAGGAGGCCATTGCGATGGCCACCGCAGCCGAGAAGTGCACGGGTCCGTTTATGCCCAAGCCATTCTGCACCTACAACGGGCACACCTCGGATCTGCTCGATGTCAGCTGGTCCAAGAACTATTTCATCTTGTCCAGCAGCATGGACAAAACGGTACGCCTGTGGCACATCTCCCGGAAGGAATGTCTCTGCTGCTTCCAGCACATTGATTTCGTCACTGCAATTGCGTTTCATCCGCGCGACGATCGATACTTTCTTAGTGGCAGTCTCGACGGCAAGCTGCGTCTGTGGAATATTCCTGACAAGAAGGTGGCGCTGTGGAACGAGGTGGATGGCCAGACGAAGCTCATCACGGCCGCCAATTTCTGTCAGAATGGTCAGTTTGCTGTTGTCGGCAGCTACGATGGACGCTGCATCTTCTACAACACGGACCAGCTGAAGTATCACACGCAAATTCACGTGCGTTCCACGCGGGGCAAGAACCGCATTGGCCGCAAGATAAGCGGCATTGAGCCCATGCCTGGCGAGGACAAGATATTGGTTACCTCCAACGACAGTCGCGTCCGCCTTTACGATCTGCGCGATCTGAACTTGTCCTGCAAATATAAGGGATATTTAAATGTGTCCTCCCAGATCAAAGGCTCCTTCAGTCACGATGGCAAGTACATTATTGCTGGCTCCGAGAACCAATGTATCTACATATGGAAAACGAATCATGACTACTCCAAGCTGAGCTCAGTAAGTGCTGAAGTTTCTTTCAGTGAAAGTGGTAGCACAATTTATAATTAAATTTTCCTGCAGGTTCGTCGCGATCGTAGTGATTTCTGGGAGGGCATCAAAGCACACAATGCCACTGTCACCTGTGCCATATTTGCGCCACATCCGGAGGCCATTATCAAACCGGAACCGGAGAAATCTCACACGATAAGGTAACATCGGTGAAACTACTTAATAATTTAAATTTTGCATAAATCTTATGACTTTTTTCATCCTCTTTTTGAGAAATTTATTATTTAATTGTCATAGGCATAAATATTTTGACAAAATTAAAGCTAAATCTACTCATAATTTGAACTTCATGTACATTGAAAGTTTTGAATTTTTGTAAAAGTCTACTGCTTTGACATTTTTTCTCGGTCTCACACAAAAAATGTTTTGTTGCAAAAAGTTACTCTGAACAATTCTAAAAAAATTTCTTCGCTAGTATTTTTTATGATTCATTCAAACGGGATTTAACTGACCTTTCCATTGATGCTAAAATTTACACAAAGTAAGTTCAATTTATGAGTAGATTTAACTTGAAGGTTTGGTCAAAATATTTATGCCGATGATTGTATAATTATCTATTGAAATTTTAAGGGTGATTGGCTAGATTAAATCACCCTTACTTCATTAAACTGCTGTATGTCTCCCTGTTAGACCTTTCTTAACCTTGCCTCAACATGTAGAGGTTTGAAAAAGAGATTTGCATTAAATTCCTATTTTCAATTTTTATAATACGATTAAAAAATTATGGAAAATTTCCATTTTATAAAAAAAAATTTGAAAATATGAGTTAAAATTAATTTGTATTATACAAATTGAAATAAAAATGTATTTTTTCCAGAATTCTTCATCCGAAAAAAAGTTTATTTAGATTTTTCTTAATCATCTAGATCGTATTTTGCTGGTTTAATTTTTTTTTTTAACTCAACTTTTTGTTTTTATTTATATTTGGTATGATTGGGTTTTTTCAAAATCCTACATCAATTTTTTAAATTTCGAATGCCCGATAGTAGAGATGACCACGAGCCTTCTTTTTTAGGCCCGGTCTATTCCGGATTCCTTTTTTTTATTTGTATTTTAATTATACTTAAATCATTAAATGAATTTTTAATCTTTCACGCAGTTACCGAACAATCAGCCGGATCCTTTGGTGGAACAGCACAAGAAGGGCTGTGGCTATGTGCTCGTCAGCGCGGACTTCAATGGCGCCATCAAGGTGTTCATCAACAAAACAAAGCCGAAGCACAGCAGTTTGCCGTACACGGCCATTGCAGATTAATCGATTGAGGATATTGAGATAATTTGGGGTGTGTGTGAGGGAAATGCAAATGCGAAATGCGCTAAAAAAAATTTGTTTCTCTTTGATTTTTGTACTGTATTTATGTGAAATGTATATGTATTTTGTACGGATAACCAACTAATTGATAGCATTAACGCTTATTTATGTTTTTAACCTATTTGCTTAACTTAAGATCGTAATATCTTTTGTGTATGTATATGTCCTATGATTATGATAATGTGAAATGTTATTAACGGCAATCGAATGCGGTGTGTGTAATATCTTCTAATGCAGAATATGTTTTCTAATGTTAATTATTTTCTAATGACAACTAAGTGTGTATGTGTTGGTGGGTGTATGCGTAGGTCTGTGTGTGTGCGCTAGTTGACATTTTATTGTATGTATTATTTAAATTTAAACAGCAAAAATTATATGTATATTTTAACTATTATAAAACAAATTAATTAATTTAAAACTCCTTCGGACACACACACACACATATAAACATATACACGCACCCTTACACATACACTATTACTTAATGATAATTAGCTTGTGGTAATTATTTAATATAATTATGATATTTTGTGTAAAAGTAAAGAAATGTGCGACCCTCGGGGCTGCCACAATGTGCACTTTAAGTATTATGCATTTCTTTCCATTTAATATTCTTATTGATTTTGCTCGCTCGGAATGTTACCCGTTAGAATCCGACGTTGAAGTGCTTCGTTCTGCCTGGCAAGGATTAGAAGTGGCTGGCAGGAGAACTCCTGGCGACGACAGCTATTTAACGTAAGTTTAACCTTCATTGTTGGGGCTTCCTAATGGCTAAGATGGGGTGCGTTCTCGAGCTCATTCAACTAGAAGCTGGCGCGTGTGCGAGTGTGTGTGCGTGTGTGTGTGAGGGATAATCCTTTGTTTGTGATTTAAAAAATGAAATGGGTGTTTTGTCAATTGTGTTCTGCATGTTCCCATCTGTAATTGCAGTTGGTGGTCTGCCAATTCTCGGCTGCGACAAGAATTCCAGACTTGCCCAACAATGGTCACAAAAATACATATTTGCTGCGCCAAATGAGAGAAACAAAAGGAAAATCAACAAAAAGTGTCGAAGAACAAGGAAATGAAAACGCAGAGCGGGGCCCCTCGATTTCTCAATTTTTTTTTGGCCGGAAGAGGCAACTTCCTGAGTGCCATGGAAATCATTTCGAGTGCTGGCCCGTGTGGAGGGGGCTACCCAGACAAAGAGCCATATCCTCCTAGCCGGCTAGTGCTAGGCGTCACTCCCCTTATTTAGGGCGGCTCTGGGCTGGTTGCCTACCAAAAGCAAAGGCAAAGGCACTGGGAAAGGCAATGGCAATGGCAAATACAAATACGGTAATTTCAAGTAGCGACAACGAACGACCCCAGCAACCCCAAAAAGAGGAAGATTTATATATGTACATATGTACGAGTACTGTTATGTCGCCACATCACATAAATATATGCTAGTATGTACTTTATCTATGTACTATGTCTGTTTGTATATGTGTTCTGACTTTCGTTTGCTTCTTGACGCTTCGCTGCAATTTTGTCTGCAGTGCCACAACCAGGCCATTGGCTAGGGGCATGGGGGAGGGGCAGGAAGGCATGTCGTCGGCAATGAATATGCCGGCTAAATAATTGTTTAGTCAGACAGCAAAGTCACTCGAAAGACGATTAGTGATTGTGTTCTTTTTAGCGTCTATTGCAACATGCAATCAATAAAGATTTAAGCAGTTGCTGTTGCTTTATGAGTGGGTGGCTGGGTGGAGGGGGCGTGGCATGGCATAGTATGGTGTGTCGTTGCGTGCCAATGCGGCAACAACAGCTGTTGCAATGCCAGCCGACCACAGCAGCCAGACGCCGGCGCCGGCCCTCCTCATCACCTGCCCCCAGACGCGTTCCAAATGCCAATCAATGTACTTTTGGCCATGTGCCAAGTTGCTCTTTACAGGAAACTCTTCAAACATAGTTTCTCTTAAGCCGCCTTGCTTGTACATTGCTCTTAGACATACCTGAATGAAGGCAAATGTTCTCTAATATTAACAAATGCATTAATGAATCATGTTTGTTTAATTTTATTTAATTTTAAAGCTTCTAAGCTTGATTTGCACTCTCAAATTGGCCATAAACAGCAAAACTGTTAACTAACAGATTTCTGTAACAGCGAGCTTAAAGTGTTACGAGAGCGGACCAGATGTGAAAACAGAGAGTATTTCAATAGAGATGCGCTCCAAGCGTTGACGTGAGCAACGTGGCTGGTCGCACACAGACACGAGATTGAGAGTATGATGCGTGCACACAGGCACAAGGTATATTTACTATAAGGTAACGTTGTCACCACTGCTGCTCTCTTTCGAGGTTACAAACATTTGACAGTATGCCTGCAAACGTTGTCGAAAGAGGTTGTGTATCGCATGCATGAAAAAATGATTGTAACCTCACCATATCGGACGACGTCACCTTAATAGTAAATCCACCTTGCACAGGCACACCCACACGCACACACACAAACATAAACACAATGCGCCGAGATTGAGGCAAGGTGCGCTTAGCTCTTTTATGCTCTCAGTTTATTTCTGACTCTCGTGCAAAGCGCAACGTAGCAACGGACGGCTCGTTGTGTGTCGGTGTCGGTTTCGGTTTCTGTGTGTTTCGTGTTTTTTGGTTGACAACTGCAAATGCAACACAAATACAAATACAGTGTAACAAATGCATTTACATAATTATTTTTATAAAATTTTGAGAAAGAATTTTGGTCAAAAATAACCAGAAACTTTGCGTTCGTGTGCATGGCTGAATGTTCGTGCGTGTTGCACATTGGACGATTGTGTGTGTGAGTGTGGGTGTTATTCTTTGGCCTGTGTGCAGCACGTTAGCACTTAATTAAATTAAATAAAATTCAACTTGAAAAATTCTCAATCGAGCTTAAGTGCAAAAGAATAGAAGGAACTTGAGCATCAGTATGAGTGCGCCTGTATGTGTGTGTGAGTGATCAAGTTAAACTTACACAAAATATGTAAACACAATTGTTGTTGCTGCAAGGCGAAATAAGTGTTAATGCTAACCGTTATTTATCGGCCAAACATTCATTGTTTATCGATTCACGTCGATCAATTAGCTTTTT
Organism: Drosophila subquinaria; assembly: GCA_037043405.1. NCBI lineage: Eukaryota > Metazoa > Arthropoda > Insecta > Diptera > Drosophilidae > Drosophila > Drosophila subquinaria. The sequence continues at coordinate 191,649 of JBAMBL010001352.1, read as the reverse complement.
GTGACCTCATTCGAGTTCTAATTGCATTTTCAAAGAAATCGCTGAAAATAGCAATTGTTTGAAAAAGAGTCGATTAGTTTGAGTTTCTATTTGTCTAAGAAACTATAAAAATCATTAAAACCAGTTTCAAATTTTAAAATAATCGTATTTATTCTAAATCGTTTATTTACCTTTTTTAACTGCGCACATTTACATATTTAATTGATGTTTTTGTTATTTCGGATAACGGACTTTAATTTGTGGCGTAACGCGGTGAGAAAACTCTGAAACCAATTGATTTGGACTTAAAATCATTCTGAAATGTTTTTTTTAATAGATTTTTCGATGTTTTTCTCCTACCAAATTCGATTCGGCCTAAACGCTTCATTAAACTTCAATTTATTCTGAGCACACTGTTGCTTTTCATTAGTTTTTTATGTGCATTTTGTCTTAATTGAGCTTTCTAACATGAAACTTCATTATGACGCCTGTTTTACACGCCCGCAACAAAGCACAAAAATCGTGCAAAGCCAAAAATAATGAAAAATAAAGAAAAAAAAACAAAACAATTATTGTAACACTTTCAAAAAGTAGCAACAACAATAACACTGTGCCTAACACATGTCATATTTACAGAAAAACGAAACAATATAACAAATTATAAAACGAAAATGAAATGAAAATCAACTAATCAGCGAACCAAATGGTGTGCAATTTAGTATAGGGAATCTACGAATCGAAATATACTAAAAAACCGCAACCCTTTCACTTGAAAAATAAAAGAAACAAAAAAAGACTCACTTAGAGAATCCAAAGTGCAACGGCAACAAGCAAAACGAGTTTCAATAAGCCAATAAACCAATAAGCAATAACCTAAACAAAATACAGCAACAAATATAAGCAACTAGGCCCGTTAGTGCGCCGTCGTGGCCTATATTCAAAATAGATCAGCAGCAGCAACAGCAGCGCTGTCAAAATGCAACAACAGCAACAGCAGCAACAAAAATAACAACAGCAACAGTCGCATGAGAACACGACGCAGCAAAAGCAAAAACAAGTTTCCATTTGCGCCTTTATGCTAAATAATAATAATAAATAAACGCGTTGCAATACCAAAAAGACACGCGGAGCATTCGAAGTCGCAGTCGAAGTCGCAGTTGCAGTCGACGAGTCGCCAAGTTGTCCAGGTTGCCCAGGCAAAAAAAGTGACCTACAAATACTGGTTTTCAGTGGGGCCAACAACTCCGCGTGAGAACGTGCAGCAATGGCTACAACAGCCACAACAATAACAACAACAGCAACAGCCGAAATGCAGTCAACGGTTGCGGTTAAGCGGCCGGGTCCGCCAGTGCCGCCCAGACCCAAAACAGCAGCAGCAACAGCAGCAACAGCAGCAACAGCAGCAACAGCAGCAACAGCAACAGCAACAACGGCGACAAATTCTCCTCCAATCATACAAAAGAAGCCCACATTCGTTAGCCAGCTGAGCGCCGTGGGACGCACTTTGGTCTATAAGTCGCCCTCGCTCAATCTGCAAAAGAAACAGGCGCAAACACAGACGCCCACAATGGCGCTAGTTGGCAGTGCCACAGCCACAGCAGCAGCAGCTGCCACTGGCGCACCAGCAGCGGCGCCAAAGCCGCCACTGAAACTACGCAAGGCACCGGATGTGCCGACAGCCAAGCCCAGGGAATCAGTTGGCGCTGTGGTGAGCGTGAATCGGGCCAATTCACTTAGCACACAGAGCACCCCGATCAAGGACACGCGTCTCAGCCTGGGCAAGGTGGACTTCGAGCGGGCGGGTCTTCATCCCGCCAAGCAGCCATTGCCAAGGCCGCGCAAGATTGTCCAGATGCCGGTGGCCACCCTGGATATGGATGATGTGCCGGCCTTTGTGGCGCCACCGGCCACACCGGCGACCAGTATCTTTAGGCGCTCCAAGACCACACTGGACGGCCCTCTTGGCGGCGGACCATTCAGCAATGGCAGCGGCAGCAGCGGCAGCAGCGGCAGCTATCTCAGCGGCAAAACTGTGGAGATTAAGAATAATCTGAAGAATGCCGCGGAGCGTCTCTTCTCGGAGATCATTATCAGCCAGTCGCAGAAGCAGTCGGCGGCGGATACAACAATTATAACGAAGCATGAACGCGCCATTCAGCACCAGGCATTGTTGGAGCAGGAGCTGGCCCAGGAGAGGCACACACGTTTCCAGCTGGAGCGAGCACGGGAACGGGACCGTCAGGCCGAGCAGGTGACGATTCAGGCAGCGGGTAACTGCACCCGCATCAATATCAATCCCAGTTCCAATCCGAATCCAAATCCAAATCCGATCAAGTGCTCGGTGAGTGCCGGCAATACTCCCGAAAAGAAACACACCTTCCACGAGCTGCTCATCTCGGAGCTGGCGGCGATGCGCAATAGATCCTGCTCGTTGGAACAGCTGCCCACGAAATCATTGTCCCTGGCCAAGGAAACGCCCAGTAAATCGTTGTCCCGCCAACGCTACAACTCCATTGATGATGCCGACACGGAGGACGTGGATGCCGACAACGTTGAGGACGCCGATGGCGACGAGGAGGACACGCTTACCTATGCGGTCAACAAGACTCTCAAGGAGAACAGCAATCTGAATGGCAGCTCCACACCACGCAAACGTTGTCCCTCGGGCTGCTCCTCGGACTCATCGCCATACGGCACGGAGCGCTCGCAGCGGATCAGAACCTCCGATTGGATCGAGGTGGGCGACAATGGCAAACAGGTGACGCTAACCAGTTGCCACATCAGTCTCGAGGATTCTGGCATGGAGGATGAGGAGCGGCTCGATGACATGTCATCGTCGGGCGTGGGCGACAGCTGGGATAGCGTCAAGGAGGCAGAGAACGAGAAGCGTTGTCGCAACGTCAAGCGGTGAGTCAGCTATGGAAATATGTGGGCATTTATGGGAGACTGTGATATTTATATAGATAGAGTATATATTGGGATGACAATGGGTTTTGATGACAGATATTCCAGAATCAAAATTCAGTTTTTGAGAAATTCTGATAACATGTTTTGATTACAGATATTTTGAAATCATATTTAAACATCAAACTAAATAAAGTTTACATTTTGTTATTTTAAATTAAAAAAAGATACTTGTATTAATATTCTTAAGTATTTTTATTAGTCAGATTTACTTGTGCTTAAACGATAAAACTATTTGTAGAACCTTCGGTGATTCACAGAACTCAACGCTTGGAAATTCTTTTGCGCTCAGGATGGAAAATAATACCTCTAGTAGTATTGGTTGGAATGTTTTCGAAACAAGTTGAACCCAAGCGCCAAATATTACGAGTTTCGAGGTATTATAATTATTACTACGAATCGTGACATTGTTGCATATTTCAAAACAATTCGGTTCCAAATATTCGTGACTTTTGAAAAACTCATGAGTATTTGGAAAGAGAAAAAATTCGGATTCCTGAATGAACATACTATACAAGAATATTTCAATGGTAGAGGGTAGCATTTGATGTTAGCCTGCACTTTTATTGTTCTTAATTCTTGGAAATCTTGTCAAATGGCATTAAATTGTTGACAGCTAAATGGTTTGCCCTCTGGACCGTCCCTTTCCTGGCCAAAGGGCACGCGTGTCCTGAGCTCGGAGTAATTCCCATCGTCGACATCATTTTCCATAATTAGTTGCGGCTGATGTCAGTCAGACAGACAGACAGACATTGACAGACCCTTTCAATGACTGCCTCCCTCGGAGAGTCGTAAAATTGTTTTGCCACTTGCATTATCAGCGGACGTAGGAAAAATCAATAAATGGTTGGGCCATAAACATCATTGCAGGAGGAGCGAGCGATAAGATAGGGCAGCTATCTGACAGATATGAAGATGCTACCGACAGATACGTATTCAGGTACGAGTTAACTGTTACCTTTTCGAATCGAGCTGGTACCTGCTGTGGCTGCGGCCGAGACAGAGGCAGATTCAGAGGCAGTTGGATGGGGCGTGTCTGTCTCCCACTGTGTCGGGCTGTCGCCTGGCGAAAACTGCTTGCAAATTCCCAACATGTGTAATTTTATTTATGCGCTTACCGCAATTATTTCACCGAGTTTCACTGAGCTTTGCTGACACGCTTTACATGCCCAGGGCACCACTTGTATCTCGTATCTCACAGATACTCTCAGCAAGCACACATACGAGTACTTACACAGTACTGTACTCTTGGCCCATTGTTTTGTCTTCGGCTGCTCATGCAAATTGCTGCCAACTCGGATTCTCTTCAGTGTTAGATGCGGTTTGAACAGTTTGCCTGGTTTATTTATGTTTTTTTTACTTTTTTAAATTTGTTGTTTTTGTTTTTTGATAAATTATTGCTGACACCATTTCGATGGATGTGTTGTTGTTGTTGCTGTTGCTACTGCTGTTGTGGCACGTTGCATGCATGCGCATTACGCTCGATTGCAGCAGTTGCAGCAACTGCAACATCTTGCAATATTTACAACAACGTCTACTTATGTCTCATATTTATGTACGAATATATTGTGTGTTTAAATAATTTTGTTGTGTGCATTTTTCATAAGTAAATGCTTATTTCAACAAATCAAAACTCGTTTTCAGCCGCTGTACGATATTCGAAGCGTTGTTATTATAACTGCGCATATAAATATGTGAGTATTTTAATGTACGAGGGCGGCATTATGATTAACTCAAAGATCAATGTTCCATAGGATTAAAATTTAAAAGAGCTCTGTTTTTCCCTAAACTGCAGTTGAGAACTTATTTATTTATGTAATCTTATGCAATTCAATTTTTCGTCAATTTATTTAAAAATTTACATATTTAATTTTTCGAAAATTATTGATTATTTATATATTAATTAAAAAAATATAAAAATGTGTCAACTTTTTTAATTAAAATATATAAACGATTTATAAACCTTTAGTTTGAGTTTATTTAGATGAAAATATTAATTGGGTGAATTCAAATGATTTTTCTGATTAAGTAAATAAAGTATAGGGTATATGAATTAAAATATTGTTTATTTTTCATAAGAACCTCATACATAACTACATGTGGAAATTTTCTAGATGGCTTAAAATCTTTTCTGTATTGCCCAAGCTTTATCTTGACTCTTGTGTATTTTTTTGAGCTTAAGATTAAAGTTTTCAATGGCAATGGTTTTATAAGGGAGGTGGTCACAGGGCTACCCTCGCGTTTATAAGCACTGTGTGTATTGCTGGACGTGTTTGCGGTGCGCTCAACGCTGATTATCGTGACTCACATTGTTTGGCATTTGTACGATCGCACACATGACTACGATACTAACACACACACATAGGTACATGTACATGTACATCTACAATATTCAATATAAATGCAAATACAATCGGTATACTCGTTAAGACTCATTCGAAAAACTCTCATACTCGTATACGGCTCTTGAAACTTGTGAAACTCGCCGAAGCGTAGCTTCTCCCAGAGAGTCTTCGGCCTGCCTGAATCAAAGTCTTTCCTCTCCACATTGATTAGTCATACACTTTACGTGCTCCTCAATGAGCCAAATATAATATTAGTGTCTTCCCAAGCACAACAGACATTCACACACACATACATACAAAGATACACACTCACATAAAAGTGATCGATTTGGTGTTGGCAATTATGTTGCATCAAGCTTTTAGCATGCTCATAAAAATTGACATGTAGAGAAAGCTGTGAAAATCTTTTTAGAACTCAGCTGATCAATTTACACGCAAACTCAACGAAAATTGCAACTTAAGCTTAATCATTTGATGAGTAACACTTCTATTTTACACACATGAGGCGAGTTTGTGTGCGTTTGTGAGCTCAATTCAATTGATTACTAACAATGCTGAATGCTTTGTTTAATAAAAGTTGAGGGCTGATGAAAGAACCTATTGTTTAATCGCCTTATGATTTGTAGGATCTGTTTATACTTATCAATTGTTGAAGTTATTATATCCAAATCAAGCAACAATTGCCTTAAAATATTCAAAAGTTTGTTTGGGGGAATCGAGAAAATTATAATTTATTGAATTTAAATAAATGTAGCATATTTATAACATAAAAACACTTGAAATGAAGTTATTTTACTATAATATACCAAAGTTTTAAACCTACCGTAAAATTGGAAATAAATTTATGGCAGTCGATTTTTGTAATTCAGAAAATATTTCAGAAAAATGAGAGTATCGACAATTTGAAATATAAATACAAATTTTTTGATTGGCTCTGTCATGAGTTCTTTAGATATTTTCACTTCATTTTGGTTACATTACAGCAGCGTATTCATTAAAAATGCTAGTTGGCTATCGACAGGGCGCTCTAATTGACTTGTTAATGAAACTTACGTATAGATGCGCTCCGCAAAAGCCGTGAAAACTTTCCTATTCCGGCCTGCAGCCCGCTCGGAAACCAATTATCCATCTTCGCATACCAAATCAATTTGTGTGTTGCCACAAAGTACATGGGAGTCTACAGATATGTATGTGCTTAAGCATATAGGAAAAACTCTTTATGTGCTTCTTTTGTATTGCTTTCCGATGCAACTTCCTTGTGGTTTCTCCCCAACCCCCAAAAAGTACATAAAAATAAAAAAGAAACTGATTAAGCCATTAAAAATTCAAGCGCAAACTGTGTGTGCAGACTAACGAGCTTTTGATTAAATGATATGCTGCCTCCAGTTTTTTTTCTTCTTTTGGGGGCATGATTTAATGTACGAGGGTATATAAAGTAATTTTAAGTCGGTATGCCTGAAAGTACGAGTGCGATGCGTAAACCAGTTTCAGATAATTGTAACAGAGAGCTGGAGATTTGTATTTACCACACAGAATTAGTTGGCTTAACTAAATCTAGAACAATAAAGTGTACATTTAAAGTAAGCTTAATGATTGTTTTTGTTATTACTAGGCATGAATTGATATATATTCTATTTCCCTCGTATGGACTATACTGGTTCCCCATCAGAGTAATTCTATCATTAGTTTAGTTTTCTCTTTTCATTACACGTTGGTGTGTTCAGGGGAAATGGGGCTCTTCACTTGGAGTAAGCGCAACTCATGTCGGTCATTGGCATTTAAACTCGCACACACATTGAATTTTCTTCTTGAATTCATTTCATTTGGCAATTGATGGACCGAGTCTGTGTGTGTATGTGTGTGTATATTTTTGTTGCTGTTGTTGTTTGGCTTTTCACTTGCCCATTAAGGAAAAACAAACGTGAAAATGCTGAATTCAATCATAAATTTATGTATGCCCCCGATAACAATGCTGTAATTTGGCGAGCAGTTTGTTTATCTAACTGAATGCAATCCGCAGTCGATGTCGACGTCGACAATCACTCTGAACCGTCCCCCTTAATTGAAGTGCCTTTTGTTGGCTTTCATTGCACTCTCGCCACACCGATAGATACTTATGTATCTATGCGAATATACATGTATGTACATATAGTAGAGATGCCGATCGATGCGGTACGTCAATGGGGCGATTAACAAGCCGAATTCGTGCAAATAATTAAAGGGGCTGTGAGCTGCTATTTGTTGAATTTCGCAGAAAAACTCGGTGGCAACCACTGTGCACCGTGAAGCTGGCAATGGCTTTAATTATCAACGACTGGCAGCAACGCGACGCATGCGCCGACAATTTTATTGTTGCTGTTGCTGGAGGATGTGGCACAGTGACAATTGCAACAAAAACAATAACAAGTAGTAAAGGATACAGTCAAGTTAACTCGACAGTGAGAAGCCCTGTGCTTAATCTGAATAAAAGTTATATATCATTAAAAATTAAACTTTTTTTGGATTCTACATTTCTTTCTACTCTGTTTACGAGGACCTTGACTCAGCCAACTCATAGTTCAACTGGTTTAGCTAAAAAAATATTTAAATTAAACATTTTTAGTGACCTTAGCGAAATGAGATGAAAATTCATTTTTCTGCTTGTTTGTTCATTTTTCTTGAGTTTTTGCTTGTCCATTTCTTTGTATCAATATGTTAAGCTTAAGTTATTAAGTGTGAATGTAGGAAATAACTATCGTATATTTCAAAATATTTGTTCACGACATTTTAAAAATCACGCAAAATAACTAAAATCCGCTAAAATTGACACTCCCACAGTTTCCGAGCCATTAAAGCTACAGACATGTTGATTATGTCGTTAGAAAGGTATTTTTAAAGGTTACCCTTACGTTTTTTAGATTACCCTGATTAAATTACATTACTGTTTTGCGAAAATCCCAATTATTTTTAAACAAAAACTGATACATATATTCAATTTAAAATCGTTCGTTACAAAATGGATTTTTTGTATTTTTTTGCAAAGCTGTTATATATCCATTAAAGTTTTGTCTACAACGGTATTCTACTTCTGGAGGCGGCTCAAAGTTCTAAAGAAAACAAGACTTAGTCCTCTCGGACGACTTAACGACATTATGGTTATACACTCTGAGTTGAAAATTCCGCACATTTCGTTTTTGGCAAACCCTTTTGTGCTTCTTAAGTACAGGGACTAATAACAATCACACAATAAGAGATAATCCAATTTGCAAAGCAAATCCATAGCCGAGATATGGGCACAAACATACGTGTACCTAGCAGCAGTCACAGTTTTCTATTTATTTATTACAACTTGCCAGTTGCCCGTTTGCTTTTTTCTTTCTTTTGTCGGTATCTGTTTTGCTTGGATTTTATTTGTATTTTTTATCGACCAATCTCTCAAATGGAAGGAAACGGCTAATGCGCATTTTAAAATATGAAATTGAATGAGTTTAAATGAAGCTGCGGCTCCACTGTACGCCGCTCGTTATACCTCGTAAATATATTATTATGCCAATAATATAATTTATCATAACTCATACCCTGCCGGCCGCTGTCGGACGCGTCGTTTCCTATGTTCGCTCAGTGGGTAAAATGCAAATTGGAAATTGCATCTTACAGATGCAGTTTTTCTTATATGCATAAATGTAGTTACATATGTATATACTACACAGATATTTACACACACACACATACATGCATATACTTGACTAAGCAGTTGGCATCGTGGATTATAAAATAAATTCAATCAAAGCGAAAGCAATTGCAACACTCGCAACGGGCAACAACAACTGCAACTGCAATGCGGTCACTTGACTGCCTGCTGTTATTGGTATTGTTGTTGTTGTTGCTGTTGTCGTTGTCGCAGTTGTTGCAACTTTATTTTAATTTAATTGCATAACTGAGTAACAGTTGTCCGTTGTCAAGAATCGTAAAGCATTTCCGTAATGCTCCCAGTCAGCTCACCACACTGTGAAATCATCCATGTGGTTGCAATTCTCTTTATCTTTTGTTATCTTCTATGCAAAAAATACATTATTTCTATATCTATCAATCTACATATAGTAGTTATAAAAATAATCGACGGCATAAAATATGCTTCTCTAAAATTTAAAATTTGTTTTAATCCTTCCGAGCTTTTTTTGTAAATTATATAAAATATATACATATATATTTTCATTTTAAATACCGAGATTTATTTTTAATTAGTGTTTGTGTTTTAAGTAGATGTTATTGAAAGAAATAAATCCATTACAAATCTAAAAAAGATATGAAAAAAATCCATTTCTTTCCATTAAATAATAAAAAAGAATTAGAAAAATACATTTTACTGTTTAAAGAGTTTCAACTGATTTGTCGACAATCTAAAAGGTTCTCCAGGTGATCTTTGATCGACTTTTACTTTTCAATGGATGTTCGTGGTATAATGGAAGTGGGCTGATCTCCATGGACGTCATAAAAATAAATATTTTCAGATGTGCCAGAAATCCAAGTTTGCATCAACTGTCAAAAAAGACTACCCAACTCCCGCCTCTGGCCATGCCCGAGTTGTCTGCTATAATTTGAACTAAAAGTCTTAATTTACATGCTCCAAACATTTCCATGGCCATTGCCTTGGTATTCCATAAGTTTGTTTTTCTGTGCATTTTCAGTTTCGTTTGGCTTTGCGATTTGTTTCCTTTGAAAAGCGCTGCGCATGCGCAACAGAGAAAGATATATTAGACTTGATAGAGAGAAAGAGAGATCGAGACAGACATAGATGAAGGGGCAAGCGAGGGGTGTTTGACTGGGGGGCGGCCCAATAGACATTTGCAAATGATTATTAAAAACGAAACGAAACGAAAATTGTGTCGTAATAGCGTCGACGATGCGAAAGGCAAATCCAGCAACTTGAACTGCAGCGCCTCTAGAGACTCTTAATTTTCGAGCATAATTTTCTGGGAATTGCAACAGCAACAGCAACAAAGACAACAACAACTACACAAACAACACCAACAATCGAAAATGCCTTTGGCCAAATGCAGTCGCAGTTGGTTTGTTTGCTTCTCTATGTTTATGCTAATATCATTTGCATATCTGTTGACTTTCATGGAAATTCTTGGATCATAACTGAAGCAATAACCATTTCAATATGCGTCCAAACCTAGCCGGAGTATTCATGTCTAACCGGAAGTGAATACGATATTCTTCTCCTCTCTCTGAGTCTATTCGTAGGTAAGCAGCTAAAATAACAATTCGATTTCAATCGTTTCCTAAACAAACTGTGACAATCGGCAGAGCAATAGGTCAAAAATTGTTGACAGCTGGTCTTCTATTTGATTGTTTATTTAGTTGGTAGCATGATTGATGACGAGCTGGAAATAATTGCTATGATTTATTTACGCACCAACTAAACATTCATTTGTTTATTTTGAAATCATTAAACTACTTAAGTCGATGGTTTCAAGGCGAGGTTTTGACAAATACAAGATCGACCTTAAGATTTGTTGCCTCAATTTAAAACATTTAACTACAAAACTAACGATTAGTATTTTCTGTTTTGTTTTGTTTGTCAGATATCATCTTAAACAAAACAGAGTATGTAAGAAGAAACTAATCAATTTGTTGATTTCTTGGAATCCCACAGTCTGCACCTGAAGTCAGGATCATTTGAGTGGCGCCTATTACACCAAGCCCAGTCATCAATTGAACCTAATGAATCAGAATTGATTTGATTTAATGATCAGCAAGCGCAAAAAGGCATTCAAAACACCAAACACAATTTGGCTGTAACGTGCAATTCTCAGACGCCCCTTCCCCGCCCGTTCCCCCTTGCAGATGTGTGGGCTGGCCTCGTCGGGTTCAGAGCCCCAGATCGTAGGTGCACAGACACGATCATAGATGCTGAAGCCAAGTTTAGACTAATAACACAGAAATGTAAAAATCACGCAAAGCAATCATAAATTATAAACACTAGAGTCAGTCACAAAGTGTGGAATGGTATGGAACTGCGAGCTGTTCGGAAGAAACCCAACAAAACCAACTTTAAGTCCAACTTGAAGACTTTGCCTTTGTCGTTGTGCTCTGTGCCGTGTGCTTGCCTTGCCTTATGTGGCTGTCAGTCAGTCATTCCGTCTGTCTGTCTGTCTGTCATGCCGCAGCGTTGTAATTATGATGAGTGCCACTCGCTGCCAAAGATACACATGCCAGATTCGGTTGCTGAGAGTGTGAGAACCGTTAAAGTATGGCAAAGCGACTTTAGCTGAACAACTGACTGACTGAATGACTGAATGACTGAATGACTGACTGACTGACTGAATGTCTGGCTGACAAGTGTTGGGCCAGCTACCAAATAGTTTGAGATGATGCGACACAATTGCAGGTTGAAACAAAAAAGAAAATTAGGCTTTGGTAAGCCAAAGATTTAATACCCTTGCAGAGCCCTGTATTCAATTTTCCACTGATCTTTCCACTTTGATATATTGGTCCGATTTCATATAGTAAAAAAGGAAGCCATTTGAACCAAGTTTGATTGGAATATGCTTGAAATACCTATTTATTTAGATAGCTAAGATAGCTTCTAAGCTGCGAGATTAGGTCGCAAGGAAACAGACGGTCTAAAGAACAAGGCTAAATCAAGAATATATACTTTTTAGGCCCTCCTTTGATGCATTACGCAGTTCGTGTTAAAGCTATGATACCCTCGATCAGGGTATACAAAAACTAACAAACTTAAGCTCGAAAGCAAAACTCACTTTAAGTAGCACAAAGTGCGCAGTGTGCTCAGGTCCAACTCTGGTTACGGTTATGAGTTATGTCGTCTAAAGTCACTCAGTCAGTCAGTCGGTTATTTAGTTAGTTAGTCTGTCATTCAGTCAATATACGAGTAAAGACTGCGTGAGCAAAGTACTTAAAACAGAAGTCAGCACTTCTTGGCCGAAAACTGAGGTCTGGGAAAAGTGTATTGTAAGCGTCGAGTCCCTAATAATCATCATAATTGCTAAGCATCTTGACACTTTACTGTAACTGATTGTAACTCTCAGATGGTCTCCAGCAGCGACAGTTACAGTGACAGCAACTGCCGGATTCGTTGATCTGTTTTATGGCTCAGGTTGTTGTCAGTTTGGGAAGCTTGGGCCTACTGACAGTCGGGTTTGCTTGTGTCGAGTTCTGCCTGAGAATTGTTTGAGCCAAGAGACAACAACTCGACAGCAACAACAACAGATTTCTGATTCTTCAAGATTTCTGTGCGCAACGGTACTTTGCTCTTTGTTAAGGCCCTCTTCTCTTGAACTTTTCCAGCTGTACAAATATTTGGCTTTGTATTAGCTTTGGGTCAAGTGCGACTCCATATAACTTTCTATACGACGTGATCTTAAAAAAGAACTTTACACTTGGAAAACCCATTTCTTAGGAAATCTAACAAAAATACTCGAATTTGTAAAATTAAGTTGTAGGAAAATATTCGATTTGTGGTACAGGTTTCTCTTAAAGAACAAATTTGACCTAGAGAACTTAAAGTTAGTGAGGTTCGATTCAATGTCATTCATTAACCTGGCTCATTTGAAGCAGCTTAACTCGAATTGTTCTTCAGTCCGTTAAATGTTATTGTTAAGCTCTCAAGAGTTATTATAGTTTCTTTTTTGTTTCTCTATTAGTGAATTGTAATTTTGAGAATCTGAAACTGTAGACTGGTCAACGGTCGTCGAATCGATTGTCATTCCCACAAGATGGAAACAAAAGCAGCTTAGATTGAAGGGGACAGGCGTATAATTAATTTATTTGTGGTCATAACTTCCCTATTTCTTTATTAAACTCGTAGCTAATTAAGCGACTTTTCAGCCAAAGTGTGCCAATTTTATGCAAAGTCATCGACGTGAGAAAAACTAAAGAGATAATAAAAACTGTAAATTTGCTTTGAAAAACCGAAAGCTAAACAAAAGCAAAAGCAAAAGCATAGGCAACACAGCCATAGCCACAGCCACAGCTACAGATGCGGAAAAATTGGCCAACGCTGGACTGAGAGCGGGTCCAGTTTTTATTGAGTGAGGCGACCTGGAAGTGGATGTGGATCTGGACGCACATGCGCGTAGGCTGACAGTCTGTCTGTCTGTCTGTCTATCTGCCTGACTGTCTGGCTGGCAGTCTGGTTGGCCGGGTGGCTTACATAAACCCACATGACGATACAATTTGTGCTGTTGTTTTTTGTGTATTTGGTACAATTTTTGCTTGTTGTGTTGCGTTAATTTATAACATTAGCCCAAAAATAAAGCGAAAAGAAAATTGTAAGAAAACTGAAGTCGCTTACGACATGCGCAGACTTGTGACGAGCCACAGCACCACTTGGCCACCTCAAGTGTGGGCCATTGGAGCTGCAACAATCACGAGTCGACTTCAGTGATGCCAGAATTTCAAGAGCTAAAGTAGCTAAATTGATCAAAAGAAGTAGCCAGAAAAAGTAAACAAATTATAAAAACTGCTGAAAAAGAAATTTAATTTTCTTTTACTTATATTTCTTTGATTAAATTATTGTTATTTGATTTATTTCCTCAAGGTTTTTTTTGATAAATATAGCCAGATTTCTAGCTAATTTCTGCAGTTTCGAAATAGCCAAGTCTGGCTCTAAAACAGTTAAGATAGCAACACTGTTCGATCTGGATCGAATTGAATCCGGAGTCAAAACCGAAGCTGCAGCAATCCACGAGACGCGACCAGCTACCGGAAGCAATTCGCCACTTAATATACTTGAGCAGACTTTTGCACCGAATACAAAAATTTAAATTTTAAATATTCGAATTTTGTTTTGGCCATGTTAGATTCCGGCTTGAGTCCATCTGTCGACTAGCACTGGTTGACAGCTAGCCGGTTTGGATGCCTGGCAAGTGGCAAGTAGATTCCTGGCTGAAATCTCGCACATTGACCGCTCACTGATCCTCGTATCTTTGCATCTACGAAATCTAATCAAATTTACAACCAGTAGCTAGCCATTGGTCCATAAGTTTGTATCTCACCTTTTGTTTGGCCGTTTTTGTTGTTTTTGGGTCTCTTAATTTGTTTTTAGTGTATGTGTATCTCAAGAGTTTTTGGCGCAATTGAACTTTATGAGTTTGAGTATGTTGTGTATTGCCCAAAAATATTAGTTGCTGCTGATTTGTATCTCTTGGATACGAAACGAAACTATGCCGTCAAGTACGCGTATTGCTCAAGTTTCCTACTCCATCTCCGACCATTCGCCACTGTCCGAGTGAATTGACTTTTATCTTGTTGTGGTTTACTCAATGCAAATGAGGAATTTCACTTGCTCGCCGACTGGCCAAAAGAGTCTGTTGTTATTATTAACACAATTTGGATAAAGAGTTGGCAAGATCTGCATGATTGAATCACTTCAGATTTGGCAATACGCACTGAAAGAACTCTGACAGAAACGAGAATGTATTGTACAAACAATGTCTAAGAGCAAGTCCGCAAGTACGTTTAAAGTTTAAGCAATTATTTTTTTATATTGCACATATATTGTCTATGATTTGTTCAGCAAAGAAGCTTATAATTCTCGTTAACATTCATAGGCATAATCATCTTTCAGTTGAGTTTATCTTCTGTTACCTCAAATCTGTTGTTTCACCTGTCTTCCTTAAACATATGCTTTTTCTATATTTCTTGTGTTTTATTTTCAAAACACTATGCATATTAAACGTAAATAATTCACCTTAAATTTTTGATATATTACCAGACGACTTTCGCTTTTGTAGAGTCAAAGCACCGGCAAAAAAAAAAACTAGAAATAACAACAAAAGTAACTGTCGTAACCAATGCCAGGTAGTTTCTAAGCCAAAAGCATCGACCCATCGTTAAAACACCAGCGATGACAAGCTGCATAAATTAAGAAACCCCAGAAATGCTATTTGCAAAGGTATCGACTGAGCTGAACGAGGGAAAGAGACAAAATTTCAAAGCTAGTCTCTTGGTTGTGGGTTCTACTAATCAGAAAACCAAAATCAAATTTCGCTTTTCGTTGGACTCGAAAGAGAAACCCGAGACTAATCGTATGGAACGCAGGTCACAAGACTAAATGAAATTTATTTGGGTAACCAAACCGAGCCAACGTACTACGACTACGTGAAATGATCATGGATCGCCTTGGCTCTCGGCTATCTTCGTCTTCTTCTGCTGCTGCTGCTGCTTTTTCATTGTCTTCCTCTTCTTTTCTATTTGTCTTATTTGCATATGATTACTTAGTTTATTTATTTAGAAATTTCACAAAAAAACAAAAGCTCAAAGATTGACGGCTTCAGAAACCTGTGTAGATCCAAACGGTTCGCCGTTTGAGTCCCATTGCCCATTGAAATGAAAGCGAAAATGATTCGAAATGTGTAGAAAGAAAGGTGGGGGCGTTGTACGTGAGAGGCCCTGCATATAAAGCTACTGCGATATCATTTTGTTTATGGCTATGAAAGCGCATTCAATTCCAGACACCGACTGAGCTTGACCCTCTTTCTGTCAGTCGTTTATCGTTTTTCTTTGTTGTTTTGTTTTGTTTTTTTTACTTTTTTTTTCATTTTGTTGCGTTTTTTAGTCATTTAACGCACTCGGTATTTGGCTTTTGTTATGGGCAAGGTTTCAGTAAATTATGTACATGCCTACCAAAAAATGTTTGCTTTGGCCAACAATTATTAGGCGACTTCTCAGTTAATTAGCGCTCCTTAGCTGATAGCTTTGAGAATACAATGGGAAAATTATGGCCCATTAGAGTGCCTCAAGCAACTGGCATTGAAGACTTGAGTTTTTAAAGTTATTTCTTAAACTTTTGTACCCGCTTCGTAATTCTTTATTAAAGACAGAAGTTACTGACAAACTTTAGAATGTTTGAGATTATCTTGATAGTTAATGGCCTCTTTAAGACTGGGAATTTAGTACAAATAGAAATCGACTCTCTTTCTTCTTGATTCGTTCAGAATCATTCCGTTTTATTCAAATCAGAACAATGCGGACATTTCTTTAAGTTGATCACACAATAAACCCGACCCGACCCCATTTGGTTTGTTTGCCAAAAATTAAAACTGAAACCTTTATTAAGTAAACTTCTCATTTTGGTGAAATTTGTGGGTCAACTATTGATATTATGATCACGTAGTTTTTTTTTTTTTTTTTTGCGAGAAATCGCCACAAGTCAAGTCGCTAGTGTCTGAAATGTTTTCTGAAAAGGCATTTCAAGATTTATGACAACGTTGACGATGCCAGCAAAATGGCGCCGTTGTCGACGGGTCGATGTTGCATTCTTTCGAGTCGCCACGCATCCCGTTCATGCTCCCATTTGCCACCTGCACGATTGCCTGCACTATTTTCGGCGGTGCGCTGCTGTGGTGCTGTGGTGCATGCACATATACATGCATACACACATACTGGTCTCTGACGGTGCGTGAATCGCTTTTCCGAGTTTATTTTTAAAATTCGACACGACGACAATCGACGCTCTCAATTCGGTTAGTTCTGGTTCTCGCACGGGGCAAGGGTAATACATGTTGTTGTAAGTATATTTGTTTTTTACTTTTCCGACGCTGTTTGGGGTCCAAAAAACAAATTTGATGGCATCCTCGTCCCCGTCATCAGGTTTGAATTTTTCTGAATGAGCAACGCGTTGTGCCCGAAACTCTCGCCCCAGTGTCGATTTGAGGTTTCACCCTTTCTTTCTGCTCATTGAAGAGCAGGCGGAGGCAAATATGATGTACTACATAGAGAAACAACGTGTTATTTTGTTATTATCTCTATAAATAGCAACTAAGGCGGCTGTGCAAGAGCAATACAGGGTGTTTCACACAGATGTCCACATGCATTTTATTCTATAACGTATCTTTTACTCTATATCTATCGGTAACTCACTTGAAATTGTATCTTTGCATTTTGTAGATAGTATTCTCCATTTGCGTTTGGTCATCAGGAGACACACCCTGTTTGTTATTTTATTTTTATTAAATCAATACACGCATTTCTTATATATTTTTATCTTTGTCTTGATTCCTAATTTTCTCATCTCTTACACTCTGCTCTTTGTCTGCCTTTGCACTGTGCTCTGCATCTGTATTGCATGTGATAGATAGATAGATAGATAAATACAGCTGAGTGCCTTTGTAGCTTTTGAATCTCTTCCGCTCTTGGAGAGGCGACTCTGGGGATGAGATATTGAACGTGGCAAAAAGTCGCCAACGTTTGACTTTTAGTAGCACGCGAATTTCTCAGCGCAATCAAAGCGAGCCAACAATTCACAGGCCAAAACAAAAAAATACATCGTGGCGAGCGGAATTACAAAACTAAATTATATGTTTATAATTCCCATATTGTTTGTAAAAATAATAATTAGTGAGTACGCGTCAGAACCTCCACCCGACATTCAAAACAAAAATTTACGCAGCTTTCGTTATGTTTTTTCTTCTGTTTCGCGGTGTGTGAACGTGTGTGCTTGTGTGTGTGTGTGTCTATGTTCTAAAAACAAAACGAGGCTGCATAACAATTAAAAATAATTATGTTGTATATAAAAAAGAGAAATGAAATGAAAAACAATAAAAATGTTGCTATGCCTCAATGTGCGGCAAAGAACACAGCAAAATGTTCTGTTCAAATTTTGAATAGAGATCTGTAAAATTATAGCCGCCGTTTAGTTTCAATGTGTGTTTTTCTTAATGAATAACAAAAGCAATTTCAACAATAGCAATTGAAAGCTGTACCTATTCACCATACAAACACACACACACACGCACATCCCTAAGCGTAAAAATATGTTTAGTTTCGAATGTGCCTATAATACCTATATAAAAACATACATACATATATGTGCGATATATATGTACCAAGTTATTTGTGTTGACCTTACGCTTGCACGTGGAAATCTTTCATACTCGTATTAATGATTGTAGAAAGCATTTGTGCTTCAATCTTTTGGCTTTGCTTTAACTAAGCCCAGTCTACGCTATTCTAAAAGTGAAAAGAAAGAGACAATAGAACAGGAAAATCTTCTTCTTGGAATGCTGAATAACTTTGTGCAATCTGGTTAAAAGGGAACTCTAGATTCCTAACAAACTCCTCATACTTTTTGTTGAGCAAAAAGTAAAAAAGAAAAGCACTGAGTAGAAGTGTAGGTAAAATAGAATTCTACTTTCCTAACGTATTTTTCTAACTTTCTTTGGCATTCTGACCAAAAAAAATTGTAGTTTATTTTCTTAAATTATTTATTTATTTACTTATTTCTTTCGATTTGTTAAATTGAATGTACGTTACGTTGATTCTATGTATATGTATTTACTTTCTTCTGTATGTACATATATTATCTGTTTGAGCTCGTGTTTTTTACCCTTTTGTCACTCCCACGCTTAGTTAGCTTCAGCAAACAATCAGACAGTGAATTCAAGTCAAGTCCAGTCCCGTCCAGTCCAGTCTACTTTTGTTTAAGCCATTTTTGTATACTTAACTAATTAATTAAAATATTTAAAAATATAAGACGTGGGCTGAAAACTGCGAAAAGGCGTCGTTGTTGCCATAAAAGAGCTGCCAACAGGTGATATCAAAGCAAAAATCTTCATTTAGAAACCAAGAAATGCCATATATAGAGAATGTAAATAGATTACATATACATGAGATAAATCAAGATAAATACTCCTATATATACTTTTAGCTATAGTTTTTAGTATACTCGTACCTTGTGTAGTGTTTGCTCGGTTACAATGCGACTGTCGGGCTAATGAACTTGCCATATGAATATGAAGCAATCAGCCAGTCGGGCAAACCATAAATAATAATAACAACAACATCAACAACAACAGCATACAAAATTATACTTACATACATATATTTAGGAGTATTTAAGGTATGTCTTCATTTTTGGCTTAATTAATAACAGTGCAGCGGAGCCTTGCATGTATTTCGGCTATGCAAATGTATCTGTATCTGAAAAATGCTTTTACCATAATTTTCTGCACTTTGCCTATGGTTGATGGTCGAAGCTGGTGAAATTTCAGTTACTCAGCGAGCGACCGGCGCCAGCAGCTGCCAAATTAACTGCAGATTGTTTGCATCTCATGCGGAGCACACACAGCAGGTTTTGCTAATGAACCTGAGTAGGGCGTGCATACCAAGTACATATATAGTAAATATATAATATATGCATATACTCGTATAAAAATGCCCGAGTTTAGCAACTTGTCGTCAAGACGTAAAAAATGTATTCAATGTTTTCTAGATTTTATTTTTACACTATCACAAATCTTCTAATTTTTCATTATGCCCTTGAAACGAGATTCATGAACACTCATCTGTAATATTATTTATGACGATTATTTAACCATCGCTTTATACAGCGGTGGCCAAAAGTATTTTGGCACCCTTTAAAGTTAGTTCTAGCCTTATTGTGAGCTTACTTCATGGAAAGTTTGGTATCAATGGAAAGGTCTCTTGTACTTGTACTTGATGTAGTACTTTTCTTAACCCATTAAGTACCCATTGAAATTTTCGAATATTTGTAAACGTCAACTTTTTCAACTTTTTTTTTCTCGATTTTTTAAAATAAATGTTGTGATGCAGAAAGTTTTTTTAAACAATTTAAATAGTAACTGCAAAAAAAATTTTTCAAATATCTCTTCGCTAGTATTTTTTATAATTTTTTGAAAATGGCGAAAAAGGCCTAAAAAAACTTTCTGCATCACAACATTTATTTTAAAAAATCGAGAAAAAAAGTTGAAAAAGTTGACGTTTACAAATATTCGAAAATTTCAATGGGTACTTAATAGGTTAAGAAAAGTACTACATCAGTCAAAAGGAATTCAAGAGACCTTTCCATTGATACCAAACTTTCCATGAAGTAAGCTCACAATTAGGCTAGAACTAACTTTAAAGGGTGCCAAAATACTTTTGGCCACCGTTGTAGAGTTCCTGTAGATTTATCATCTTTGTGATATCTTTAGAATTTTATCATTATTTTTTTAAATTTTTTTATTATTATTACTCGTAGACAGGCCGTAAAACGAGAGTTTGACAATGCAATCACTTCACAAATTTTTTGTATTTCTGTCTTTCTAGTTTCTACTTCAGCTTGACAATCTCTACGAGCCTTTTACATAATTCTCTAGATAAATCACATCATATTCAGATCGTCAATCACTGTGATCAATCACTGTTTAGTGCAGCTCTAACAAAAAATTAAACACTTTTAATTTGACTACCATTTTGTTAGCTGTTTTATTGTTTTTGCCCTTTTCCATTATTTTTTTTTGCTAAGCAAAACGTTGTCTGTGGCCTGTTTGATTTTGTTTATTGTTTTGTATTTTCAACGCTTCGAACGTGCTAAATATGTATTTTGCACTTCATTTTTTTCTATATATTTTTTTTGGTGATTATTATTCGAGTTAATGGCGACGACGAGTTGCAAAAAATGTCTTTAAATCTTCAAGTTGCGGAGCGGTTCGCTTGAGATTGTTGCTGTCGGATAGGAATGTCCGCTGGCAGCTGTTCATAAATACATAATAACGCAAATATATAAATAAAGACACTTATATTTGTATGTATGTATGTGCTCGTATACGACCGAGAGTATTTTAAAAGTATCTGTAAAAGAACATCGTACAAAATAAAATAGATAAACCGCATGGCAATTGCTAAGGCTTGCAGCTCTTAACTCTTTTGTGATTATTGCTTCCTGTATTGCAAAATTTTTAACATAAATATCGCATTGTGAGAGCTTAGACTGTTGTTATTGCTGTTTGTTTTGTTTGGCTGGCGTATTTCAGGTGAAATCGGGCATTCAACCAGCTAAGAAACTGTTGCCTATATTGTTTATATGTACGAGTATATGTACAAAGATACAAAGTATCTTTCGCAAATAGAGATACTCTGCTGTTCACACAAATTAGCAATTGGTAAAGCGTACCTGCTTACTGATTACACAGCGCAGCACAGCAAGCAATTAGCCAAGTTAAATACATAATGCATTTTGTCTGGGCCTCACGGCTCACGCCTCGCACTTTATAGACTCCATTGCTACCAATGGCCGGCTGGCCGTCTATCCGCATGGTCCGGCTGTCACTGTGTACGTCTTAACTTGGCCACAAATGAGCCTCAAGATGCAGCCAAGCGTTCAGTTAGTCAGCCGAGTAACCGCAGCAAATATTTTAAGCCGCACCGTGACCGATAAATCTGGAAACGATGGCGAAAAATGATTACTTTGGATTGTGGTTGCTCTGCAGATTCAAATGGAATATTGTTTGAACTCTAAGTGCGGCTTTTGGTAGCGCCAATTTGCAGCTGATCTATACAAGCTAGACTGCGATTACCGTTAAACGAGATTGCTTGTCTAATGTCTGTTTAAGAGTTTAATCGCTGCTCTTATAACCAATTTTCATTGGCCCAGCAATTGGGTCAGCTTCTGAGCTCCATGGCAACAATCAAAGTATCTGCAACAAAACGTTTCATGCATTGACAATATTCTCAGCCAAGTCGAGTATCTACAATACATTGTATCTATACATACATATACATGTATCTCTCGACTTACTTTATGGCCTTTGAATCAACTTGTTGTGTACTCGTTGGATGGCATTCTGAAATCGAATGCAAGTGGCGACAATGGAGCATTAAGTTGTTGGCATTCTACCATGATATTGTTGTGAAAACAAGAGTTATGTATAATATAGTACTTATTCTGAATTTACATAGGTTTTACAATGTTGTTTCATTAAGTACGTTCTTTTCAAGCTTGACAGCTATATTTGTTAAATACTTTTTATATTTGATATTTTTTTTTTTACATATTTGTGGAATTGGAGTATCAGATAAGATGTGATTGTATTTCGATTGAAATATCAAATCCTCTAAGAAAACCAGCCCAAAAGTGGCCATATGCAAGTGGCTTAATGCCAGCACTGTCTTCGATAAGTTACCAGCTTTGCCAGTGGCAGATCTACTTCGGCAATAGCTGCTGGCCTTGGTTACTGGTTTCTAAGCCGAGTTAAGTGTCTCGTTTCCATAGCTTGTGTGTGAGTGAGTATCTATGTATGTATCTGTGCCTAATAGCAGAGATTGAAATGTCATTGTTGTCAGCTTATCGTTTGAATTAATGCCCAGCCGCAAAATTCGCTTCTTGGCCACAATTTTCACACTTTGCTTAATACTATAAATTGTTCCATGATCTGTTTTTCTTTTATTTTTATACCCGTTACTCACAGAATACAAGGGTTTTTTTTATTCGTTAGTAATTTCCGTTCCTCTAAACTCATGAATCTCAGATACTATAAGACCTAGAGCAACCAAATTGTTGTCACGCATACTTATAAAAACTTCACTTAATCAAATCAAGATCGGTTGTACATAACGGTAGTTCTGGAAGATACAATTAAAACATATTTAAATTGAATAACGGGTATATCATAGTCGGGCAATCGACTTTAGTGTTCTTATTTGTTTTTTGTTGCTGTTACTCGTTCTTATGCTTTGATTATTACCTCAAAGATCTCTCTCTCCACATTTCTCTTCCTGAAATTTAAAAAATATGTGTATAAAAGTCTTTTACATCGTACCCTGCCAATTTACAGCTAATGTCTTAAGTCGTTTCAAACGCAACTTAAAAACAACAACAAATCGAATGTCCGAAGATCTGGACGAGCTGTTCCTATCGCCGATACCGGGTCCAACGCCCGTCGAGCTGCAGCAGTGCATCTTGTTTGGCTTCCGGAGGCGCCTCTATCCCAGCCAGATTCTCGAGGAATGCCGCAGCGCGTTTGGGCCATTCGCGCCGAGTGCGCAGTATGTGGCCAAATGGTATCAGAGATTTCAAGATGGCCTCTTTGCCATCGACGAGCACGATGAGGAATGGTGTGCGGCCACGGGGAGTGGCCAAACGCCCACCACATGCAGTGATTATAATGACGATGACAACGACAATGAATATCGAAATCAAAATCAAAATGAAAATGACAGTGACAATGACACATTGCCACTTGTCTTGCAAGATGTGGGGCAACATAGCGATAAGGATAGTTATAGCCATGATGAATTTAAAGATGGTCATGATGATGACGATGATGATGATGAGCACGTTATTAGTTATTGGCAAGGCTATGGCTATTTGGGTGGCAAGCGTAGGTATGCAAGGATCTGCTCTAATCTTAATTGATCCCACCTTGAAATCTGTTTTTTTGACTAATTTCCCTTTGCATTATTCTCCATTCTCTCCAACAGCGGAATGTCGATAAGCGGTCTGCCGCCGTTGCCAAAGTCTCTTAGCGGTTTCAACAAGCTACTCGGATCCGATTCGGGACTTTTGAGTGATGTGGATGCACATCTTGAGCTTGAGAGCAATAACAACAACAACAACAACAAGGAGAACGAATGCGGCAACAAATTAGCAAGCCAAAAAGTTAGTGATAACAAAAACAACAACAGCGATAAGCAGATATCGAAAGAGAATGCCAACGATAAATCAGAGTCCGTAAAAACAACTAAGACAACAACAGCAACAAGAGCGGCAGCAACATTAGCGGCAACAACAACAACAGCAACAGCAACAACAGCAGCAACGGTGACTTCCAATGCAAATGAAAACGAAAACAATACAAAAGATACAACAGCAACAGCAACATCAGCTGCAACAACAACAACATCGACAACAGCGACAGCGATAATAACAACAGCAAAAACAACTTTGACAAGCTCACCTGCTAAAATCAATGTAACGGGAAGCACTTTGGACGCGCAGATAGCGACGCTGCGAAAGGAAATGGTAAGTTGATTGCCCACCTGCAATTGGGGATACACTCTATATACTCTATAATGAATAGGATTTAGTATGTTAAATATCGACTGATTTGCCTGATATCCCTGGATAATAATACCGATGATCACTATAGTTTCGGAGGTAATATTAGAGCATTTTGTTTTTTTTTTATGTGACGAAATATTCATATTAATGGGAATTATTTTACATTATCCTTAGTAAGATTTGGCTTCTTGTCAGATATAATAATTTCACATATGTTCGATATGTGCACATTATATGTTCAGAAATATTTGAAAAGTAGGGAAGCTTAGAACGTTTTTCCCAATTAAAATGGGTGATATGCAAGAAATGTTAATTAAAATTGTATAAGTCTCCACGGAATCAAGCTAAGAAACCAACACAATTAGAAATTTTAAACTAAAATCTTTACCAGCTTGATAGCTGTATGAATTTGTGCTTTCGAGTTTGTATAGCCCGATTTCTATAAGCTTCTTTAAAAGGTCTTTTTTGAAAATTAATTATCTGTAGTTAATTATCAAAAATGTATATATGACAATATTATTTTGACTAAATTAAAGAAGTGCATAGTATTTTTTTTTTTTTGATATTTATTAATATTATATATGTATTTTGCATAGCTCTAGTCTTTATACCCTCTCAAATATATCCGCACTCTCTGCTGAGACATTGTAGGGTATTTGAATGTCGACTAGTTGTAGTAATTTCGCTAGTCTTCTTCTGATCATACGAGCATATTGGTTTTATGCTACTCCACAGTTTCGGGCGCGTCATTTGCATATGAAATGAAGCCAAGAAATTCTGTTACTCGTTGCTGCCAGCAAAGCTTACAATCAAAGTGAAACTGCTACAACAACGGAAATGATTTGAGGTTCGCATTTGATGATAAATGCCATATACATGTACGAATATATAAATTTTGTTGTATATTTGTATGTGCCGGCTGTCAGCACTTGAATTTCAAAGCAATTTCACAAAATAAAATCTAATTGACTGTTGAAAATTCCTCACAATTTCGTTGCACATTTTTCATAGATATATGTATGTTTGTGTGCGTTGTACTTGGAATCTTATGTTGGTTCATTTTTCACATAATACTTAACAACAATATTGCATTTTGGGCGCAGCTTTCTACAAATTTGTTGGCTTCGACTTGACTGATAACGTTGGCATATAGAGACAGGGTCGAAAGCAGTTGTAGACCCACCCAGATACGATTCTTTTTTGCACGTGATCGTCTTTCTGACCAGCTGCAGCACAATTTCTATCACATTTGTGATTGTAATGCGAGCGACATGCACTTCTACCAAATATATATATAACAGGGAAAAGAAAGTAAATCCCTCGATGTGAAAACAACTTTCGGCTCATGAATATTTCGGGGCATTAAATAAGCTCACCCGACTCTAAACTTTGACATTGTCGCCCATCTAAGCTGATATAAATGGCCATAAAGCATTCAAATGGTCAGCGCGTTGGGTCAACAAAGCGAAATGTAAATGCAGCTTTAATTCATTAAGTCAAATTGGCAAAGCAATTATCTTAGCATTTCAAAAGCCAACAACAGTCCGAATGTGCCCCTCAGATTGCCCCAAAGCGATGTGGCGGCCTTTGGCTTTAAAGTTTTTTCTGGCTCTTTTTGATGGGGATGAGGACAGAGATGAAAAAGGGGAAGAGCTGACATTTAGGCACGGTGCCAACCACTTTGTCAAAGTTGAATGCGCAGGCGCAACACTCATTTTGGCGATAGGCTCCTCAAGAAACGTATTCATTTGACTTGCCATCTTTTGGTATGGGAAGGGGACGGGGAGGAGATTGGCATTAGGGGCGGTAGGATCACTCTGATGAGCAAATGTCGTTTTAAGTCAGTTTTATAATTGCAATGCTTCAACAACAAAATAGAAATTTATCCAAAAACAAGAGAAAAGCCAACAGGTCGCTACTCAGATACTCTCTGCATTTAGAGATACTTTCTGTAGAGCGATAAAGATACTAGTTTCGGAATGCCTTAATCAATTTAGAATCTGTCAGATCATTAAGATAATCCCGTGAATATTTTAGAACTAAACCTCTTCTTAAATTCATGAAAACATTCTGAAATTAACTTAGATAAGATCTTTGCCGTATCTTTACTGATTTAGATTCATGTCGGATGATATTAGAAACAGTCAAGGCAATTTGTATCTGTAGCTACTTAAACACATCCGTTTGACTTGTTAACATTTTTCTCATGCGCATTTCTGAGATTAAAGTGTTTGGCCAATGGGTTTCCAGTTTACAGCCGATCACGATTACGATTCGCACATGGCGTTAGTTTGTGAATTGTGACACGTTTTGAGGCTGCCACCTGACGGCTTGTGAGTTTGGTCTATTCGACTGGGCCAACGCTTGTTTACGTCTTGCTCTTGACCAAACCTCAGCGTCATCTTAATCGCTGTTGTCGTTGTCGTTGACAGTTGATTTGTTATTTTTAATTTGTAATTTGTTGCTGTTTTTGTTATTGTTGCTCCGCTGCAATTAAATAAATTAAAATTTGTCTGCGATTGCGCAATAATTTCACATTTGTAATGCATCTGTGACTTGTTTTTAATTGCAACTCTATTGGAGTTTTGGGGTTACACATTTGCTAGCCAGGCAGCCAATCACCAATAACCAACTATGTAACTGAGGCTTGCCAATCTAAGTCTTAACGCGGTCTAAAGTCTAAAGCTGGCCAAACCTTTCACATTTTGTGCCTTGCTTTGGCGACCTTTTACAAAGAACCTGTTTAATGTTCGCTTAGGCGTAGGTGTAAAACTAAAACAAAACTACAATTGTGGCGCTGCTGTGGTGCAGTGGTGCAGTGGTGTGTTAGCTAGGAGCGGCCACGATTCGGCTCTATTTGTAGCTCCAAATACATTTAGACTTCTGACAAAGAGCATTTTGTTGTTGCTGCAACAGATTTTGGCCTTTTTTTTGGTTTCTTGCTCTGTTTTGGGCGCCAATTTTGTTGGCAAGTACATTAAGCATTTAAGCCATTTGGCAATTTGCATGCCGGTTGTGCAATATTTTTGTACACATTTGCGGCTAACTTTGTCGCTTTTTGGTTTGTTTTCGGCAATTTTTTGGGTCATGCCTCATCTGTGGGCTGGGCTGCCATTTTGGAGATCTCAAGCACGTCCCCCTTCCCTCCCGCTCGCATCCATTTAAGCATTTTTACCTGTTGCCTATTACCTGTTACCTGTTGGCCGATACAATTAAATTACAATTGCTGCTATGTGTCTTGTTACCAATTACGCTCCAGTTGTTGTTGTTTCTGTTGTTGCTGGTGCTGCTGTTTCTACTAATTTCACGCGCTCAAAGTCAATTCGAAGTTAAAGGCAAACACCGGACAACACCAACGCGAACGCTCGCCCAATGACACAGTAATTGGTCATTGTTTTTGCCCAACCATTTGGGATACCCTATAAAATACAGAGGTGCTATGCGTTTGTAATGATGCATGTAATTAAAAAGGAGTTTTATTTTTAATTGCTTACTGCATAAACCGTCAAATATATTTACATTTTAGTATTTTTTGCTTTAGCTATTAATTGTTATTTTAACTATGCATTAAATTTTTATGTTATTTTTTTATATTTGCCTGCAATTATTGCAAAAATGAACAAAAGGACAAATATTTCTTTATAGTTAACAAGGACGAATTGGCACCTGCCTGTCGGCTGTGTGATTTTAGCAGTAAAATATTTGTGTGCTTGCTGAAATTGTGGCAAGACATTCGCCTGCAAGCTAATCTGCTCGAGTTTGAGTTTAGAAATGTTTACTAATTGCTGTTTTTTTAATTTTTACTTTTGAAATTGTGTAGCGTTTGAATTTACTTTCTTCATTAACAATATGTATAAATGATGTATGATACATAATAATTATGATTTACTTATCGTAAAAGTGTATTAAACGTGTCGTATAGCATGCGTTTATAAATGCATAAACATTTGAATTTACTCGTTTACAATTACGCGCCGCCTGTCGCCGGGCCTCGATTGGGGGCTGCGGGCTTTGGGCTTGGGTTAGTTTAGTTTTCCTTTGTTTTTGCAAATGTTGCGGTTGAATGATTAACGATTCAAGCTGTGAACTGTTGGTGGGTGTGTATCACACACATGACTCTATATGTGTATGTATGTAGTATCTGCTGGCAATTATGTTAGTTGGCCGCTTTGGCTTTCAATTGTTCAATTGTTCAGCAGGCGGCAGCGGCAAAGCGCAAAGAAATTGATACCCTTCATAGGAATTTATTTATACTTTTTTTTCACATTATTATTATAATTATTATTTGCAATCTGTCGTTTGTTATTTTATTACTTATGTCGTTTTCATTCACCTAGTTCAATCATGAAAACTGAAAGTAAACATTTGTTGAAGGTTACTGAGGCCGTTTATATTATTAGATCAGCTTTCAAAAATGCCACAGACAAATAATTATGCAAGCTTCGGGTAATGCCAATTGGCCAAAATGATAAATGACTGTGTACAACATCGAGTAACTACTATATTTTGATTATTAGAATAGCCGGAAGTTCACAAGTCATGCTACTTTACCAAAGTAAGCTATGATATCAACATCAATTGGGCATAAATCAATTGAGAATTTTAGTATTACGATTGGAGAAAGTAAAAGCAGCTTGGCATGCAAATTGATAGAGATATTTGTCTAGATGCTATGACGTGATGAAGTTATTATCTGTTGCTCAGATTTTATTTTTAGCTCTGATTGGTTTCTAGGCTTAGATACGATGGTGGCGAGCTTTCGCCTTGGTCTTTAGATAATTCTGGCCAGTTTTGATGGCAGTAGTCGGGCCAGGCTGTGACCTTTGAAGAACATGGTGCATTCCATTTAATGAAACCCCTGTCAAGAGTAGACTTTCTTGCCTTCACAATTATTAAGCCAAATTGCACCCAATTGTTGCTGTTGTCGTTATGGCGAGTGGTGTGCCTTTGCCTTTGTTGTCGCTTAATGTGTGCACCGATGTAGATTAAGTAATAAACATTGGTGTAATGTATAAAAACACCAACAACCATCCAGCTGGCAACAATGGGAGAAAATCAGGAGTAAAACTAATCAGCGCATGCGCAGCCATTAAGCCAGAGTCGGCGAATTGAGCCAACTAATTTATAAGGTGGCTTTGTGGCAGTGTAGTTTGGTGCGTCTTTGGCTCTTTATTTTTTGCTACCTTCTCTGGCTTATAGCGGCAAATTAAATTTATGAACAAAAAGCATCGAGCAACAACAGCAGCAGCAGCAGCTGCCACATTAGCAAAGCAGCTAACGAACAGACAAAAGCCAGGGCCAGTTTGTGAGAAGAAGAAATGCATCAAGGCATGAAATGACTTTTTATGGCTTTCATAAAACGGCCTTGAACGCATTGGCTGTTGTTGGCCCTTGGACGTTCTTTCATTTATTTTCTTGCTGTTTTCTTTTGCTTTTCCCTAGGCCATATACGAGTATATTCCTTCTGCAACTTTTAAATTTCATTATGAATTTGGCACAAGCGAATCTTGGTATGACTATCATTCTACAAGCCTGTAAACTATTCATTTGAATGCAACGCTAATTTTTTTTATTGTTTCAATTGTAGACAATTGCTTATTTTAAATTTATGAGTTGCATTAAATTTCTTTTAGTTTTGTCTCTTCTATCCAATGGTTCAAAGGAATGTCTATGAATTCTCATCAATGATCACTTAATACTATTTTAATGAAAATAAATGCTATGCTTTGGATGAATAAATTGAATTTTTAATAAATCTGAGAATTTAAATGTGTAGAATGCAACTTTATTTACTTTCCAATAAAAATATTGAAAAATTAGATTTAACCTAACAATTAAACTATAATTTTTAAAATGACAAATTTATAAACTAAAAAAATAAAGCTCAAAAGTATTCAAATCAATTGAAAGCTTACAATTATTTTCCTAATAGTGGGAAAGCAGACTGAATTATATGGTCGATAATATTTGTCGTAATCAGAGCAGAGTACTCGAACAGGTTCAAGCGAAAAGAAGTTAGTAGTACATAATTTGACTAGTATGAACATTCCATCCAACATCCATCTAAGGCGGCACTTAGTTAAAGATTGTGAGTTAATGGTTAAGAGCATTGCAGTAAGAGAGCAACTTAGTTTGGAAAATTTAAAGTTCGTAAAATTTTTCAATTTTGGTACATAATTTATTATTAATGTGAATATTTTTGTAATTGTGAGCTTTAATAATATTATTTACTTTTCTTTAAAAATAATGTATAGTTCTCAGAATCTTTCCATGTAGTTTGCTGATTGTAATGATATTTTGCTTATAATTAATTCTTAACGATTTCCTACTTTGCTATGTTCTTTAGTTTTCATAGCAATAAATGACATGGTATTTGTTGGCCATTCAAAAATTGTCTCGAAAAGTTATTAACGAGTTTATATAAGTTTACAATTTAATTTAATATTTTGTTCTTTTGCCGCTTCCGTTGTTGTTTCTCCGGCTTCCGTTGGTTCGTTCTTTGCCTATTTTTTGTTTGTTTGTTACTTCTCTTTATACGGTTCGCGTCTTTTTTCAACGATGCCGTCATTTACCTGTACTTGTTGTGCACCTTTCTTTCAAAATTCACCTTCCGGTAGCGTTACTCACACACGATTCTTCTGTGCTGGGGTCAACGCCACCTTTAACTGAGTTGCCCCTCAGTTGTATGTTGTGCTTGTATGTGTTTGTGTGTGTGTGTGTGTGTGGCATGCATCATGCAAAAATCAGCGAATGGAACCAATGTCAGTCTCGGTTCAAGTCCGGCTGCGATTATATCACACACACAGCCAACACACTGGCAAGTGTCCAGGTCCATTTTGTGGCAACTTTTTGGAAGCAGTTGCCGCCGTTTGTGGCATGCATAATTAATAACGATGTGATTTGGACACTGACATTGGCACAGACTCTGATTTAAAGCTGGCCACAGCGGGTGGATACATTGGGATTGACTCAGCTTTAACAACTGTCGTGTCGTCGTTGTTGTTGTTGATGTTGCCAATGCTGCATTTGGTTGGTGTTGCGGCTGTCATGGAACCCGCTAATGATCAATGCGGGCGCCCAGTCGCCTATCGGCCTGTCTGGCTGCCAGGCACCTGCAAAAATAAACTATAGAAGTTTTGGTCTATAAATAAAACGTATTAATGTAAATGCCCTTTGCAGAATGAGGAATTGCCAGCCAGCCAAATGGGGAAGTTCTTCCAGCTCTGTACAGAATTAGCCTACAGAAGGCGCACTCGATGTATCTCCTGTGTATTGTGTGTGTGCGTGTGTGTGTGTGTAGAATACGCATGTGGCATTCCTGCCCTTTCACACAGGAAGCTCTTGACAGCAACAAATAAAGGCAGCATCTGAAAGCGAAAGTCTTGTGTAAATTGCTTGAGAAATGTGCAACTATAAATTGTCACCGAATTGTTGTTATTATATCATTTTACGCTCAATAAGTTTGTTAATAATTGTGCGACAAGTCTCCGATTTTTGAGTGTTGAGTGTTGGAGGCGACGCTAATTGAGGCAACAACCAAAAATGTTGGCCAGGAAACAGGTTGCAATCAGATTGCTGGTATCTTGGCTTACATTCGACATCAGGCATCAGCAATTTCATGTTACTTTTATTTCCTTGAAGAGGGTATTTTAGCTGTGTCATTAAATGT
Source organism: Drosophila subquinaria (assembly GCA_037043405.1). Classification (NCBI taxonomy): domain Eukaryota; kingdom Metazoa; phylum Arthropoda; class Insecta; order Diptera; family Drosophilidae; genus Drosophila; species Drosophila subquinaria. Next base: position 159,902 of record JBAMBL010001352.1, on the reverse strand, counting down.
GTAACTCATATTTAATATTTTTGAGTCAATAGAGATACGTCACTCTGTTTGTATGCGAACTTGTCTCTCAGTTTTGAAACTATCTTGATCGAATCATGTTACATATCTGCCATAGAAAAGATCGGTCATGAAATAAACACGGGGTTGTAAGTGTATCAAGTCTTCGACGTACCTAAGATAACCTTTCTCACTTGTTTTGGCTATACTCGTAAACGTAATGTCTGACTAATGTATCGCAACTTAGCCAACTTCTTGTTCAGCTGAGTGTGAAATTCACTTTTAAATTTGTTTCTGTCTTCTTCGTCTTTTATTTTCTGCTTAACATAAAATAAAACAAATAAACAATTTGAACATCATTTTCATTTTATTTGCCGTCATTCGAAACGCTACAATAACTTTCGAGTGCAGCTGAGACAATTGGCCAGAGGAGACCAGTTAAGAGTCGAGTGTAAAACCTAGAATATCTAATTATTGTAGTATAATTAAAATAGGGATTATACAAATATTATAAATCGATTTAATGAGAACTAATAAGTGTTAGTTTAATAATTAAATCAATTTAACGTTTATAATAATAAAATCAAGTTGTTCAATTTTTTCCCTTCAGTCAAGTTCATCTTTAAATGAGTGTACGCCCCTGAATATTTCTGTGTAGCACATTGTAATATCATTGAGAATTTAACTTTTCTTCTTCGTATTTCCTTTATTAACTATTTATTTATTCATTTATTTGCCGAATGACTACGCCCCTGGCTGATTGCCTTGCTCTTTTGTATTTTCATATAATTCACGTATTATGTAGCGCAGTGTAAACAATAAGCCGACAACCAGCTGCGATTTGCAACGGTTATACTATTCGAGCAGTTATTTCTTTAAATGTTACTTTATTGTACTGCCAGATTTATCAATGCTTTCTGCACGTTATTTGATTTGATACTTATTTTTTGTTGTTGTCTAAATGCCAGCAATGCCAGCCGTCGATTCTATACAGTTTCAATATTGGCCTTTGCTTTCAAACTGTGTTTAAAGTTTAAACCTTGCGATACACTTTTATTTTGGCAACAGAATGACGTAGAGCGAAGGCTTAGTTGGCTAATTGAAAGGCGTTAAGAGCCGAGTGGGGGAGACCAACAATAGGGGCCCCTCTTTGGGGCGACTCCACTTGACACGGACACCGCGTCGCGTCGTGGCTAATTATGTGCGAGTCACTGAAGCCAAGTTCCGTTGGGGCTAAAACATATCGAAATAAACGTCATGGCGCAATGAGCTTATAATATATATTATGGTTATAATATGCAAATTGTGTTGCGGGTGCAACGTGCCACATTCACGGGGTGTGTCACAGTCCAAGCACATTAAACATAAATAAATAAATATAAAATATAATAATATATATACATAAGTATGTATTTATACACATATAAATGAATGTTGAATTGCATATATGTATATAGCGGATCGAGATGAAAGCGTGCCTCGGCACGTAAAACTGACATAAAAAATTAATAAAAATGTATAGCATTTGGGAAGCTGACAAATGCAATGCACAAGCCAAACAGCTCCATGACATGCAAAGTGGACACAATGCGCCGTGGATTCGGACTAGGCGAGCAGGAGGTAAAGGCGAAGGAGAAGGTGGGGGATTACGTTTTCAATCGACTGAAATTAAATGTTGCCCAGACCAATAAACAAACAAATAAACATTCGCTGAGCTTGCAATCAAAACAGAGTCAAAACAGACTCTCATTGGAGCAGGAGCCTGCATCCAGTCAGCCATTACCCTGCCAAGTGAAAGTTCGACTCCAGCTTCAGATTCGGCTTCAGCCCGTGGCTTGGCTTGCGTTGACAGTTGCACACAAATTACAAAAATTAGCGCTCACATGCGACGCAGTAGATGCCTCCTTAATCTTTACAATCTTCCCCGGTGAAGCCTCCTCCAACTTTAGCTCCAGCTCCAGCTCTTCAACTGAGATACGATTGTCTTTTAGCTGCAGTTGTTAGTTTTGGTCGCGCTTGCGCTTCTGGGGCGCATTTGTGCAATTAGAAAATGGCAAATGCCAAATGGGGGCATGCAACAACAGTAAAACAACACCAACAACGACAACAACAATTGAAGCTCACACGATGGGGGCTTACATACACGAGTCCATAGATTAACATACCCACAGCACAGCACTTCATTTGCCCTGGGCAGCGAGTGGGGAGCCACCCAAAGCTAAATCAGTTTGCCAATATATATTTTGCAATGGAAATTTACCGATGCGACTGCAACTGCAACACTAAGCAATCCATTAGATAAATCACATAGTTGTAGTGACAAATCTGTTTAGATTTTGGACAGCACACCAATTGGTTGGTCTTTCTCTTTTTCTGCTGTCAAATAGATCTTTCAATTGCCAGCAAGTGTATGAATCAAAAATAGGTATTAAGTATAGATGATTATTCCGCCTTTGTTTCCTAGGATTCAATTAAAGCATTTACCTTACATTAAATGATTCTTCTTTTTGTTAGCACTTTCACTTTAAGACTCTGTTTACCATTGTCGACAGAGAAGATCATTTTAAAGAAACTATGTACACCCAGCGACAAAAAAAAAGCCGCACTCTTTCTTTTACTATAACAGCTATTGGAAGTCAAGTATTCAAATTTAAAAAATATATTTGGAAAGGTCATCTAAATTCCGTTTGAATGATGCATAACTTTCCTTAACCCATTAAGTACCCATTAAAATATACGAATTTTGGAAAAAAAAAAAAATCGACCTCTTTTCCTCGATTTTTCCAAAAAAAATTTTTGATGCAAAAACATTCTTAAAACAATTTTAGGAGTGACTGCAAAAAAAAATTTTCAAAAATATTTTTGTTAGTATTTTTTATAATTGTTTGAAAACTGCAAAATAGGCACTTTTTGCATGAAAATGGGTTAAAATGGTCATTTTTGGGATTTTCAAACAATTATAAAAAATACTAACAAAAATATTTTTGAAAATTTTTTTTTGCAGTCACTCCTAAAATTGTTTTAAGAATGTTTTTGCATCAAAAATTTTTTTTGGAAAAATCGAGGAAAAGAGGTCGATTTTTTTTTTTCCAAAATTCGTATATTTTAATGGGTACTTAATGGGTTAAGGAAAGTTATGCATCATTCAAACGGAATTTAGATGACCTTTCCAAATATATTTTTTAAATTTGAATACTTGACTTCCAATAGCTGTTATAGTAAAAGAAAGAGTGCGGCTTTTTTTTTGTCGCTGGGTGTATAACATTCAGTAATTTGTGACATAAGCGAAGAGAACTTGGTATTTTTTTTTATAACAACAACATTTAATAGTCTTTTCACAGCCATATTCCATAGTCTCGAGATGTTCGCACTCATTTAAAATCTGTTTACTGCTGGAAAAACTATCAACACCTTGAGCAGACAGATACTTTAATGAGCTGTGTGTTGAGTTGAGGCCGCTGCTGCAGCCCCTAAAAACAGCACCTAAAACTGCAGTCTTGACTATACAAATTTTTTTGGAACGTTTGTTTGTCTCTCTGTCTTTTTTGTTTGTTTGTTTGGCTTATTAATCAGTGCGGAATCAGACACAGAAATGTTGCGTAATTTTGCATTGCACACAAAAACTAAACAACAACAAAAAAAAGAGTTGTATAGACCGTTTTATTTATGGCTCTGTAGCAGTTTTGGCTACTGTTTTGGCCAGGCAACTTTTATGTTGTAGCTGCAGTTGTGTCTGCTGTTGTTGTTGTTGTTGTTTTGTGGCAGCTGCGTGTGGATTTGAAACTCGTTGGAGATGCTTGCATTGGGGAATATGTGTGTTTTAATGCCACTAGGCAACAATTTTGAAAGCTGTGCACTGGAGAAGAAAGGCATGTGAGATACAATATAATAAAAGTATCGATATATTATAGATAGTTATTACAAGTCAGCGTCTAAGCGGCGCCTCACAAAGGGACGCTTTGCATATAAAGTGAATTGTCTATGACTCAAACGGACTCAACTCGACTCGATCGGATTTGGCTGACTTTGGACATACCAATGCATCGTCAATTGGCAGCTATGAGGCAAATACCTTTGCCACTTTATGAGTCCGTTAGATGAACGGTCTATAGGGATGTGAATAGTGAATAGTGAATACGAGTACTCGTATCGTTGACATTTTATCGAAGCGTACGTGCCGATTTCTCAGTGTGTTGAGTGGAGTCAAGTAGAATGCTTTGGTTGGGTTCGGTTTGCTTTGACTTGGCTTGGAATGAATGGCCAATGAATGGCGTCAAAAGCAAACGAGTGAACAGCCATAAATATGCAACGTGTCTAAATATACTCACTCCTATAATGGAGAGGGCGCCAAGTGCAAAAAATTCCAGAGTTGACAATGTTCTGGGCACGTCAAAATGTCGCCAACGACTGTGTATCTTACATGGTAAATATCTATATCTGCATCTGTAGCTGTAGCTGTGTATCTTTTTGCAGTTGGCGCTAAAGTTGAAAGGCGTGACTGTTTTGTCTTGTCGCCAGCTTGCAATGCAAATGCCAAAAAGTTGTCGTCGTTGCTTGCTGCCTCAAAATCGACACAACAACAAAAACAACAGCAACAAAGTTGGCTAAATTAAGTTAAAGCAAGTACTAGTAACGTACACAAGTACAAGCAACAACAGCTGTTAAAGTGAATGTTGTTGCGACTAGAACTGTGACAATGCCTGCAACATTTGTTTTTGGCCAGCTTATCTCTGGGGAGGCGCTTCCGCATTTGCAGCGCATTCTTCTAGACGGCGGTCACAAAAGTTCACGCTACAACAACGCACAAATGTTTGAAGTGCAGCCGACGCACAGTGGTCCTATTCACTCAATATGGCGTAAACTAATAAAAGTTTATCTTACCTCGATTTATTTTCAACTACACAGAAAAACACATCATTCTTAAAGGCTAGTTAAAAATTCTTCATTTTATCATGCATTTTTTAAGTATACATATTTAGAGCATGAAGATAAAACCGCAACTACCAAGAAATAAAAGAGTAAAAACAGACTAAACCATTTCATTTCACCGATCCAGTATTTCTTAATCGATTAAGAAATTCTGAGATCAACACACTTTTGATTTTTAATGGGTTTGCAAGTTTTTTGGACTAACATTAAATCGGTTATTATTCTCCTGCCTCTTTGACGCATCAAAAATAATATTGATAGTAAAAATGTAAACAGTGTTGTATTTATACAAATTAAAAAACAGCTTTTGAAATTTTTCTGCACATTTTTGTTTTGCGGGATAAAATAATAAAGCTAAAATTACCCAATGGACCACTGTGCAACGCCCCAAGGCATCTCAACCCCCCAATATTCTCTGACGTCTCTCACTCTCTCTCTTTCACTCTCTCTGTCTCTTGCTCTTTCGCTGGCTAAAGATAGATGCTAGCTAGAGACATGCATAATGCATGCGTGCAACAACTTGGGCCGCATGTGCCGTGTTGTCACTGGTTTATTGCCTCTGTCTTTGCATCCATGAGATACACGTACTTTAAGGGTTTCTCTCGTCGCATTGCCGCGTTTATTACATACTACACAACTAATGTTCATAACAATATAAGTATAATAGTATTGTGTTGTTTCTAGCATTTCTAAGCGCTTGGGGCTAATTAAATTTTCAACATTATCGATTGCATTTTACGACACTCGAGCGAAAGTTGTCCTTTGGAGGCTAATGTCGCGTTGCTCGTATGCTGGGCTTAATTACAGTCACGACTGCGGCTGTTGCCACTGATTGCAGCGAGTAATCAACACAGACCTAACCCTACATCTTGCTGCCGCGTGCCACCTGCCTTTCGGTGGCATAAAAACCTCAAGAACACTCGCTTTAAAAACTCATTAATGCGATTTTTGTGGCACAGTCAACGTCGAGATGCTCAGTTGTCGCAGTCTTTTAGCCAAATGACTTGCAATTTACGATCTAATACTTAAGTCTTTCCATCTGTGAAGTTCATGGTGCTTACTTTTAAGCACTACACTTGTATATAAATAACTGTGACACATCCTCGAAAGGTTTCAACAAGCTTCTCGAACTGTAAATCATTCTCAAGACTTCGCATAACTCGTAAAATAGAAAAATATGTTGTTTAAATCTAAGTTCTTTAGGTTACGAAGACGAGAAAGTAAGCGTTTATTTAAGCAAATATCAATCTTAGCTCTGTAATATAATAAAATAATAAACTGTAGTCAAATGAATAAATTTTTATTAAAGCTGAGTTATTCAACAAAACTTATTGTTCCACATGCCCCCGTCACCGTTTTTCAATGTCGGACAAAGATGACGTCTAATTAGTAAGCTTATAAGCAAACCAGTTGAGTGTTTTGTTAATTACAAAATAGTGGAGAAAAAGAAGAAGCATTGCAATGCCCGACTGACATTGAACGAGCAGCAGCAGCTTACAACTCTTTGGCCTCATCTCAACAGGCACAATGATGCAAGATTAAGTATTACGCATACGCCAGGTGGTCACAAAGTTCATGCTGTGAAGCTAGGCATAACTATATCAGATCAGATTTGCTGCCGCGCCATAACAGTACCTTGGGCGTGCTTTTAATGTTCTTATTGCGGTTGTGATTTTGCAATATTTCATCGCTTCACAACGCTGCGAAGCCGCAGAACTTCGTCTCTACTTATGTATGTAGTGTGAGTACAAGAGTCCAAGTTAAGCCGGCGACTGTTTGTCTTCCGCAAACAGATTTAACCGTCTCGAATTGTGCTCTTTCAACTTTTCCAATATTTCTTTTGAACCATGTACATGTTTTCCGACGCATTTTATTACATATTCAGTGTGGACTTACCTTCGATTGGCGACGCCTGTGTGGGGGTAATGCGGAAATATCCATCAGCCTCTAAACGAATTCTCGTATCTTGTGGGCGTGTAAACTGTGCCAGTGCCACTTCCAGTGCCAATGGAGGATGTGCCTGACGTGGGTGGCAAACGCTAAACCTGCCCCACTTGTCGGCTCTGTTCCTAATGCCAATTAAGCGTTAATTAACATACAAACATGAGTTGCAACTAAGTGTGTGTATGTCTGGGGGTGTGTGTGCCAATTGTAATTGTGCTAATACAACTGGCTGACCTGTTAAAATATGCAAATTATTCTAACAAAATTGATCTTACTTATTACGTCGTAATGTAATAATTATAAATTTGTTCAAGTATTAATCAATCGACAGCCAATAAATTGGACAGGGAGGAGTAGTTAAACTAGAGATGGGCACGGGCCGGGTCGGACCTCGGGACCCATGGGCCTTTTACAAAATTGTCGGGTTCGGGCCGAAAAATCTCTTTTCGGGTCGGGCCGGGCCGGGCTCGGGCCTAACTTCAAAGCCCGAAAGCCCGAAACACGCCAAAATCTATTGCATTTTTGAAAGATAAAGCTTACGAATGACTAAATAAACTATGTAGTTTAATTATTGGTACGATGCGCTCATTTGAATCTGACAGTAGTGAAAGGGTATTTTCTACATCTGGAAGTGTTTTGTGCGAAAAAAGCTCTAAGTTGATAAGTTCCAATTTGGAAAAGATTTTTTTATTTTAAATAATTTTTTTTTTTTTAATTTTTCGGGCGGGCTGGGCGGTCTTCGGCCCTTATAACAAAAGTATCGGGCGGGCTTGGGCCTTTTTTCCATCGGGAATTTCGGGCTCGGGTCGGGCCGGGCCTGAAAAATGAGGCCCGCGCCCATCTCTAAGTTAAACCATTAATGTACTCTGTAATTGTTCTATAAAAAATAACTATTATGGATTTATGAAATTATTCATAGACGCAACTTAATGTTATATAATTAATAACATTTATAAATTGAACAAATTTAAGTACTTAAACTATTGATGTACTCTGTAGTTGTTCTGGGAATAATAATTAGACAAATATTAGTACTTAAACTAGTGATGTACTCCTAAATTTTCTGTGTGAAATAATTATTATTAGATTTGAAATATAAATAGACAGCAAATAGAATAAACTTATGGCAAAGATGTTATCTTCTACAGATTATAATAATTATCAATTTCGAATATTATTTATAGATAGACTTCGAGGCTAATGCGTGGGGTGGTTGGAAGCAGTCTTGAATATGTCAGGACTAAATGCTCTGAGACAGGCAAAACAGTTGGCCAGTTGGCAGCTGCGCCAGCTACAGTTCATGGCTATCAGATTGCCAATGAGATGGCGTCTATCTGTGTCCGTGTTAGCCAGCCCAGCTGAGAGTGTGTGAGTAGGCGGGGCGGATTGGGTCGGGTCGGATCGGATCAGTGGGGGGCAATCGGTGGGTTGTGGGTTGGGGGCGAGCGTTTGCAGGTTTTTGAGCGGATTTGCTTAATGCCGCCATGTGGCAGCGATGCAGAAAGTTGTGCTGCTTTTCTTTTTACACACAAGATATTATGCGGCGATATTAATTGACAAATGAGATTTTTCCTTCCGACTCGACAGCGACCGGGGAACTTTCATTTTGACCACAAGCATCTTGTTGTCAGCCCGGCTCAAGCTCAAGCTCCAACTCAAACTCAAGCCCACGAAATGCAGGCCAAGGCAATATGCATACGTTCCCCGTATCTGCGGCTATACTATATGCTTAGATGGATCGTTCAAGCTCCCAACTGCAGCTGGAGATGGAGCTGGAGCTGGAGCCGGAGACTGAGCTGCTGTTTGGGTTAACGCCAACTGTCTGGCGCTATCAAAAGCGCCGCAAACTCTTGTCAAGTTACTTAATGCCATAAATGCGGTTTGCAAATGCACGACCAGGAGACAAGCTGGGTTAAAACCCTGTCTCAAAATACCCCCCAACCCACCTCTTCCCCCCGCTTCCACCATGCGTCACGTCATCTTGACGGGCCGCTGAACTGTTAAATGTCAGACCATGATAGCAGCCGGCAGATTGATGAACGCAGTCATGGCATAAATATGCAACGGCGAAATGCAAAAAGAATGGAAAACCCAAAACCAAATATAGATTGCTTATTATAGTATACGGAAATACTCTTTCCTCTATAATCAGATAATAATCTGATGTGATTTTATATCATCCATACTTTGAAAATATCGTTAATTAATTGATTAAGATGTCAAAATACTTACAGTATATATCTTTGGTCAATATACAGTAGGTCAGGTTTGTTAACTGTTTTGATAAAATAAAAAATATCTCACAGTTGATTTTTATTATTAAAAATTGTTATTTCCAATGAACCTCATTATTTTCTGTTCAAGAACCATAAAGCTTTAAGCCAAGTTGTTTTCTCTTTTAAATAATTTTGTATCTCAACACCGTTTTTAGGTGAATGGACTTTTATAATATTTTCTTGATAAATATAAGAATTTTCATTCAATTAATGCTTAGAGAGTATTTTTATTAACCCTAGCGCCACAAGAATTTTCTAACAAATTAATACACACAAGTCACAATATTAATTTAACTTATATATATTTATGCACTAATAAATTGCATTTATATTCGATGTTATATTTTCCAAAATTTAGTTTTTAGCTTTCTTTATTGAATGAGTTTTTTCAGCGACTAACTTGATGAAGAAGTCGCAGTTCTCTGGGCCAACTAGGGATTCTAAGTCTATAAGAGTCGAACGGCAAACCTTTCTATGGATTTGTGGGTGTGCCCCGTCTTGGTCTCTGTTAGCTTTAGTTGCTGTGTGGCGCTGTCAATCAATGCAATGTAAAGCACTACAACAATACGAGCATAACAACAACAGCATCTAAAGTCAGTCAGTCAGTCAATTTGTCAGTTGGCTTGGGGCTCTTGGCTTGCCTTGAGTTTTGAAAGTTGCATGGGGCAACGGAGCGCGTTGGTGGTCACGTCAAGAATATATACACGCTGCATATTAATTATATCTGGACTAATTTAATGTATCTGATATATTGCTTTTTTTTTCCTCTTTTTTAGTACGGTTTGCGTCAATTGGATCTCTCATTGCTGTCACAATTGTGGGCGCTAAACGACTCCATACAGGAGTTTCGCACGATGATCGAGGAGCAGGATGACGAGGAGGACGACGAGGAGGGTGAATTGGATGAGCAGGGCAATCGCAGGCACTCGCCGACTCCCTCGTCCTATGATTCGGTCAGCTCCGAAGGCGGCGCCGAAGCGGATCTTGTAATGCAGGCCAAGGCCAAGCGTCTGGGCACCATACCAAAGGTAATCACGACGCAGCCGAAGCAGCAGCAGCTCAAGCTGGACATGAAGCCGGTGCCAAGGATGCGCAGTGCACCGCCACCACCTCCGCCCGCCGCACTGATGTGCACAGCGCGAAAGTCGGCGGCACCGCCACGACCCACATGATGTTACCTAACCGACTTCCTCGCCGGAGTCAGGATGGTCATGTGCAAGGCGATTGTGAGCGAGGTGCCGCCGCCATCGATGCCATCAATGCCATCGATGCCAAAGTCGACCTCATCGTTGGGCAGCACTTGAGCATCAGGAGCTGGAAGCTAGAGCTGGATATGGACCTCAGACTGGAGATGTAACTGGCAAGAGCGTTGGAAGTTGATCGGATTACGAATGTTGTTTTGGTAACTCGAAGTGTGGCATGCACCATCCCTAGACAGACAGTTTACATCAACGATAATCGAATATCGATTACGGATAATCAATCTATTTAATTAAGCATTCAAATGCTACTTACTTAGTCGTAAGCCGTTTAGCCTTTAAGTTTAGCAGTCCTTTGTGTGATCTTCAGTTGTAAGTTTATTGTAAATTGTTTTTCAGTTGGCCCTTCTGCTGCTGTTTGGGGCTACTTTGGGGCTACTTTTATTTGTTTTAGGCACGATGGGTTCAGCTACATTTAACAATGCATATTACCTACAGATTTATATCATTTTGTTTAAAATATATTCTGTTTTATGATAATAAATCAACAAGTTTCAATCAGAACTCTCTCTCAGTTTACACCATACTGACACATATGTATAACTTTAATTCTATACCTAACGCTAACAATAATTAATGACTATAATGTTGCTTTAGGCTTAAGATAAGAACTGCACTACTTGTACATAGAGCTGTCACTAAACAACCTGCGCTATAACTCCTTGGCTTTGCTGCAACTGCATACAACAATATGTCTAACGAGAAGCGAAAATAAACAATCCAATCGAAGCAACTGCATTTGCCTTTATTCAATTTCAGTTTGATTTTCAGTTTCCCAAACGCATCCGGAACTTAGGCCAGACTAAATCCATCCATGCCAAGTTTGACGCATGGAAAGTCATATGCCAGGATCTGGTTGGCGTCGAATTTGCTATAGAAGCTCGGGCAAATGTTAAGGTTCGTCAACCCTGACATTTTGGTGGCCACTTTGAGACACAAGGCCAGAGGCGTAATGTCCGATATTACCGGCAGGCAGAAGCTGGGCGGAGACTTAGTATCGAGGGTGAACGTGCTCACCGAATTGCCGTCCAAGGAAACGTTGACATCCACCGAGGCTTTGAGCAAATTAATCTTAAATGTCACACAGACTAAATCGAAAGAACCCCTTTTATTAATTAACCATGTTCAATATCGTGTCTGTAACTTACTCGATCTGGTTAGGTTCATTGCGTTTACCACAGCACTCTGGCAGCAGGAGCAGGACATGGACAGCGAGCAGTTGCATTTCGACTGAAATGAGATGAGTCCCTTATCGGCACTAGCAGAGGCAGCCTGGGCAAAGGACGAACTGTCGAAGCAAAATAATGCGGCCAAAAGCAAGGCGAATAAAGGCCATTGCCTGCCCAGGCTTACATTCGAATATAGAGCCATAGTTCGAGCTATGAAGATTACTTTTACAACTATGTGCGGCTTTTACGGCACGTGTCACCAAACTAACATTTTAACAACTCAGTATCCCAGTATCTAATATTGAAATTTGCACACTAAACTCTTCTACCGCAATTAATATAATCTCATTTGTGATTTGATAATTAAATAAAATGTGTTGAATGGATCATTTAATTTCCACAGGCGCTGGCGAGTTCAAGGGTAATCGAGCAAAAATTCCAGCTGCCAACGAAACGCAAAATGAATGCCTAAAAGAATGCAATGAAATGACCAGTTGAATTTAGTTGGATATACCGTAATGCATGCAATCTTTTTTTCTAAAATCAAATTTTGTAAAACAATATACTATCGACAAAGTGAAATAAACTTAAAAGTGGTAAGTATTCAAATTGGCAATTACAATTATTTAACTCGAGATGTGAATCTCTATATTATTGAATTTTCAAATTATGTATTTACATTTTTATTAAATGAAACACATTAAAAATGTAGGGTCACAACTTAATGTCGAATAATTACTTCTTTATTTTTCCAATGTTAAAACACAATTCTACAAAAAACAGTCATGAATTTTAGCGACACTGCGCTGCAGCGACTTGTTTCCCCTGTTCCAAGGAATTATTTATTTCTATTATTTCTTCGGCGATTACACATTGTGGAAAATATATGTAGTTGTAATTGACGGATTTGGAATATCTATCTATTAAATTATATATAGATTTTGTAATTCCGATTAGTGCATGTTTTGCTTCCTGTCTATCCTAAGCAGATAAATTCTGTTTTAATATTTTGCCAGGCTTTCATCCCCTGTGGTCATTTTGGACAAGCCGTAAAGTATGCTATATATTTGCGTTTATAGCAAAACTTGTTAATAGACAATGCATACTTTTAGTGACAATTTACAATACATCAAAAAGACGTTTCAGTAATTAAATGATTTATGAAAACTTATATAATTTAAGTGTAGAATGAATTACGAGCTACTTTCTTTTAAATATTTTTTTAATGTTTATTTACACATATACAGAAATATTTTAGAAATAAATGAAGGAAACACTATAAATAGGTAAATGGCAAAACTCATTGGATTGTGGTGCATTACATGATTACATCACTATGTAATAAATGTGGAAATATTCAAATCAATGCTGAAACCCAATTGGACTCTGGTGAATTGATATAGTTGCAAATGGCTTAGAACACCTCGTTGGGGTCACCGTTTGATTGGTCGGCCTTTTGCCTGGCCTTAGCCAATTTCGCTGACAGCTCGGACGACCGAATGGTTTTGTACTGCAATATAATTGTTTATCGGGTCAGAACTGCTGGATACTTATGAAGTAAGGTATACTCTTACCTCACAGAAGTTCTTCTGCAGCACAATCTGTGAAATGAGCCGACGACTCTCTCGCTGCCCGAAGTAGCTCTCGATGGTGTGGGCCGAGAGGCCGAAGATTTCCTCTCCGCTGAGCGTGTGCAGGCGCTTGATAATGTTATCAGAGAAGCCCTTGCCGCGCAGCCATTCCTCCACCTCCCTGGGCTTGGAGTTTTGGTTTATATAAATCTCGGGCGTCTTCAGAATTTCCAGATCCTTGCGGCGCTGTCTCGCTGCAGCAGGACTCGCAGCTCATCGTTCACGTCGTCCTGCATTAGGTAAGCCTCATCGTCGGCGTCGCAGTCGTTGCGGGCACGCATAGCTAGTCCCAGGTAATATTGGATTTGATATATGACTATAAGAGTTCACTCAACTGATATGGACACTCACCTGCTAGAGCTCCAGCGGCGGCCATGTTGCGTTTCAGAGTGCCACTTGGGGTCTCCGTTGGTGTTTGGCTCTCACTTGGCGGCATCGGAGGAGGGATGGGCACATTGGGCATTGAATAGGAGCGGGACATGTTTTTGTCCGCGCCGACCGGCTGTTGGGACTCCCGATCTGCAGGCGGCGCATACATTGCCATCGTATTCCGATAGAGCGGATTGTTGGCCTCGCTTGCTTCGCCGTTCTCAATGGAGACCGAGGCCAGGGAATCCGTGTCACGTGCCTTGCGGTTCGCGGCAGGATCAAAGTTGTGGGGAATCAGCACGGTATGCGGAACGTAGCCAATGTTTCCATAGGAGTTTCGCGCCTTCCACCAGTTTCGGGAGTCGTCAATTATCTGGATTTGAGATTGTAAATATTCCCAGGGTCACAAATGATAATGTTGATGATGTCAACTTACCTCCAAGTATTCGCCCTTCGTCACATTCAGTTCTTTGTCATTGGTGGCCTGTTTGTTATAGACCACCTCGGCGATGTTCACATTGCGGCTCTGAAGGCGATTCAGCCAGGTGCTGTTGCTAGCCGGACTGAGTGGTATCAGTGGTGTGGACAAGGGCGGTGGTGTCTTCTTGATAGCAGGCGCTAAATACGGCACCTCCTCGTCGACAACCCAGTCGGGGGACCAGTCGTCGTAGAAGATGGGGTGGTATGATCCAACGTGATCCTTAAACTGATCCTTTGGCACGTTCCAATTGGGGCCAAGGCTGTGCCACAGGTCTCTCTCGTTGGAGTCCAGTGTTCCGTTCAGAAAACCAACTGTTTCCCGACGCAGCAGGGGATTCACAACACTCTCGGGCAAATGGGCGCCCTCGTAGATATCGTTGCAGACATTCACGATCGTCTGCAGGGAGACGAACACATTGTGAACGGGATTAACGCCCTTGTTGAAATGGTTCTGCAGTTTCACCGCATAGTTGAGGGCCAGTTTTATCTTGGCCAGAATGTCATAGAACTCGCTCTCGATGGGCGGTCGTGATCGAAGCACGAGCAAACCCTCTCCATGGGGATTATGTTGATTCTTACGGGACTGCAGCTCGTGAAGTGCCTCCGATGCATAGTGTAATCTCGCAATGAAGCGTTCGATATCCTCGCTAAATTTTTGAAGAGCCATGAACATATGAGAGTTATTGATACCTCTGGAATGATACCCAAGCTGAAGAGAAATATACATACAAGCAATGATTGAGCACCTGGACATCTCGATCGGTTTGCTCGCGATCTTGTGCATTCTTCTCGGCGGCAATCTCCGCAACAGCCGCCGCAATTCCAAATTGATCCTTGGCCTGATGATTCCCGGGACGCTCCGGCTTGGGCAGACGAATGGGAGTCGTGTTGCGGTCCACTGTCACTGGGGAGCCGCTGCTCAGCTGTCGCAGATCCTCAACCAAATGCACCGAGTTCACATCCGTCACCTGAAAGAAATGTTAATAATCCAATTGTGAAGATGACATGGTGAATATTACCTGAAAGATATGCATTTCAGTATTGCCCAAGGAAATGCCTGGCACGGTGAATATTAAGATGTTATTGTATGTCTCCAATGGATCGTCACTGATAAAGGCCGTTGGCTCCGTTATCAGGCTGCCGGGAAAGTTTTCAATTTCCTTCATGTCCTTATCAAGCATGACAAGCCATTGGCCATTGAAGCACATATACATCTTGTGCGGCCAAATGCCACCCGTCTTATCTAGCTCAATGAGTAATTTCATTTTCTCCTTTGGCTGCTTTGATTCGACCTCATTTTTCAATTTGAACGTGGCCAAGTGATCCAATGCATATGTTGGCTTATTATCATCGTTATCACTGGAATGAGCTCCATTCTCATACCCGTTTCGTAGCATACTGCTGTAAGAAAGAAAGAAAGTAGCAAATAGTGTAGATAAAAGTGAAGAATGCCAGTATCTTTTGCTTTGCAAAATTAATTAAAATATCAAAATCATAACATCTGTAATCTACTTAAAAGTGCCAAACAAAACATTCTGCTCCTGCATGGGGAATATCAATACAAATAAGTTTACGATTGTTTGAGAATATTAAAATATTAATATACATACTACTTTAAAAATACGCTCCTTGTTCTTTGCCATGTTAAATTTATATCCTTAAATATATCGGATAACTATGCAGAAGAGTTTAGACCGTTGAAGCTTAATACTCCAAGATACAATTAAAAAATATTTAAATTATTTACTACTGCTTCAAAACTTGTTTTTATTTTAACAAGAAATTATAACAATCCTCAATGCCGTTTTAGAATATAAAGTTAAAATTTAAAAAGTGTTTCCTCATAAATTTGAGATGATCGCAAACATGTCTTTAGTTGTTGGCATATTAAATGAATGGAGTAAATCTTTGATATTTATATTTAAAATGGATCGGAAGCAACACAGAATTTCAAATTTTTTTTTAAATAGAATACTCTGTAAAAAGTATATGCCGATAGTCTTCAACAAATTTTTTTTTTAATTTAAAAAATATTCACCTACGCGTTACCAAAACGGGTCGAAAGTATTTTAAGGTCCTGTAGCTTGGCTTGACCATTATATTGCGATTAGCGATAAGGTACAACTGTCTAAATTAAAGGGGTTTGAATTGACGCGTTCGAATTACAAATGAAAGTACTGTTCATTTTAAGTAAATGTATCCGCAACATAGAAGTATGCATAGAAGATGTGATGTATGTGCCGGACGCACATACAAATATACACAATAATGTACATACATAATAAATAAGTAGAGTTTGCTCAATACACCTGTGTGATTGGATTGTATGTATGTTTGTGAGACTGTGTGTGTGGTGCTGATAAGATAAACGCAATTTAGCGCCAGCATTTGTTTTTGCACCTTACTCCTATATACATATATACATACATACATATGTACATACACTGTCAATGCCGGAGTCGTTTTCCAGCTATCGCATTTGGTAGCAAATTCTTGGCAAATGAAGCAATCACTTTTAAAGGCGAGTTACATAAGCCACCAATTAAAGGTCGATCAGCATATTTTTAGTCCGTGATTTTGTTCGTGTTCATAGACTCTTTTTGATGACATGACATCATGAACATAATCATTGTTATTATCACTGAAATTCATTTGTGTGCGATAGTATGATATATAGTATTTTTAGTTGCATGTTCTAAGTACTAGTCGCGCCGTTATCAAGCTGATCTTGATTTATTTCTTATATCAAACAAGAGGCTTACTCGAACAACTGTTAATACCACACGTATGTACATATGTACATAGAGGGAATGATGAGCAATCTTTTACCTTATCCGAGATATTCACCCACTGCGCTGCTCTGGCGAAAACTTCCACTCTCGACACGCCGCGAATCAGATTTGAACTAACTGCCAATGGCAATGGGGTATGCAGCGGTGTCAGATATCGGTTATCAGTTATCAGTTGGCTCTCCGACGACACCGTCTATTAATTGATTGCTCGAAATTGCTTCGGTTGAATCTTATCGGGACTTTCATACGCAAAAGGTTTGTTATCTTCGCTCGCGTTTGTTTTCATTTCCAGTATTGTTTCTGTTTCTGTTTGAACTGCTTCCCTTTTTATTCAGTTCTTGCAATGTTATCAAAAATACAAATACAAATACATCTACATATGTAATAGAAACAGCTTAGACCACACGTTATTTCCACATTCCAAATGTGACTAACTAAATGCCATTCGCAAAGCATTCCAGGCGGTGATAGTTGAGCAGACGGAGCTCAACTAGGATTAGGGCATAAACAAAGTTTATATTTAAATGTCTCTGTAAAATAATTTGACTGAAACTGAATAATTATTTATCTATTAATTAATCAAAATCTACGCGTAACAACGCAAATTATCTGATGTACATTTTTGTGCAAGCCCAGTAAAGTCATAAGTACATTAAATTTTTATTAGTTCCGCATCGTATTTGATTTATAAGCAAATGCAATACAGTTATTAAATCAATTCAACCATGACTTATTTCCCTTTCAGCAATATTTCATCCCTACTCCAATATTCATTCAAAATCTTTAAAAGTCATTTTATTTGTATGCCATTTTACATTGTTGATAGTTCGTCTAAAACTTTTGGTTAGGGAAATAAATAGTTGTTATTAATAGATACATCAACTAATCAATCGGTTCATGAGAAGTAAAAGCTTATAAAATATTTAAAAAATTTGTAATAATATTAAAAAACTAACAAACTCAATCTTTCTTGCGGTTGCAACTTGCTTTTCCATCTAAAAGGCGTAACTCGTCATATAAATCACGACAATTTCCTGATCCACATGGCAGGGCTGTAACTGCTAAACAATTCATCAACCTGAAGTAAATTCTAGACTTTTATATAAGAATCTAATTCTAACTTCCTCTTTTTGGATTCCAATCTTATTCATTCAGTTCTTAGAATTGCAATCTAAAATATATATTTTATTGCATTCTATAAAATAAAATGTAACATTTTCGATAGTCGTTTACCAAATATCGCGTGATGAATGGAAATACGACTTTTCAAGTAAGACGCCCACTTCAAGTAAACAATGAACGACACATGACATACGATATGTACATATATACATTTGATATTTGTATCTGTTTACTTGGGTACTCAAGAAGCTACATATATTGTAGTAATTATAATTAATACTAAGTTAAGTTTGTTCACTTTTTATTTTGTTGAGTTATCAGCCTGTGTTCCATAGGTGGCTGAGTAAATGGGCTCTTCTCAGTGCAGATTAGGAACATCGTGTAAATTCGTCTTTGTATTAATTGGATTTTCGTTGCTCTCCACGTCTGTCATCTACGCAAATTATGCCACATTCTTACAATTCACCAGTCGATTGCTGCGAATGAAAGTATCAAATCAATCATTGCATATATGTATAAGTAAATATATAATTAGTTTTTGGCCCGCTTATCACATGGGTCCTTAAGTTAATATTAAAAGTATATCAACTTTCGTGACTCAGTGCCGCCTGCTCCATAGATAGCAACTGCCCTGGGCATGGGCATGTGAGTAGGGGTTTCCGATTGTGCTCGGACACGTTCCACTCGCCTCTCTGTACTCACCTGTTGGATTGCAATCGGAAGATATTTTCGGGCACAGCGACCATATTGGAGTTCAGGCACAAGAGTTTGCTTCCGTTCATGGATCTATAGGTGTCCAAGACAGAGTTGTGGGATGGCGACGGTCGCTGCTGATGACGTTGATGGATCTTGGAGAATTGCTCCGCTGGAAGTATAGGGTAAAGGTCTTAAAGAAAAGTCTTCATGCTAATTCATTTGACATTACACAATATACAGCTAAAGGTCGGCCCCACAGTTCCGTTAACAATGCGCTCTGAAATGCCGCCAATCACAAGATCTACATCTGTCCATCTGTTGTTGTAAACACTCTTTAGCTTATCCAAAACCTAAAAAGCAGATGTCCATATTTATATCGGCTAAATCATATTGAAATATCCACTCACTTCCTTTGGAATATGCGACTCGAAATCCGACCAACCAGATACTCTTCTGTCACTGCACGCCTCCAAATACTTGTAGTACGGCTGAAGGCCATGATCCCGACCCCTTTGAATGTCGAATGCCAAGACATCGGCGTGGGCAGGTTTCGTGTTTTCGTGCCACACAATCTGCAACACAATAGATAAAGATAAATGTGTTTTTGAGGGGAAGAACTCGCTACTTACTGCACCCACATAGGAGGCATCCATTTTCATGGCGCGCTCGTGCAGCAGGCTCTGCAGGATCTCGTTCAGTTTGTCGGATGTATACTGTATCTGGGGTGTGTATATCTCATCCTTGAGTTCAAACAGATTCTTCAGGGGCAGGACGTTGCTGCAACATTCAAGCGATTAGGGATAAGGGAAAGAGGGAATAAAAGGATTAGCTTACTTGTTTGAGCCAACTTCGTTGCCACTGGCCAAGTTGTGGAGTACATTGGGCAGCATTGAGAGATAAAATCGAACGGCAGCGACTCCGAACTCATTGGATACCTCGGGAAGTTGCTCTCTAGCGGTCGCTGGTGATGTGGCCAACACCTGAGCCGCTAAGTCTGTCCCAAGCACCTCCGGAAGCCATTCATTCATGATCACCCGTCGATAGATGTCAATGTTAACTGCCTTTGCCGCCTGGAAGAGCTGCTCGTCGCTCCAGTTCCTATTCCGAGCCAGCAGCTCAGCGGCAACTCGATTGTGATTCCTCATAAAGATGGTGTACACCAAAATTGAGAGGGGATTGCTATTAACCCGCGAGTCGCCAGCCACAAAGCAATTGCTGGCATTGTCGCTGTTGTCCCAAGCACAGAAAGTGTGTCCATCACTATCCGAGGTTAGAGGCAACAGATTCCCAGTCGTCGTGGACTTCAAGGTGCCCTTTGTCAGCGTTCGCATCTTACGCTGAGCGGCGTCAGTGAAGCCATAAAGCTGCGACAGATCCAGCATGCCAGTGGCCTGGTTCAGCTGTGATTGAACATATGAGTTAATCCATTGATCCTGGTTGATACCCACAAGACACACCCACCTGCTCGGCTGCGCCAAAGTTACAGGTCTTCCCCACAGCAAGTGCACTACGAACATAGTTTAAGCAGTTGGGAAACCCGTATTTATCCTTGGACAGAATTGGGGCACACGACGGATGATGGAAGCGAGGCTGCAAGTTGTACTGATTGCGGTTGCAGCACTCGATTGGAGATCCACTGCCTGAAGAATATAATGTGGATGCTTAGCATTGTCTCTTGGGTTTTGGGCAGGGACCGTAACGATTATTATTTTTAAAATATGAATTATTAAATAAAAGTTGATTGTTGATACTTATCAAAAAAATTAAAGGAAACTCTTATTTTTCTATCTAAATAAATAAATTAAAAAATATTAATAAAATTTAAATTTTTATTTAAAAATTATAATTTAACCCTTATTTTTAAATTTTTATTTTAGCAATTGAAGATAAAAATTATATTCAAATTTTAATTACAAAAATTGAAAATAAAAATTATTCTTCAATTTTTATTATAAAAGTCTTTTGAGTTGGAAGGCATATTCCCAAAAGTGACATGTATTTACAAAGGCATAGCCAAGGAGAGTCGGAGCGACGCTACCCTACGCGACGTTACCCTACCATTCCCTTGTGAATGAAACACACCATCTATTTCAAAAGACATTTGCATTCAATTTTGATTTTTCAACTTTTATAATAAAAATTAAAGAATAATTTTTGTTTGAAATTTTTATAGTAAAAATTTAAAAATAATTTTTATCTTCAGTTTTTAAAAATAAAAATTGAATAAAATAATTTTTATTTTCAATTGCTAAAATAAAAATTGATAAATAATTTTTAATTAAATTTTTTTTATAAAAATTTAAAAATAACTTTAATTCTTACACTTATAATAAAAATTGAAAAATAACTTTTATTTTATAATTTTTAAATAAAAATTGAAAATAAATGTTTATTCAGTTTCTCATAACTCTTATTTGCGGTCCCTGGCTTTGAGTTTCCTTTGCTACTCACTCATTGACTGCGAGACGGTCTTGCTGAGATCATGTTCAACGAACTGCGCAAACTGCACCAAGACCAAGTTCAAGTTGCGACCGTCCTCGTTGCGACTTCTGGCTCTGGACTTCTCGGAGGACTCGTTGTCACGGTCATAGAGAGCCATGCTGATGGACCAAGCAGCTGGGAGCTCATCTTCTCCGAACATCTGGTAAATGTTTAACTGATTTATCACCCATTCATTCATTCAGTTAGCTACAGCTGAAACTGACCTCGTGGAAGCCATTCTTGTAGTTGGGTGACATCAGACGCCTGAATGCATGATGTCCATCCCGTTGACTGTGCAGCAACCTGTGGCACTCGGCCTGCAGGGTGCTTCCATCCGGCAGCGGCTTCGTCTCCAAGTAGGTGCGACACTCATCCCCACTGATCCCCCGCGGGTCGCACTTGCTGTTGTAGATGGAGAGACTCGCCTTCAGCATTTTCAGGGCGATGTCACTGTCCAGCTTGGACTTCTCATTCGGGAGCGTGTCCAGCAATTGGGCATGTGAGAGACTTCCATTCTGGACCGTGATGTCCGAACTCAAGAGATTATCCTCCAGCCTAAGCACAGGTGTACAAAAGCGAATGTGAATGAATTCCTTTTTAAATCTACAAATTACAGGGTGTACCTTTTCTGTCTGTTAATTGAATCGATCCCCGACGTTACAAAGTCCTTCCATTGAGCCGGCGATATTCCGTTAAGATATGTCCGCACATCATTGCTTACGGTAATATGTGCTGTTAGAAGTAATAAGCAATTGCATTGCAGTTTAAAAGCTGTTTTCTTATCTACAAATCAATCTTTAGATGGGGAATGGATTAGCCTATTATTTACTGCCTTTCTCGACTTTTACACACTTTTTTATTTATGAATAATAAATTTACATTTGCTGCTTACACGATTGCCAACATTTTTATACCCTGGGTCCATTGCAAATGGCCAAAGCGTTTATAATGGTTCTGTAAAATGAATGTAACAGGCAGAAATAGGCGTGGCAGACCCCATAGCCCTGTCCGTCTGTCAGAGACTTTAAGAGCTAGAGACTTCAAATTTGCTATGTAGATCTCAGGATACAAGACGCAGATCCAGTATGTTTTTAAATTGGGCTAGGACCACTTTATCATATAGCTGTCATTGAAACTATCCATCGAAAATCAAGCTTCAGTACGAAAAACTGTTTTGTTTTTTGAAATAACTCAACCAATCTAACAGAATATGTATCCAAGTCTTTTCAGCCCCAACCAAATTCGGTATACGTACAAAAAACCTGCATAAGTTTGCAATATTCCACGAATTAATTTGTGGAAACACTTGAATTAATCTAATAAACTATGCTCACCCCTTGTTAGAAAATGATTAGTCTTAATTCCATGATGAGCATGAGTGATGTTCTGGAAAACTTTAAGTATACTTGCAAAAACCCTCGATCAAAATATTTGAGCACTTGTTTCGTTACTGAAAGTTTTGTCAATAGTAACATATAGTTATCAAATTTTCTACTTAATAATACATAATTAACGTTGTTAAATTGCATCCTAACAAATCGTATTAAACACAAATCAAACTTACATTGCGAAAAATCGAGCTTTAGAGCATTGCTGGGATCGGGTGCTGACGCCACTATTACGAGAGCGAACATGCAAAGGTAAACACATTGCCACATGATAAAATTCTATGTGATTCACGAATTATTCGAGTATACGAAATCAATAGTCTATCTGTCAATAAGCACAAACATAAATATACGGATACACAATTGATGTCAATTTTCTGACCCTTAACGATTGATAAGAAGTTGAATTGCGCTTCAACAGACTTATCGTAACTGAAAGCCGCTCGATGCCTACGATCAGGCGGTTCAAATACAACTGAGTTCTTTGTAAATCTCATCAAAATGCTCGGCTGAGTATCGACTCTGCCATTATCAGCGAAATGAGCTCAGTTAAAGCCGGGCAGGCTTGTTCTCCAGACAGAGCGAGAGACCAGCCATTTAAGATCGATTCAATCGAGACTTTGGAATACTCTACCTACTATATAAAAATGATTATTAAATAGGTCATTATAAAATATATGAATACTCGAACATGTTTAGCTTACTTGAACATTTTAATCCATAATATCAGATTATTAAATCTGCCGTTTTGACTTTGAAACAAAACAAAAATATTGGGGAAAACCAAATTAATCTGTTTGTTTACATGATTATATTTAGCTTGAACTAAGGTTAATATACACAGATTGTTATCAATAAAACTATAGATTTACTTTGGGTGATTTTTGAAAATTCTCAACTAATTTAAATCAAACATCTATGTTTCTGATATTTCCAGATTCAAAGATAGTATGAGTACCAGTAGTAAAGAG
This sequence comes from Drosophila subquinaria, assembly GCA_037043405.1. Classification (NCBI taxonomy): domain Eukaryota; kingdom Metazoa; phylum Arthropoda; class Insecta; order Diptera; family Drosophilidae; genus Drosophila; species Drosophila subquinaria. The sequence continues at coordinate 136,398 of JBAMBL010001352.1, read as the reverse complement.
GAAGGAAATTTTATCAATTGTATGGATAAAATTTATATTACATTTTTGCAATAATATTTTAAAGAACCTGAAGAGTATTCAACCGACTAAGCGGAAAGACCAATGTAATCTGCGTTTAAAACGCACATGATGTTTTCCTTTGTTGTGGGAGTACAAAAGTATTTCTGTCCATTATGTATGTAGGTATATATATACGTGTGTGTATGTGGCTTACGTGCTTTGGCAAAAGTATTACACTTTCATACATACATAGTAAACATTCATACATATACGAGCCAAATTAGCATCAAGTTTTGCTCTTTGTGTGTAAGGTAGGAATATACTTTGTATGAAGGTGGGACTTGACGATATGGCGAGATGATGCGATATCATCTCCGATGCCAAAAATAAAAGAGTTAATATGTATGTAATATATTTGAACCTATATCAACCAATTTTACAAACAAAGAACAAAAGAAACATTAAAGACACGATGATATACATACATATGTATATGTACATATATGTATCTATGTATATTCTCTTGACTGTCAACGAAATTACACATTTGCAATTTACTTTAAAAGAAATTGATCATTTTTAAATTTAACTTTATTACAATATTTTTAAATCGCATATCCTTGACCACATTATATAATTTGATATTCTATAAAGTTTAAAATTTAAATATTTAACAAATTCAAGCTCTCATTGAATTTAAAAAAATAACAGAGCTTAGACTCGATTAGCAATGATATCTGCTAAATATACTGTTATTAGAATGTAATTTAATTAAGACATAGTGTTTCTACATACATATGTAGGGTTTGTTATTTAATTCTTTGTAAAGCAGTAAATGGAAACCATACTAATAACATTTGCTTGCTGTTACTTATTTGCAGCTAATTATTAATATCACTGGACTTCAGAAGAGACAAATAATTTTATTGTCAATTAAGTTTTGCTGATTTTTTTTTTTTTTGTGCAATAATTGGATATTTTGTATATTTTAAAAAATGTTCACATTGTACTTTCGCTTTGCGTGTGAATTTAATAAAAACGAAATTGGAAACAATTGTTTAGCTTTATAATTATTCAAGTCAATAAATCGAAATTTGAAAAAATTAAAACATAAAAAAAATTCAAAACCTACTTTCAAATTTTAAAAAAATGCCAAAATTATTTTTTTCAATTACCCAAAATCGACCCTTTTTCGGAAACCAAGGCTGCCACACGCTTCAAAAACTTGCTTGGAGAGCCACCTTGCTTTTTCAAAGTTGCGCCAAGACTGCCACACAGGTGCAACTATTTGACTGTTTTCTTGTAATTAAAAATATTGTAAAAATATTTTTAATAAAATTAAATAGTTCAATAAAAGTACAATTTAAAAAACCACAAAAAAATAAATTTTCTAAAAAATAAAGTTAATTTTAATGAAGAGTTTGGTCCACTTTAAAGAAATTATGAATTAGTAAGGAATTCTAAAAAAAATCGACAAATATATAACAAAAATTCCTGTGAAAGTCTAAAAATTCAAGCTTCAAAATGAAGCAAATCCCAAATTTAACTCATTTTTTAAAAACGAGTTAAATGTGGAATTGAGTTACCCATGTGGACTAATAGTTGCCACTTTTTTTGCGCTAAGCTTAGCCAAGGTTGCCACACAGTTGGACGATTTGTCGAATGCATTTTTTATTAGAGGTGGACAAAACTGAGGTGCTGAACACATACATTTTTTTGGACACGGCTTTTAAATCTGTAAATCTCATCTGTAAAAAGGATTGTATTGGACATATTTCTCATAAGATTTTAAAATTCTTTCTTTCCAATATCTTAGAGGGCCATAATTATCAGGATTGTATATTTTTGTTGTTTATAAAAACATTCGATAGTGGCCTACCAAACACCGATAATTCCGATGTTTTGCAAACATCGACGACATCGATGTTTCACTCGATGTTTCTCCACCTCTAACGTACGGACAATTTTAGTTTGTAATATTTTAATTAAATCCGAAAAAAATAAAATACAGTCAAAAAAAACACGCTTAATAGCAATGCCTTCACTAGACGCAGACGTGTCCAGTGATCAGTTCAACAATGAACAGTCGAAGCCAATGTCTGGTCCAATTGTTGGCATCATTTACCCGCCGCCGGAAGTTAGAAGTATGTTTTTGCAAAGGAGAAAAAACTAGAAAGTGTTCATTAATTAAACTTAATGAACCTACTTTTACTACACAGATATTGTGGACAAGACCGCCAGTTTTGTGGCACGGAATGGGCCAGAGTTTGAGGCGCGCATCCGGCAAAACGAGCTGGGCAACCCAAAGTTTAACTTTTTAAACGGAGGAGATCCCTATCATGCCTATTACAGACACAAGGTTAACGAGTTTCGCGAAGGGAATGGCAAGTATTATTCTATGTTTTATTGACTTTTCTGTAACTATTATTTGATATTCTTAAACAGATGCCGGTCTTACCGCAGTAACCGGCCTTAAGCAATTGGCAGTGACCAGTGCGGCCCAGCAACGGCAGCAGGAGCTGTTGAAGCAGGTCGTGGAACAGCAGTTTGTACCAAAAGAGCCACCAGCGGAGTTTGAATTCATAGCTGATCCGCCCTCTATAGCCGCAATGGACTTGTGAGTTACAGCAGAACTTTCATAACGAATATTACTTTGATTCTTGCTTTCAGAGATATTGTCAAGTTAACCGCTCAGTTTGTGGCCAGAAATGGGCGACAGTTTCTTACCAATCTAATGAGCCGGGAGCAAAGGAACTTCCAGTTTGATTTCCTGCGGCCACAGCACTCCCTCTTTCAATACTTTACCAAACTATTGGAGCAGTATACCAAAGTACTGATTCCTCCAAAGGATCTGATTGGCAAGCTACGTTCTGAAAGCGCTCCCGGACGTTCTAGCATGGTCCAAGTGCTGGAGCAGGTGAAATATCGTGCCAATTGGCAACGGCACCAAGAGGCTCAACGTCGCCGCGAAGAGGAAAAAATTGAGCGTGAACGTGTGGCCTACGCACAAATTGACTGGCATGATTTTGTTGTGGTGGAGACGGTGGACTACCAACCGTTTGAGAGCGGCAACTTTCCACCACCAACCAATCCCGACGAGGTCGGCGCTCGTGTGCTGATGGAAGAGCGATTATTGGAGGAGGAAGGTGATATCGAAATGCAAATTGAGTCAGACGATGAGGACGACGTTCAACTGGCAAGTCACCTGGACAGTGGCGTGAAGCTCTCGCAAATGGAGAACCGTGTGGGCATTCAAATGAAGAACGCAACGGCTTATGGTCAACCGGTGAACGCCAAGCGTGACAACACACAGGTACAGGATATGGACGAGGCATCCAGTGATGAGGAGACACCGGCTACAAAGATGCAGCCAAGTGTAGCGCCCATGCTGCCTCCCACGCATGACAAGGTTGTGGTTAAAAAATATGATCCAAAAGCTACCCAGCCGAAGCCCGCGCCAGTGGCTACAGACGAATACCTTATTTCGCCAATTACGGGCGAGAAAATCCCAGCCTCCAAGGTGTCCGAGCATATGCGCATTGGTCTCCTGGATCCACGCTGGGTGGAGCAGCGTGACAAGCATACCGTTGAAAAAATCAACCAAGACAATGTATTCGCTGCTGGCACGGCCATTGAGGCAAGCTTGAAACAGTTGGCGGAGCGACGTACAGATATTTTTGGTGTGGGTGATGAAGAAACTGTCATTGGCAAGAAGCTTGGTGAGGAGGAGACCAAAAAGGATGATCGTGTCACATGGGATGGCCATACATCCAGCGTCGAAGCGGCTACGCGGGCAGCGCGGGCCAATATTACGCTTGAAGATCAAATCCATCAAATACACAAAGTTAAGGGTCTGCTGCACGATGAGGAAAAGGAAAAAATTGGACCCAAGCCTGTGGGTAACAAGGCGACGCTGTCAGCGCCCCCGCAGCCGTCCTCATCGAAGAACCAACACGGCAACCATCCTCATAACCAGTCGCAGCACCACCAGGGTGGAGGTGGCGGTCATCATCATGCTCCACAACACCATCACCATCAATCGCAGCAGCCGCCGTCGTCGCTCCATCAACATCATCAACACCAGCAGCAGCAGCAGTCGCAGCACAACATGCCACAGTCCGCCAATCCTGTGATGATGATGCAGAGACCGCCCATGATGCGTACGTAACACTCTCTAATATTACTCCATTCCTTAATAAATGCAATTTATTCATTATTTAGCAACACCATATGGTGGTGGCCCTGGTGGCTACATGAACATGCCGTCTGGCAGTGGGCCACCGCAGATATCTCCGGCGCCGCCAGTTGAGCTGATTCCTGTAGAAGATGAGCCGCCTACTAAGAAGATTCGCTCGGAAGACAATCTCGTGCCCGAGGCTGAATTCATTTCATTGCATAAGGTGATTTAGCTTATTAGCTTATTATCCAAAGTATCCGTACTAATAAATAATATTTATATATGCTTTCAGAGCCCTGTCACCATTCAGGTGCAAATTCCGAATACGGACAAATCGGAATGGAAGCTGAATGGCCAGATGATTGCCGTAACTTTGGCACTTACCGATCCAATTGCCAACCTCAAGGCAAAGTTGCAGGACGAGACGGGCATGCCGCCTGCCAAGCAGAAAATTTTCTACGAGGTAAGCAATGCTTGTGTCCCCAAAGAGAATTTAAATATTAGTTTGGATACTTATCTGCAGGGCATGTTCTTCAAAGACAGCAATACCATGGCCTTCTACAACCTGCTCAGCGGCACTACGGTGCATCTCCAAGTCAAGGAGCGCGGTGGACGCAAAAAGTAAAGCCCTCACTCAAATGGAAACTGCAGCATTTTATTTGTAAAAGTTTATTTTTGTGAATGCTTTTGCAATCGATTGTAATAAAAAAAATATTTCAATCACAGCGTAATTTTGTTAATTGCACTTTAGAGTTACATATAAAAATGTGAGTTTGGAATGTAACAGGATTCAGAAGGTTGTTAATTGTTAAATTTGTGGAATGTGAAAGTAACATTACGGAGGGCTTCAGACACTCGATGATTGTGTTTATTGGCTTTCTAAGATCGATGCCATGTCCCGATATCGTTGCAGCATAGGGACATATATGGAGTCACTATCCTTATTCGGCTCGCAAACGAGATTCAGAAGGTTTGGCGTCAGACTTAGAATGTAGTCGCGATAGCTCTTAATATCTGTCGTCTTATTTTCATTAATATAGCATGCATACGCAGCTCGATAAGCTGCACCCATGAGTGCAGCCTCACTCTCAGTCTGGAAGTAAACAGAAAGTTATTATTCATTTCAGGATGAGGATCTGTCTTCAACAGCTACCTGTTGGTATACGGGTGCATTGAAGACATCAGCAATCACTTGTAGAATGGATTTGTTGACCGAGGCACCGCCTGTGGCAAGTATTTTGGACTCGCTACCAAAGAGAAAGCCCATGTCCTCTGCAATGGCGCGATGATGCAGCATTTGTCCCTCAATCAAGGCACGAATCTCAATTTGGGGCGAGCTAAATCTGAAGTTAAAATACATGGAAATAAATTTAAATACCTCTGGTTTCGTTCCATATACTACTTACTTGACTACACCCTTTTTGGCATCCGGAGAACTGATATCCATCTCTTTGTTCCAACGAAGCGTTCCCTTTGCTTTTGGTATAATTTCCATTTCATCGAAATGGATAGCCATATTACCAAAATTTCCGCGCGGCGTAGATTCGAGCAACTCATTGAACGTCTCCCAGTTGCCTTTGGCCTCGGATTTGTTCATTGCTTCCCGCACTAAGGAGCCATTTCTGAAACTGAGGGGGAAATTTAGGAACTGCTGGCATTATTATCATGTATTCTAATTTAATACATACCAGAGAAGTCCCATATATTGTTCAATTTCCGTTGGATGGCACAGCACATGACCCTGTTCCAGATTGGGGGGCTCTTGCAAACTCATCATTAGCGTGTCGCTGGTGCCCAGCGAGACACTTAGCCAGTTTTTGTCCACGATCATGCCTGCAAGAGCTGATGGATTATCGCCGGTGCAGGCAATGACTTGGCAGGTGGGCGAGAAGCAGAAGCGTTGCACAAAGTATTCGGATACATTGCCGAGAACTGTGAAGCCACTGACCGGTTCACCCAGACGATCTTCTAAATCGGGAGCACAAGCATTGAGACAAGCCTTTGACCAAATCTTATTACGTATATCCAGCAGATTCATGCCTGATCCATCGGCATAGTCGATGGGCGCCACTTTGCCAAGAAACAGCGAAGCTAGAAAACTGCTAACCAATGAGATTCGTTGCGCTTCCTCGTAGGCGTTAGTGCGTTGCTGGTAGATTTTCCGTATTTGTGGTCCCGTAAAGCGTTCATAGCACTTGGACCCAGTCAGTTGAACCATTTTTGTCATCCCACCGATGGCAGTTTCCATTTCTAGACACTGCTTCGATGTGGATGCATCCATCCAAATGGGCGTGCGATTCACCACAAAAGCCGAATCGTCCACTTGCGCATGCAGGAACTTATTGGAATCGAGAGATTGTAAGGCCGCAATGCCGTGCTTCGACCAGTACACGGAGCCATGTTGCTGCGCAGAGCCGCTAATGGCAACGACAGTTCCCAGATCAACTTCCTGCATCACCAGGCGATCCAATACGATATCCATTGCCTTAACCCACATTACAGGTTGAACAAAGAACCTAAAAACTTTTAAAAGTTAGAAGACGTTGCTTAATATCGTATGGAGACTTGTTGTCTTACTCGAATTTATTGGGACCTGCATGGGCGCCTCCCGTAGTTCGAAACTCTGGCAAATCGCTGTCGAACTTTACCTCGGCCGAGGCAACCACTTTAAGTTCAGAGCTCAACAGAATGGCCTTGAGCTGAAAAAAAGAAAGAACTTAGCTTTATCATCAATGGAAAATAGGGGCAACATAAGAAAATAGTCTGTCCTCCTGTCGCCTCAGATCATCTCGAGATTGATTGGAGAAAGTCTGTAAAATCTAATAATGTTCAACTTAGCTGAAAGCCCAAATATCTTAGTTATAATGTTTAGATAATGTTTGTGTCCAGTAAAGTTGGATCTATTAGTTCCTGGCCCATTAAAAATGTAATTATAATTTCTAGAAAATATACTTTACAATCCCACACTCTCTATAGTGTAGGCTAGCAATGTTAACAAACATTAAAGTTAAATCAATAACAAAGTTGACTCGATTCAATTGGAGCTGTCGGAGCTTCATAATTAAAAACTAAGTAAAATGTCCTTGGCAGAGTCATGGGACGTTGTCAGTGTTACAGTCCTTATGGACACACCTTAAAAGTAACGATCAAACATCAACAGCCGTGTACAACCAAAGGGCGATTGAGAGTCAATGTTTACGTCATGGCTTAGTTATCTGGCTTGCGCTAGAGTCTAGACTCTACATGTATGTATGTATTAGTGTACTTTTTGGTAGGCATGTTTATTAAGCGCTACAAGTAGGTGTCAAAACAAGACCGATACAAAAAATGAAAGCCAACATGATTGAGACTTTGCGGCTATCCGAATTGTAAGTATATAAAAACATATGTTTCTTGACTACAACAATTAGGCTCGAGGCTTTGGCTGGTTCGCGATAAGCAAATTCCGAGTTTACTATGTACACTAGTCGCACAATAGATTAGAATTGTGCACTTAACCTTTACCAATACAATTTAGCAGTCCTCATCTGCATAGAAATACATATGTACATTGAGACATTAACATATGCAAGCATGAATGTGCCGCGTAGGCAATTGGAGTCTCCAAAGGCAAACAATGTAGAACTATTCCAAGTATGTACATATGTATGTATTGATATGTATTGTGCGTTACCTTTTGTGTGCTTAAATCAAAGCCCAAAAATGTTTGTTGTGAGTCTTGCTCCTGTTGAGGCATTGTGTTAAGATTGTGATAACTTTGTTTTGTTCCGTTTTGGTAAGTCGGCTTTGTCGGTGTCCTCGATGAGTAGATGATTCCTTTTGAATCGCAACTGTAGCATCCACTTCTGAGCACGTCGGTTTTGCCAATAGACTACCAACGATGCTTACGGAGCCACAACCGCCCAATGTAATCTCGGGTAGCGTCGAAAGCGTAGGAATTCATTAAGTTTATGACAATTGCCGTCTGTTAATGGGTTGTCACCTTTTGGTGCAGAAATAAAACAATATGGGTATTCCATTATATGATTAAAAAAATATATGGAGCTTAATATCTACCTCATCTTTTCATTCGATACCTAAATGATTTCCAGTTGGTGTTTTTAAAGTCCTCGTTAGATTACAACATGGTTAAATAATATTTGCAAATTAAAATACTTTTCACAATCATACTGAAGATTTAAGTAATTTATGGAATATCGTTGTCTAATATCGTAAGAATCGATGTAGCATCATCAGAATCGATATAGCAATATCGCTATCGATATATTGTAAGGAAAACTATCTAATAGAGTTGAGTTAACACTGCTCATTTAGGTGAACATGTTCACTTGTTCATTTTCTTATGGGAGTCAACTCACTTATAATACTCAATTGCTCGTTGATCAGGTTACATATCAATTTACAATTGACATTTGAAATCCTTTCAATAGTGAGAAAAGCAGAACAGCTGAGCAAACAAGATCAAGTGAGCAATGAAGAACATTTTGGAGGAACTTGTTCACTTGCTCACTGGTCACTTTTTTTTTCACTCACTCATGAGCAACCCAACACTATTTGTTAAATGACACCTATCGATAATTGTCAGCTCGCCTTATTCTTCAGAAACTGCTAATAAATAAATTGGAATAGTTTAAATTAAAATGTCTTTGAACTATGAAGAAATGAGTTGGTCAGGTAAATATTTAGAGATCGACTGAGCTGCATTCAAATAGCACGCCTTTTAATTGATTAATTACGGGTGTTCCGGTTGCTGTCGCCGCACTGATGTGTACTTACACACATGCACACATGTACACAAAATAGACCAAAAGGGTAATTTAAGTATGGAATTAAATTTGCAGATGTGCGGGACCAATTCAGGAAGTGGCGCGAGGAGTCTGGGCGACACAGTGAGGAGGTAGTACAACTGTGGGTGGCGGTTCTTGAGGACAAAGTCCAAAAAACTGGCAACGAAAGGCATTTGATACTCGAGCAAGTGATTGTTGCTGCTTTGGATACCGCACGCTTCGACATTGCTACAAAGTGCACAAAGCAACTGAGCGAAGAGTTTCCCGGCAGCTTGCGTGTGATGAAGTTCAAGGCGATGCGATTGGAAGCACTTGAGCAATATGATGCAGCCATCGAAGTACTGGATGCTATAATTGAGAAGGACGAGACAAATGCTGCACCAAGAAAAAGGAAAATTGCCATAATGAAAGCTCGCGGCATGCGCCTGGATGCCATTAAGGAACTGAATGCCTATCTGAAAAAGTATACTTTTTTAAAAACAGAAAGCTAATTAGAAGTGTGCGCTAATTCTTATAATTTGCAATATTTCTAGATTCATGTCGGATCAGGAAGCCTGGCAGGAGCTATGCAACATGTACATGAGCGAGGGTGAATATGGAAAGGCAGCATTCTGCATGGAGGAAGTTCTGCTGCACAATCCCCACAGTCATCTAATACATCAGCGACTCGCTGACATCCGTTACACTATGGTAAAATACCATTTACATTTGTATTCTTTTCAGCTCTTCAACTAAATTTAATTTAATCAATTTACTTTCAGGGTGGCGTTGAAAACATTGAAATAGCTCGCACTTACTACTCGCAGACAATCAAGCTGAACCCGCACAGTTTGCGTGCACTCTATGGACTATTTTTGTGCTGCAGCTATTTGGCCAACTCCAAGGCTGTGAGTTCAAAGCGCAAGGAGTCTCAGAAATTGGCACAATGGGCACTCGAACAGGCATCAGCCCACACTGCCAACCATTCATCGATCAAAAACAATGAAAAGTGGATTGCTTCATTGGATTCAGCCTTCGGCGCTTTGGAAATCAAGTCTAATTGACCCGTATCTGCCGCTGACAATGTTAGCATAGGTGCAATACCCGACAAAACGTAATCAATTCCAAATATGCTTTAAAAAATTTATAAAACCTTCAGTTTCTTTTTTAAGCACTTCTCTAACATCTACATATATAATACTGCATAGTCATGTGTTTCAATATCGAGCTGAATTGCTCTAATCAGCCGATATCGGGTATTATTTTTAATTTATAGTTTTGTTATGGTGTTTGTCCCCAGTCCCATCAACCCTAATAAGCAAAAAAATAAAATGCATTAATCAAACTAGGAAAAATCATATGTATAAAACTTTAACTGTACTCTGCTGTCAGCCGGACCTTATGAATGACGTTTAAAAAATTGGCCAATATGTTTACATAGCATTAAAAAAGAGCTGCATTCAGCGTACCGATTATTAAATTCTTTTTTTGACTTATTACCAGGGACTGCAATTTTTGCAAGTTATATCAAATAAAATTACAATCTAATGGGTAATAATTGATTTACTTGCAAATTGCAATATAATGATTATTTTTTCTCAAAAATAAAACTAGATTTGTTATACATACATATACAGGCATGCCACAGAAATCTCTTTCACTTGACTTTCACGTCAATTTCATTTCTCCGTGCCACAGTCCAATCACCTGAACAATTTTGAGTGAGATGAAATCATCGCTCAATTCACTGGCGTCCGATGCCATGAGAATAATGTCACATTTTTTGTCCGAATTTTTGAATTTAGAGTTGTCGAGAAACTTTTATTGTTTGCCGCGCCAATAACTTTTAAATTTTTTTAAGCTATACAATATCAATTATTATTTAAATAAATTGAATCATATAAATTAAATAAGAATTAAAATGAAAATTTGATATTCTGCAATGACAAACTTTAAAAAGTTGCTAAACAAACCCTTGGGAAATTTAATCTGAGAAGGGGCCAACCCTAGCAGCCTAGTACGCAAAGGTTGATGAACATGCTAAAAAACCTAAATCCAACGAATTTCTGTGGCACGGAGAAATTTTCGAAGTGGAATTGCTTTTCTCTGAAATCGCTTTCACTAGTGATTTCTGTGGCATGCCTGATAATAATTTGAGAGTGAAATATTGCCGTAGCTTTCCTTGTAGAATTTTCCAATTTCTAATGTGCCTGTTGATATATCTGGTTAAATAAAGCAAACAAATTTAGTATGATTTATAGCTATTTAAAATAAACAATAGTTAATTGTAATTGGCAGCAACCTATATTCACTTATCAACTTTACAGCATTGTAATTCTGTTAAAAATAGTGCACACATGTATATATTTGTTAGACTGAATGCGAATTGAAGGTAATTTAAACGATTATAACGTAAATGAATATTGATGTATTTATTTAGAACATGATGTCTCAGTCAAGTGAATTCCAGTTGTTTGCTTAGTTCTTATTTGTTTATAAACTATATATGTATGTAGGTATACTGTTTATCAAATTTATGAAAATTGGGGCTTAAAAACAAGTTGAATCTTGAAATGTGATTCTGCCGTAGTCCACGTTGAATCAATTATAGTTGTCATTGTTTTGATTGTACACACACACACACGCATATACACAGAGATTGCGTTTACAATGAGCATATGGGTCTGTAGGTGTTATCGAGTGCAATGGACTGCCAGCTAGGGCATCGCCAGAGGCTGCAAGCGGCTGTGGTGATAAGCCTCAATCGCAGGCGGACTATAAATAACGCCAGTCCAATAAGACAATCTGGCTGAGGCTCTAGTATTGCAACCCATGCGACCCGCCCGTCCGTCATTGGAAAATTCTTAGATTGATAGGTTTTAATTTAGTTTGTCGATGATCCATTGCCATTGTGACTACGTAGTTTCTTGGCTGGCTTAGCCCGAAAGAATTCCCTAAAGCTATTCGTGGGTGAAACGACTTTGCTGCCCCTGTACGGCTTTTCGGAGGTACTCGTTGACTCTTGGCCCTGTCCTGCCACAGACGTGCACGAGGATGAAGCTCCGTTTGTACGACTTCGCCGGTTATTGTCCGCATTGGGATCTTGATCGCCAAATGCATAGCGCGATGCACCGTCCAGGTATTTCAAATTGGGAAGCACTTGAAGTATGTATTCGCGGGCGTAGGCATCGGGTGAAGCGGGGCCATGGTTTCTGAATACGGTCTGAATGCCTGGATTGCCCATGCAGGACAGCTGCTCCAGCGAGGGACATCGTCGCTCTATGCGGTGTATCCAGTCGGTTATATTGCAGATATCGCAGTTGTTTATCCTTCATGAATAGTTCAGTCAGTTGAGATGCAGTGCGGATAACAGTAATATGTATTTATCTAGGTTCACTCACCACAATATTTTGAGGTTGGGCAGGTAGGGAAGTGTGTTCACATCTAAATTGCTATTACGGTCCAATATGAGCGTATGGAGGTCCTCAAAAAATGAGAGAAACTTCAGGTTCTTAAAATTGTTGTGGCTTAGATCAAGGAACTTGGTCTGAGTGGCAAACTTGTCAGCCAACCGTCGTGGAATGGTGCACAGATTTTCATAGGCCAGTGAGATGCGGTTGTCCTCCTCGAGCACGATGTCAGTTAAAGCATCTTCGCTGGTGCAGCTGCTGTTCGATATAAATCCACTGAGGGAGTACGGATTGGGCGAGATCATCTTATAGTCGTTATCGAGCTGTGGACACGGATACAGTGACTCCAGCGACTGGATGTTGGCACACGTCTTGAGCACCTCTTGCAGGCGACCGTTGTTGCTGTTGATAAGTTAAGAGAAATGACATTTAAATCGAGAGTCAACGGCAATGACAACGAAGAAATAACTCAGATTAGATATGTACCTAGAAAGGTCTTCCGAGTGCGATTGCCCTGATGTTGATGCTTCAGACATAACTGCTGTGAATCATTACTCCAAAATGAGTTCCTTGCGACGATGAATGTGGTTCTGTTCTATCGCAGGCTTCCTTTGACTTGTGCCCTGAGTTCAGGTCCAAAGCTTCCGACACACTGAAAATGCAATCACAATCGACACGCACCCAACGACAAGTACAGAGCAAATGACAACAGCGAAGATTTTGAGTCTTTCACTCTCGGACAAATGTACATACAGTTAGTCAAGAAATTTTTCTGGCAGTCAAATAATTGCATAATATTTTCTTGTCTTTAAAATATTTAAAAATCTACTTGAACTTAATCAGAAAATAACAATTGAAGTTTTTTTGTTCACAATTAAATAAGTATATTTTATATTTTTGTCAACACAATTCCTTGACTAGCTGTATATATTTGTATAAGTATGTATGTAAGCATTAACGAATACAATAACAATAAATGTGATAGTATGCATGGACACAATCACACTAATCGTAAACCGTGCACACATGCACACACATATACTTTTCATACAGATGTATGTATTTACACAAGAACAACAACAAAAAAAAAGTAGGAAGACCATTCTGCCTAGAAGCCAGTGTTTTGTCTTTGTTTATACTCTACTTATACTACTATCAGTCATAATGTTACAATTCTAGTTAATCAAAGTGGATGCCCAGACTCACTGAAGCTGCTAGCACATAATCTACAAGATTAGCCGGCTGAAAAGAGTAAAGGGTGTTAAGGTATGGATATGTACTCGTACATCAATATACATAAATATGTATGTATGTACATACCTTAAGAGCGAATTAATACTTGGAGAAGTCCTATTTTTAGGCAAGGTATCCTTGAGAAATCTGTAGTCTTTGTTTGCGAAGACCAGCATTCATTGACTGAGCTATACCATAATTCCCATTTTAAATTTAAAAATAAAAATTTGAAGTATAACTTTAATTTTTTCAATACATTTCAATTAAAAATTAAAGAAAAAAAAATTGAATTGAAATGTGTACATATCTTTAGGAAGGGGGACCCATTTCATAGATCGGCATATACATTGATCTACATTGAAATATCATTCTATTGATGTATCATAAGTATGATCTGATGTGCAGTTAGTACAGTAGTTTTTGGGCAATGTGCAACATCAAAATTTTTTTTTTACTTTACATCATTTCAGATTCATATGTTGATATGTCAGATTGGTTGAGATAGCTCAAAAAAATTGTGACCAATATTAAAAAAAAAAATTAATTGGAACAAAAAAATTTTATTTTATTATAATTTTATAAAAAAAATAATTTTAAAAAATAAATACATTAAAATATAAAAAAAAAATTTAAAATTGTTAAAAAAAAATTTGTTTGCTACCATAAAATGGATTTTTTTTACAAATTTCAGCTTTGATAGCCTATAAGTAAGCATATAGAGGGCGTGGCACCTTTCTCCAACACTTATTTAATATGTTAAAGAGTTATCTACCATATGTCATTTAAATTATTCGATTGTCTCATTTGATTCAATGATTTTTGGTACGATTTTTGCAACCTAAAAACTCAAACGTCGCCACTGTGTGAATGTCCGATCAGATCGAGTTATATACCGATCGAGAAGTATAAACGGATGGGGCCATTGAAGACTTTTATTTATATATAATTTTATTTTATTGTTATTATTCTAAACAGAAATGCGCGTCGAATAGCACATTAATTATTAAAGTCCGACTATTGGTTCAAGAGATAATTAAATTTGAGATGAAAAGTTAGTTAGGCATTTTGTTTGTATCAAACCGTAAATTTTTAAGAGCTTACCCCCACTTGTAATTTTAAAAATTTTTTCACTTTTTCGAAGTATATCTTTTTAAGAATACGTCGTAAAATTTTCAAGTCGATCCAAACAAAATTAACTGAGTTATGAAAAATATTTAATAGATATAATTAATTAATAATTACAATAGATATAACAACATTACATACGTAAACGACTGAAATTGAAACTTTAAACGCGCTTTCTCGAAATTATATTTTTGGCAAAAACTGAAATTTTGACTTTCCGCCATTTTGAATAAAAATGAATATTTTTTAAAATCTTTCAATCAAATACTGTTCTTTAACTAGATCCATCGACATTTTTTTTTTCAGATGAACAGAACGCCACAATTTTGGTCACCGCATGATCATGTAACATTTTTTAATAAAAAAATAATAAATAATAAAATAATAAAAAGATGTTTAACGTATGTACTTTAACATGATATAATGGTCGTCTAAAAAAGTTTCGTAGTTTTCGTAAAAAAAATTCTTGAAAATAACAAAGTTTTATACGCTACAAGTGGGGGTAGCCCCTTAAATGTGGACTTATTCCTTATCATAAATCTAGAAGTTTTTGTTCTACGATAGTAGAAAAAACCCTAGCTTAGCGGGAAATTGCTAAGCCCCGCTAAAATAAACACCCTCACAGTTTCCAAACGACAGAAGCTACAGAAAGGTTATATATACATACATACATATACATTAGGGTCCCTTATTTGGTCAAAGTCAATATTTTTAAACGCATACGGGCTAGTTCTGTTCATTAGGTCCCAAAGCACTCAGAAATAAATTTTTACCTCAATCGGAGTATGATATCCCGTGCCGACTTGGATCGGAAAATTTAAAGATTATATGGGACAAAAAAAAATTTTTTTTTATATTTTTAATTTTTTATTTTTTTATTTTGTTTATCAGGTCCTAAAGAACTCAAAACCAAGCTTTCACCTTAATCGGAGTACGATAACCCATTCAAATTTGAATCGAAACATGAAAAAACAGTATTTTAACACTGATTAGACATTTTTCGATGATTTTTCATGGTTCGATGCAAATTTGAATGGGTTATCGTACTCCGATTAAGGTGAAAACTTAGTTTTGAGTTCTTTAGGACCTGATAAACAAAATAAAAAAATAAAAAATTAAAAAAATAAAAAAAAAATTTTTTTTGTTCCATATAATCTTTAAATTTTCCGATCCAAGTCGGCACGGGTTATCATACTCCGATTGAGGTAAAAATTTATTTCTGAGTGCTTTGGGACCTAATGAACAGAACTAGCCCGTATGCGTTTAAAAATATTGACTTTGACCAAATAAGGGACACCCTAATATACATACATTATGAAACGCTTATGCATGCCTTTCAACCGTTAGCACTCGGTATTTTGCGCAAAAGGTTCCCAATTATTCTTACTTAATGAAAATAAGTTTTTTGCGCAGTGCGGAATGCCAAACATTCTATAAAGAATAACTTATGCATAAAATTTTGACTGGAGCTTAAAATTTTTAAAATATTTTAGTCTTATATTTTTAAGAGTTTGCTTCGTGTTAGACGAAAACGATAAATGTTATTGCCTAGTGCCATCCTTGTGTGAGTCAACAAGATTTGAATGACTTTTGGTAACTAAATTTAATAAACTCTTTTTTTGAAATTACTTGTATGTATTATGTTTTAAAATTTGAAGTCGGAATAATAATAAAATGTTGAGTATGTACGAAGCCCCATGCGAAAAAGTTATTTATTTCAAAAGGAAACGAATTTCCAAAAGTTTTTATTAAACTTGACAAATTTTGCTACAATATATAACATTTTTGGGGCTTGGGGCTTCTTGGCTTTGGGAATTAAAGTGAATGTTCAAGAGTAGGAAGGCATTTTTGGAATTGGAATGCAATTTTAGGATCAATCACAAGAGACGATCTAGTGATGTTATTCAGACTATCTTATGTTCAATTGATGTTTAAAAAGGGTAGATTCATTTAAATATCTAAAAACTCATGTTGGAATGAGGAAAATAGTTAAGTTGCGCCCTATTAAATGTCCAGTAGATAAATAACAGGGTTTAATTGCCGACGACAACTCTCTACCCTATCACATTCATTTGTTTATGCGTCGCTTTTTCCCGTATCATAATAATATTTCACAAATATGGTTTTTAAATTATTCCACGAGCGTAACTTTCAACTATGCTCTTTCCCATTCTATTATTTTCTACTTACCGCTCTGCAAAGCTTTGCGTTAATAGTTTTAGCCAAGGGCGTAGCCAGCTGTGTGCAAAAGGTTTTCCAAAACATAATATCTTTTTGGTAGTAAATATTTTTATTAGCAATAGAAAATCGTATTCATATTAGTCCTTGTCGATAGCCTTTAATGCTCACTGAACATACATATTCCTTAATAAAATTAATAATAATGGAATTCTCGATGTTCCTGATAGCAGCAATATAAGCTTTGAATTTATTTAATTCTTATTATTTTTAAATCAAATATACACTGCGCGTCATCAGGTTAGCACAGTTTTTTGAGTTTGTAGTTTTGGCTCAATTCCATTGAAACGAACAGGGCAAAAATTTTTAAATTGAGTCCAGCTAGTAGCTGATTCAGTTTTCTATTAAATAAAACCTAAATAATTGATTTTAGATTTTTTCTTATATATTTAGACCCTGTACTAAAAAGGAAGTACAGGGGTCTATTAACTCTGTCACAAAAAAAATATGCGTAACAGGCAGAAGGAAGCGTGGCAGACCCCATAAAGTATATAAATTCTTGATCAGCCGAGACCATATAGCAGCTATCGGCACGGCCCTATCTCGATCTCATAGGAAATTTTCGTGGCGACTGCGCTGCCGCTCACGTACAGTAGAAAAGAGCAACGAGCCTTCGTGTGTATTCGACAATGCGACTTCGGCTCTTGTTGTCTCGCTTTTTCAACAAAGCGAAAACGAAAACGTTTCGGCGTCGGGCATGTTCGTGCGTTTGCTACAAACACAAGCGCACTGCAAAACGTTTGAGTGTCTGCGTGCCGATCACTGCCATATAGCCATGTCCGCCTGTCCGTCTGTAAGAGCGCCTAGATCTCAGAGACTATAAGAGCTAAAGACTCCAAACTCCAGGTTCGTCTATAATGCCAGCACATCGAGTTTGTTTTAGATTTTGGATCGGACCGCTATATCATATAGCTGCAATAGGAACGATCAGTTGAAAATCAAGCCTTAGTATGAAAAACTTTTTTGTTGTTTAAGATATCTCAACCAAACTGCCAGAATATGCATAAGGGATGGTCTTATACAATCTGACCACATTTGGTTGAAATCGAACCACTATATCATATAGCTGTTATAGGAACGATTGATCGAAAATATAAATTGAATATGATACTTTTTTTAGTATCCCAACCGAACTCATAGATTGAGAACATTCTATGTCTCTAACATTTTGATCAAATTTGGCTTAAATCGATTCACTAGAACATACAGATGTAATGCAAACAATTAGTCTAAAACTTAATGCGGCATCATCAAGCTGTGCCAGGGCACAGGGTATCTTACAGTCGAGCACACTCGGCTGTAGCCGACTGGAGCCCCATTGTTGGTCGAAAAGTATATTTAGTACATAACTAAGTATATTAATATCTGTAGCGATTTATATTATTTTATTTTAAGAAGTGTTTGCTTTTCCATAGTAAGTACGGGATCTCCGACAGTCGAGTATGCTCGACTTTAGCACCATCGACTAGTTTTAATTTTTTTTTAAAAATTCCTGAAAAAATTACAATTTAATTTTGGTCATCAGGCTAGCACATGGAAACTATTTTTTTTTTTTAAGCTTTGCTGACATGAACTTATTTTTAAACTTTATTATGTACTTATTTAAACATTTTTTTATACATTTAGTATTGTGTCGATCCTTCCCTGTTGACAATGACCTCATAAATTTGGTTGGGAAGCGACTCATTAAATTTTTCCATACAATTTAAAGAAATGACTGCCCAAGTTCGTTTGACGCCTTCAACTAGTTAGTTCCTCTTTGGTATAATATGTCTTCCAGACTTTGCGAACAAGCCATCCCCAAACGTTTTCTATTATATTAATGCCGAGGAGTAAGGTGGCTATTGAAATAATTTTGGTCTTGAATCCATGGCTTTACTATTCTGGCCGTGTGAATCGGACCATTTACATGTTGAAAATGCCATGGCAGATTTAAAAACAAACTTTTAAAATGTGGAAATGCATGCCCAAGCAAGGCTTTGTACGATTTTGAGCTCATATTTGTAGTCAGAAATTGCAACTCACACGCTCCAGAGCTCCCCACGTCATCCCATCACCCATGCAGCAATGAAGATCCAACTAGTGCTCACCCTTCCTAAGATCATGGATCATCCGTCGGATCCCTCCAAATTGACTTTCTTTTCATCCAAAAAGACAACGTGGTACCAATCAGATTTCCTTGACATGTGCTCTTTAGTAAAAATAAAGGCGTCATCATTCTTTAGTTTTTGTTTGCCCCAACGGCCCCATTGGCTCCAATCATTTAAATTTTGCCCCTCCCACTTACACCTGTTTATCTCACAAACCATGTGAGTTTGTAAAAGTCTTAGTATGCACATTTGTAAGTTTAATTGATACCTTTCGATCGGTATATAACTCGACCTAATCGGACAGTCATAGCAAATTTTCCATTCTTCCTGTGTATATATGCTAGTCGCCTTCGCACCCTTCGTGCTGCTTTCGTCACTAGCGCGGACTGCCGTCCGCAGTGATTCTGACATTTTGTATCACTTACATTATTTAGTAAATGGGACCATAAATTGATTTCATTCTTAATACCTTTGAAGTTATAAAAGATCGAGAGTTTAAAACTTGTTTTCGATTTTCATGCTCTTTAAATACACCTATGTATGAGCGAATTTCACAAGCTAAGAAAGTTCTAGCTGTGAGTGTTGGGAGGGCCAACCTTTTCATAATTCGAGTTCATTCTCAGTACCTATAATAAACAATAAAAGGTCGAATCTTCGCTAATTCCGGCTTTCACATCATCGAAAATAGCTTTTATTATCAAATGATTTTAAATAACACTCTGCGTCAATTTAGGATTGCATTGCTATGTTTACAAAAGAATTCCCAGTCTGTTTTCTTGCCTCTTGTGTGTGCTGCAAGAGAAACGAACTCTGCGCTTGTTTAAAATTGGTGTTGCTATTGACGACGGTAGCCACTGTTCTTGTATTTACAAACAATCATATGAGTGTATACAAACATACGCATACAGGCACTCATGTATAGATATCGTAAAAAATACTACTCTCATACCTCTGCTACTACTACTATTGCTATGGAGCCGAGCCTCCAATCAGACCGTTTGGGTCTCTCGCTCTTTTCGCTCGCTCGCAAACGGTTACGCTGGGGCAGCGGCAGCGGCTGCTCTAGCCCCGGGTTCCTATAGATACTATTGAGCGAGGCAGCGCCAGTCTGTGTCTATGCCTAGACCTCGATAGTTGGGCGCGTCGAGTAGTTCGAGTTAACGTTAGCGAACTCACGCACACACATACAAGTCCAAGATCGACTTAAACGACAACTGCCCCTCTTCAATAATCCCCACAATATAGTGTTGCAGTGTTTTATTTTGACTGTATGTGCATGCGTGTGTGTCTGCGCGGGTGTGTATGCGTGTGCATCAGCTGTTGACAAATTAACGAGCCCTGCTTGGCCTTCGTCGTCTTACGGCCTTTGCAAACCAAAACGGTAATAACAACAAAAACACCTCACGTAAAAAATACACTCATTTGCTTGTATGTATGTACATAAATTTGTGTGTACATGAACATAGATAATTAGAAATATGCAGTTGTAACAAAAACAATAATAAAAGCAAAACAATAACAAAATATTGTGAGAGGACAGTGATTAACATACATAATTTGATGGTCGCGCCACTTTTTTACATATATACAGTACAGACAGTAAGTCAAGTAATTGTTTTGACAAATAAACACCATATTTTGAAAATATAAAGTCTCAACTTAGGTTTCATTTATTATGTTATAGACACTTTTAGTTCCAAAAACCAGTTAAAGCAAAAATAAAATGATTTTATAAAATTAATAATTTTAGAAAATAATAAATATTTAAATATTTCGTTTTGTCAAAACAATAGCTTTACATACTGTATGTACATAGGTATGTATCTGTATCAGGTTTATGTACAAACAGCCACGTATGTGTGTACACTTTACATATATTCTTACATACATATGCTTGTACAAAGTACATACATACACATATACATATGTACATCAATTAGCTTTTAGAGTGATTTACACGCTTATCATTTGCTGGGGTTCGCGCGTGTTTAGCTACAGTGAGTTTTATTGCTGATTTGTTAACTTTTTGCTTTTGCGCTTTTTCAAACTATTCCACCTTGGCATTTCAAGTACAGTAAAACAATATTATAGTGTCTGAAAACTATTTATATATATTTATACATAGCATGATTTTAATTTGTGGATGGTCACTGTACTATTAGAATCATTTCCGTTCGTTTTAGACCTTTTCTTCATAATAAAAAATATTGCAATTTTATTTTATTTTTAAATTTTTTAAATGACAAATAATTAAGATTTTTCATTTTACTCAAGTAGAAATTTCAATCTATTTGAAAATACTACAATTTTTTAGCGTTTACTCAATTAAGATTTAAATGTTATTCTACTCTTTGGAGTCTTCACTGTAGTGGCTCCACTGTGTGTTTTGTTGTGGGAACTTTGCGAATGACGCGAAATCAGCTGATAAAAGTAAGGAGGGTGGAATGAGCGAGTTCATTGATTAAAATAAAAGTCCAGCTGACGTTGTCGTTTCGTTCTTTGTGACTCTTATCAAGCAAACGGCAGCGACAGTGGCAAGGCAACAACAATAGGAAAGAACCAATTTAAAATATGACATACATAAATACATACACACAAAATAAAAAAAAAATTTTATTATTAAATGGAATAAACAGAAACAATAGCAGCGATAGCGCTGTTTCAATATGATCTGATTGATTTCCTCGCTTGTGCATACATATGTACATCCATATGTATTGTTCACATATTTAAGTATGTAATATTAAATGCAATTGTTTAAAGAGCACGACAGTTGGCTCAAAGTCCAGAGGCAGTTTATTGGGCTCGTGGACAATTCGTTAACTGAGACACTCAGTCATATCGTACGAGTGGCTACTACTCATCGGCCAAAGTTTCTCGGGTTATTTGTTGCCGGGCTGTGCTCCAAGCAACAACAATAACAACACTAGCAAAAACCAACATTGCGCAGTGCTAAAAACAAAAACAAAGCACACAAAAAGTCAAAGCTGAAAGCTTGTTCATTGTCAAAGCGTTTGGAAACAGGTAAAAATTGCAATATACAGCGAAAAACAAAACCCACATACATTAAACTGAATATGTTTATTTATTTCAAATTGCTAAAAACTGGTAACAAAAATATATGGTAGTCGGTGGATATACTAAGACATTAAATATGTATATTTATTGATATTATTAACTACATTCATGTACATGGCAGATAAAATATATAAGCTTTATCGTATTTGACTGCATTTCCGACTAAATTGATAAGATACTTTTGCCAGTGACTGTATGTCTGATGAAGGCATAAACTAGTCATATGTTATCTCAATTTCACAATTGGCTTAAAAATAGTCATATTTAATGGCTAAGATACGAGGGTTCTTGAGCTGCAATGCTTCTTAACAAACAGCTTGAACATTTCATTAGGTTCACTGTTTTGTTATTTATTTTTAAATAGCATAGGATAAAAATATAATTTTAAACATAATAAAAATTCGAAAGTAAGAAAGTAAATGAAACAATAAAGTTTTATTATAAACAATGTTAATTCCTTACTGAAAAGCTTATTTAATGAAGTTAAGACAGACTTTTTAATAAACAAGCAAACAGAAATAAACAATATCATTTTTGGCAAGCGATTAAATACCTTTGCAATCTTATTAGCCCGAATTAACGTAACTTTTCGTTTATCTACAAACAAACATACATACAATATCATAAACTCAAGAATGTGTATTTTAAGTAGGTATACCCTATGCAAATATATTCAGTGACACTGTGACCCGACCGTGTGAGAGTGTATGTATGTGTAAATACACTATAGTATATACTGTAAAATATTCAAAGAAGTTTCGCTTCCACAATTGTTGTTGTCTTACGTCATTCCACATCATTGAGTTTTTGGCTAATGCAGCATCCGCATCTGATTCAATGATATCCACTCTGAATTGCTGTACATATTTAGAATTGTATATGTACTATTAAAATACACATATGAATAGATATGTACATCAATAACCATTAACCAATTTTATATTCTACACATCAATGCGAAAACATCTGCAGGCGAAAAAAATCTCTGATAAAATGAATATAATAAAATTCTATAAAAGAAAAATTACAATCGAATGTGAAATATCTCTTTCCTTCATTATTTGTTACCCTTTATTTTTTTTTTTACATAAAAAAAATAACGAGCTTAGGATGGAGACTTATACATAAAACACACTCTCTGCTTTATGTAACAATGAAGGTCAGAAAGTACAGTTGTTTTTTTATTATGATTACTATACCTAGTACTTATGTACTTATTCCATCTGAAAATCAGAACCCAATTAGAGAACAGAAACAAATGGAAATAGTGGGTCACATTCGTATTCCGTAATGAATACGTTTCATGCATTATAAAATTCTTAATATAGACATTACTATACACAAATAGTTCATTTTGGGTTCATTACACACCTACTGATTAGAATCAAAGTTAACACCTAATATTAATTTCCAGTGATGTACATACATATATAAGAATATACATTGAATTGAAACATCTTAATCAGGAGCTAATTGCGTGACAAGTTTTTTAGGGAGGCTTTACTGTACATTGTAAATAAATTCGTAACACATATTTGTTATGCCAGCACACCTGTCGATATTCCACGGCAGCTCAGACCTTGACAGAACCACCCACCTCTCACGTTCCCCCAAAATCAATGCTGAAATATCGGAATAGGAATGGGCTGCTTGGTCACGTGAATTCAAATTCAAATTCATTGTGATTGTGAGTGGAAAGGCGCACGCCGACGACGATTGATAGGTTAAACAAAGAGTCAGGTGGTGCTGTTATTGTCGACATTTAATTGAAAGCCGTTGACATAGTCTGGCCCCATTGTTAGGTTACGTATAGTACATAATTTCTTTGTATATAAGCAACTGATTGATATATGACAAAACTACAGCTTGCAAAATGGGACAAGTTCAATTTAATTCGAATTTGATTTCAACATTTGTCGGCGACACGTTCATCATGTTTTGTTTTTTGCTTCTAATTAAATTCAGTTTGAGACGAGAATGTTAATTAGATAGTCGTACTTCTCGTAGAATGTGTGAGATTTTAAGGTGACAGCTTAAATTTCCTTGGACAGAATGCATTGAAGGTCAACGCACCGAACGCTCATTGAATTACAATTACATGTTGTTTGTTTACATGCCAACTGATTATTAAATAGATTGCCTTTGTTTTCATTTCAGATTGTTTTTAACTCAATAGCGCAATGACTGGATCAGGTAAATATATATCACTTTTGTATACATACAATATTTTTAAATATATTTATTTTAAAATCGAATTAACCTGATCATATTATTAAACATTAAGCTTCCCCCATTGTCATCAATATCAAAAATGCGTATTGAATTCTTTAAATAAATTAAATTTATAGCTATGGAAATTTCCTTATCATCTTTTTAAGCTACTCTACTAATTTCCACCGAGTCGTAATCTGTTTTTTACAATGGCCTAAAAGTATGCAACATTATTGCTTATACTCAAAGAGACTTCAGACCACGGTTGCCACAATTGGCGTTTTTGCGCCAAAACTGGCTCTTTTTTTTCCTGTTGGCGCAATGGCACTTTTTCTTTCGATTTGGCTCTTTTTTTCATCAGTTCAGAATCAGTTAATTTGTATAAGTTTTAGGTTGAAGTACATATTTATTTTGATTTAATAACATAATCACTGGATTAAGATGATAATGTAAAATACTTTGGAAACATGTGTTATTGCTTTAAGTGTTTGTGATGGAAATATTTATTATATAATTAAATGCAAAAATAACATGAGTTGCAAAGAAAAGTTTTGGCTCATTTTTAGTCAATTTGGCTCATTTTTTGTTTGTCTTTGGCTCAATCAGATATTATTAAGTGGCAACCGTGCTTCAGACTCGCATTTTTAAATCTTTAACTGGAGGTTGTTATGTTAATCAGTGCTAAGAATTAAACACAATTTTCTTAATTATTACTTGCAGTACACGATCCGAAATGGAGCTTGGAGCGTCGAGAATCGTCAGGCCATTTGGTTTGGCGCAAAGAGTCCCCATCATCAAAGGTTCGATTTCGGTTTGACGTTGAAGTTTTGGAGTTTGAGAAACATCCGAACGAAGAGCTGGATCAAACGGACGATCATTTCTCGATCACAAATCTATCAACAACAGTTGCCCTCTGTGCCACATGTGTCGCCGTTGTTGCGGCATCCGTATTCCTGCCCTGGTACCTCATGGAAAAGGCCGGATCGCTGTAGAAGCCATGTAGACTGTGCTTAGTGTATGATTTGAAGGTATTAAGTAGGATTATGTATATAGGCAGACATACGATAGATTTAAGTACTAATAAAATGTGTAAATTTTAATGTAAATACTAGTAGTGCATATATATATATTTTGTGATAGACCTATGTATGTAAGTCTAAGGCTTTTAATTCTGATAAAAACAGACTGTTTGCAAGCAATTGATTTAATCGATGATCACAAAGATATTTAAAATGAATAAACATACAACTTGCCCTTTTTCTTAAATTTGACATTGTGTTTTAATTTTTGCAGCATTTATTCAACTTGTTTAAGAAAAACTTGCTTGAGTTATTGATGACCCCAATATTTTCTGTAATAGATTCTTAATTTTTTTAAATATAAAGGTTTCTTACCAATTCCCATTATTTTTCGCTTTGATTAAACTTGCATATGACCAGCATATTAAATCGATCACGAGTCGATAACTT
Source organism: Drosophila subquinaria (assembly GCA_037043405.1). NCBI lineage: Eukaryota > Metazoa > Arthropoda > Insecta > Diptera > Drosophilidae > Drosophila > Drosophila subquinaria. Next base: position 110,601 of record JBAMBL010001352.1, on the reverse strand, counting down.
CGAATTTGAATAATAATAAGTAAATAGTGAAAATATGCGAGACATACAAATTAGTAATTCTTAAATAACTTGGATTAATGAAATTTGCAGCTGCAAAATTCTGACAATTTTAATGGCAAATCGAATTCGATCAAGGATTGTCCATACACTGCAAAAATATTTTGTAGATGAAATTTCTTAGCTTTAATACAAAACATTTTGATTGTAAGATTCCATACATATTTTTAATTATTCTCTTAAAGATTTTTTTTATTTAACAAATAAAATATTTAAAAAAATAATGTTCTTGAACTTTGTAACCGGTTTATTTTTTAGAGTGAACACTTTTCAGATAGAGGCGTTGGTTACGATCCACATATAATACTTATGTACATAGATTTGTCATAAGGGTTGATTTATAGTCGATATAGTTATACGGATACAGTTCTTTCCGATAATTTAATAGAATCTTTCTGAAGAATTTGAAAAATATATAAGTGAACAGAAGTCGGTGTGGTAAACATTTATTAGCATTACGATGGTAAAGTCGAGATTACTACTTGGAACTACACAATGCAATGTTATAAAATGATTAGATACTCTAAGCCATTTCAGTTATGCTAAGACGCACCCTCAGATTGATTCCCATCCCTTCTAGGCACACCGGGCATTTTGCTACGCCCTCAACCCCCGCAGTGTCAGTGGAAATCTCTTAACTAGAGCACAGCATCCCTCACTTTGCTTATTGGTGGATGATTCATTTCGGGCTCTTTATTAAATTCCCTCCATTTTATGGACATGCTAAAAGGTACACGGGCTTCTAATTAAATTTTGTGCAGTAAACTCATTGGACATTGTTGGCTAAAATGGCGGAACGGCACGTAGTAAATAATGTTAGCATCCAACCCCCAATATCACAAGTAAACATCCCCAGGATAAAGCCATCAGCTTTCAGTTACGCCATGACTTTAAGCCACAAAATTATTTAAAGATAAAGAAAACTAGAAAATTAACCAGACAAGCTAAGAGTTTAAATTGATAAAATTATTTGAATTAACATAGAGCTATTTATAGCTTTTAAAATTGTTAATTGGGATGATGTATTGCAGAACGAAAGTAAAGATAGAAGTTTATGATTATTGATAATAAAGTTAACAAATACTATCAGCTAATTCATTAATCAGAGCTATATTTCTCGAGGGTATTAAACCAACTCGACTAGAGCGGACTTACACTAGAAAATGGATATATTTAGTAATGCGATAAGAAATTAAACTATATTTACAATTCAATAAAACAATAATAACATGACTAACAGGCCGTTTGGTTTATATTATTTATAGCTAGTATCATTAGGCTATCTTGATTTGAGTCTACGTCAAACTTCCAATTGATTTTGATAATCTGAAATGTCGCTTCACAAGCCAAGAGAGTTATGATAAGCACGAGGCTCCTAACAATTAGACGAGTTGGTAACGCGGGTGGAGATCGGCTCGCTCTTCGTTCTCCGCACAAGTTGAGAGAGAAATATGTGAACAACGTGTGAGAGCGATAACAGCTTCAAGTGAGATAAGATGCCTTTTGTTGGTTTGCTTTTGTACAACTCATACGAGTATTTGCAGATTTGTTGATACCCTTCAGTTATAGAGAACAAGGTATACAGCGTAAATATTAATAGCAGGCAGAATACAAAAAGAAAATTATTGCAGATCAAAACTTTAACATGTTTTAATGTTTCTTTTGATGTCTGTGATAATTTGATAGGTATGTTTATGTCTACTAATCGCGGATGTACGTCCGCAAATGTCAATGGTTGAGCTAGAGATACTACAGGGAGTCTTCTAGTCGAGCAATCATGTCAACTTAACACTTGTTTCATTCTTTATGTATGTACGATCGCTGTGCTCCCCATAAACAGAACCAGTACAAGTTGATGCGAATCAGTTTGTTGTTTGCGCCAGCCGAGAGCGCACGAAGGCATCGCCTCCAATCCACATTTCACATTCCACATTCCACACTCCACACTCGATCCAAAAGCAGAACAAGAAGAGAATAAAAGGTGACGCAGACGGAGACGTTGACGTAGACGGAGACGTAAACGTAAACGTAGACGGAGTGAAGTGCATTGAGTGCGAATGAGACGCGATCTCAATTGAATATTTAGTGTTGGTTGCCCTAAGCCAGATCTAGTCAACAATCTGATCTCCGCTGAAACTGACGCGGTACAATCAATCTCCGATCCGTTGAGCCGGTCTCATTGGTGCATACTCGTAGAATAAAACAGAAAACTAAAAACAAACGTAGAGAAGCAAATAAAACACAAAACAAAATAAAATAAAATAACAAAAACACAAACAAAGGCGATTGTTGACATACTTGAAACATATTGAGCATAGAACCAGTTTTGATATTGTCTAAATGTGAGTCCCCGTACACAGAAGGTCGTTTCATGCTGCGATGTAAGTACGTAATTCGAAATATTATCGACTTTTATCTTTATTATTAGAAGTGCCTGCATCATGACTAAAATGCCAGAGACAACGTTCGCCGACCTGAGCTTGGCTGATAAGGTAAAAAAATACTCTTTACTTTAAGAGATCAATGGGTTACTAAATAAATTCAAACTCAATTTAAATTTAGAAAAAAAAGCGACAATTAGCTACTAAAATTTATATCATATTTAAACAAAACTCGTACTGTTTTTGTATAAATCATGCATATAATTTAAAAGATTTTTCTATTTTTTTTATAATATTTGTCGACAAAAAGCAAGTCATAATTTCTAAATCAACAGTAGTCGATTGTGAGATACCCTGTACCCAACTTTAAGTTTCCCTAACTGTTATCCGGACTCATACACATTCTTGAACATACATATATCACTATTATTCAACTCTGCACTACGATAAAGGTTACTTATGAAGCTAGCCTTTGTGTTCATTATCCGGTCGCCATAAAATATTAATGATAGATAGAGAGTTATGACAATTGTAAGAAAAGTAAAGTTCAAGGTGAAGCATTAAATTGTTCTTATTAGGTTGTTATCTTTAATTTCAAAGTTCTGCTAGTTCTTAAGTTCATATTTATATAGACAGAAATGCAGAAACAGAAACAGAGACAGAAACGGAGACAGTAGATAGTTTCACTCTGCTCCTAAAACTGATCCAGAATATATCTAGTCCTAACAGCGAAATAAACGTAAAGCCACTTATGCTATTTTTGCAATTTTATTTTAAAAATATATATGTATATTTGGAAAAAATTTCTTTGTGATTTGAAATTATAAATAATTTTTGTTTAATATTTATAAATTTTTAACGAATTCTTACAACAAATTTGTAAAAATGCTTCTTCTGCCAGTTACATACGTTAGCATTAAATTATAATATCCATTTAATCTGGACAGAGCATAATCAAAAGTCTTTTTAGAGAGTCAACACAAATATTAAGCACGTGATGTCTTGGCTTCCAGAAAAAAATCAAACAAAACAAAGCGACCTGCGAGTCAATTTAAAGCAGCGGCTCTGCCAATTTGCATACTACCGACTATACTACTCATATATGTATATGTAAATATATTCCATATAAACGAATGTATATCAATGTTTATTTAAATGTACACAGTCGTTAGCAGATTTGCCCATGCGATTCAAATGGATAAAATACACATTTGTGGAATTCATTAATTTGTCCGATCACTTAGGTACGAGAATGGGCATGTGATTCCAACAGATCGCGATTTTCGATCTGTTTTCTGCCGTTGCCTGGCGTTAATTGGTTTGGCGAATTATCGCCGGTCTTCTAAACGATGTCAATTACCAGCTCCTGGTCTCGATCTGGATGAAACCGGTGCAATATTTGAATAATTGAAATCATAAATAGTTTGCTAAATATCAATATAGATTAACAAGTGTTCTTCGTCTTTCTTTTTTTTTAGACATCCGTGAAGAAACCCAATATCGAGGGTCGTCGATTCTCTGATGTTTCGACGTGTTCCTTTAGCTCAGGTAGATCTTGATAAAAATAAAATATAATAAGTAATAAGTCTAATCGCTTTTCTTTAATTGCAGCATGTTTTACAGAGAGTTCCGAGGAGGATGAGGTTTCACCAAAGGATGTCGCGCAACGAAACTCCAATGGCATCTCCGATTTCTGCGTCAAGAATATTGGCAAAGCCGCCTTTGGACGTCGTGAGATCGAAATCGCCGAACAGGAGATGCCTGGAATCATGACCCTGCGGAAGCGTGCTTCCGAGGATAAGCCACTCAAGAATGCCAACATTGTGGGTTGCACCCACATCAACGCCCAGACGGCGGTGCTCGTTGAAACCCTGATTAAGCTAGGTGCATCTGTCCGCTGGGCGGCATGCAACATCTACTCGACGCAGAATGCTGTGGCGGCGGCTCTGGCTGAAGCTGGGATACCGATCTTTGCCTGGCGCGGAGAGACCGAAGAGGATTTCTGGTGGTGCTTGGACAAGTGCATACACTTGGAGGGCTGGCAGCCGAACATGATCTTGGACGATGGCGGCGATGCCACGCATCTAATACTAAAAAAGTATCCGGACTACTTCAAGTCGATCAAGGGTATTGTCGAGGAGAGTCTGACAGGTGTACACAGGTTGTACCAGGTGAGTCCCTACTTTACAAAAAATATCGATAAAAGCCAATCAATGCGTCCACTTCACTTTCAGATGTCCAAGGCGGGAAAGCTCACAGTGCCTGCCATGAATGTCAATGACTCAGTGACGAAAAACAAGTTTGATACTTACTACACATGTCGCGACTCCATATTGGACAGGTACGTTTGCTTCTGGGTTCCCTTAATTTTGACAAATAAAGAAACTGCCACAAAATATGATACCGCAATGTGCACCAATGTGAACTCAGCATAAGAATATAACAAATATTTAAAATACAAAAATTACAAAAAAATATAGTTTAGAAAATTGGAAAAAATTCTAGAAATGTTAACAATAAGAGTTAGCGAAAAACTTAACATTTCCCGTACAGTATTAATGGGTTTTATTTTGCATTAAAACACAAGTATAACAATAGTCGTTCATATTTCTTTATTTTAGGCAACAAAAATGTATATTAGTTGATTGTATAAAGTAAAAGAGTGAGCTCTACGGGAATCAGAAAAATCAAAGATACTTTTCTAATATTAATTACCCATATTTTTATAATTTAATAAACTCTTATTTGAATTTCCCAGTATATACAGTCGAACTTCTATAACTGAAATATTCTAGCTCGAATAGCGTATACCAAACTTAAAAAACAAGACTTTCATATGTCGAAGTCTCCATAATTCGAACTTTTTTTTTGGATAATGGTTATTCGAGTTTGGGAAGTTCGACTGTATTTGCTTCCTTGGACTGATTTCTTTAAATTATTAATTCTGTTTTTCTAGGTTTTAAAAAAATGTTCTAAATTTGCATTAATTGTTATCTGTTCTACTTTAAATTAGAGTACCCTAACTAACACCCTCATTCTCTTTCTCTGCTACGTATCCCTGCAGTCTAAAGCGTACAACGGACATCATGTTTGGAGGCAAGCAGGTCGTCGTCTGTGGCTACGGCGATGTTGGCAAGGGCTGTGCCCAAGCTCTGCGAGGACAGGGCTGCATTGTGTACATAACTGAGGTGGATCCCATCTGTGCACTTCAAGCGGCCATGGATGGGTACCGGGTGGTGCGATTGCCGGAGGTTGTGCGAAACGTGGATGTGGTGGTTACTGCCACTGGCAATAAGAATGTTGTCACACGTGATCACATGAACCGCATGAAGAATGGATGCATCGTGTGCAACATGGGGCATTCCTGCTCGGAGATTGATGTGAGCAGCTTGCACACTCCGGAGCTGACTTGGGAGAGAGTGCGCTCGCAGGTGGATCATATCATTTGGCCCGATGGCAAGATGATCATTCTTCTTGCCGAGGGACGTTTGGTGAATCTCTCCTGCTCTACCATCTCATCCTTTGTTGTCTCCGTGGCATCGTCCACTCAGGCTCTGGCCCTCATAGAGCTTTACTCTGCGCCTGGACGCTACAAGTCCGACGTCTATTTGCTGCCAAAGAAGATGGGTAAGTCAACTACGCTTACATATCTAATGTATTGTATCTCGTTTTAACGTAAATTCCCTACAGATGAATACGTAGCTAGTCTGCATTTGTCAACTTTTGATGCCCATCTTACCGAATTAACAGATGCCCAGGCCAAATTCCTGGGCTTAAGCAAGGCTGGGCCTTTCAAAGCAAACTATTACAGGTAAGTTAAAATACTTAAATATTGCTGAAAACTTTTAAACTAAGATTATTATTTTATTTAAATTATTGTTTCAAAATTTAAATTTTCCTTTCAGATATTAAACAGTATTGGGGCTCATCAATTGTTATTATCAATATGGATGAAATGCAAATAAATATGTTTGTTACACGCAACCCCATTTTGTTTTGCCGAACAATCCGTAATCATAATATTATGTATATTTAAGATAGTGTTGATTTCAATAAATAAATGTGGTAAATTTTTATTTATTCGTGCAAAGTATGACGTCACAATCTACATTAAAAAAATACCATAGATGGCGTATTTATATTTTTTATGTTTCACAAAAGAACCGAAAGGTAGTTTTGAATTAAAAACAAGTGGGGAAGGCTATAGTCGAGCTCCCGACTATAGCATACCCGTTACTTATTTAAATAAATTTAAAATATTTCTTATTGCATGCTTTTAGGCACTGACATTACTTGAAACCTAAATCAGCCATTATTACTTTGCAAGTCCTTTGCGTTACGCAAGAGGTTTGGTCCTTATTTTAAATACTAAATCTGTGTTGGTTATGTTGCTAATTTGTATGTACGGATTCCACAGTTACCAAATAAAAAAAAATGCTGTTAATGTTAAAAAAAAAGCCATTACTACCGTTATGGGTGGCCGATCTTGTTGCGATTTAGTAGGATAAAATCCAATAATAATAGACAACATTAATTACAAAAAAATACGTAATATTCTAAAAACTTTGTGTGTGGCAAAAATTTGGGCGTGGCAAAAGTTTGAAGCAAACTTGATCTGCGTGCCAAAATTGGTTGCTCTATCTCTTATAGTCTCTGAGATCTAGGATCTTACACGGACGGACGGACAGACGGACATGACTAAATCGACTCGATTGTTGATGCTGAGCAAAAATTATATACTTTATAGGGTCGGAGATGCTTCCTTCTGCCTGTTAAATACATTTTCAACGAATACAATATATCCTTTTCCTTTTTTTTAAACATAATTTTCATCCTTGGAACGACGATTTCGCGATTCGTCTCTATCCTAAAAAATTAAATAAATTAGTCAGAATTAAAGCTATCGCAATGAAAAAATACTAAAAAAAATTCGTTTTATGACAGTCAGCTACTGACAGACTGCGTTTAGCAATTTGGTTTGCGTCCGGACTCCGTATAAGCATTTCCGTATGCTGAATGACCAACAGGTGGCGTTTTTATTAAGTAAAAAGTATATGTAATTTTCGCAATTGTTAAATTTATGTTATAACTTATGTATAAGACTAAATTATTCAAAGATTTCAATTATATCGAGCCCTTTTTGCGGATATAACGTAAGCGACATTTTTCCGAAATTTGTTTTTTCATGCAAATGTGTTCATTAATATTAATCAGGGATTAAAACCCTAACCGAAACCGTAACCTTTAACCGGTAAAAACCGATTGAAATTTGAAACCGTAACCGAAACCGTAACCGAAAAAAAAATTTTCATCTGACCGAAACCTTTAAACCGAAACTCTGTAATCCGAAATAACCGTTTAGTAACCGTTTCATTTATAAGGGTTAATTTCGGTTTTTCATATATCTTAAAATACATTTTTTTTTACAATTTTTATAATAAAAATTGAAAGAAAGTTTTATTTTTAATTGATATTTTAAAAATTGCAAATAAGATTTAGTACAACTTTAAAATACAATTTTAAAAGCATGTTTTATTATTAATTATTGTTATAAAAATTTAAAAAACAAACTAAAAATAATTTAAAACAAAAAATTTTGAACTGTTTTTTGTTCCGACTCATAGGTCTTATTTGCAATCTCTGATATTTTGTTATTAGTTTTGTATTCTATTTTTAATTTTATTTTTTATTTTTAATTTTTATTTATATGTGAAATAAATATGTAAATGAAACATTAAGAAAGTTATGCCATTTTAATTATTATTATTTTGTTAATATAATTTTATTTTTACAAAGAAATTTTTTTTTTTGTGAACCGAAATCGTACCGGTATTTCAAAACCGAAACATACGAAAACCGGTTCACCGTTACGAAACCTTTATTCAAAGATTTTGCGTAACCTATAACCGAATACCGAAATGCGAACATAACCGAAACCGCAACTGAAACCGATATTCGTTTCGGTTTTAATCCCTGATATTAATAGTATCTACACTCAAAATATTTAACTTTAATTGTTTATATTTCCGGAGATATTGGCCTGTCAACTATAACGTAAGCGACACATGACACGAAGAAATCAACTTAACGAAACCTAAAACCTTTCTCCTGTAAAATTTTCTTTTTGTCGCTTACGTTTTATCCGCAAATAGGGCTCGATATATCATACGCTAATAAAACGGTGAAAGCCACATCTCGTGAAGTTCTTCACCCCGAGGATTAATATAAAAAATTCTATTTAAATTAATGGAATATTAAGTTAAAAGTAATAAATTAGGTAAAGCCTTAAATAAATTAGAGAAAATACCCGAACCTGCAACTTTTTTATGTGAGTGGGTTGATGCGGCTACTTTTGATGATGAGAACATTTCGAAAAGTTTATAAATGTCGAAATTCAAACTCATTCATTAAAAAGACATTGTAATGTATTATTTAATAAAAACATAGCAAATGTCGCCTACTGCTCACCAGTGTCAATGTAAAACTCTGATAATTTAATAAAACTATTTTTTTTGGCAAACGGCATTCATGGAGTCGGTGTTAGTTGTTTTGGCATTGTGCAAACTTGATGAGCTGGCACCAAACATTAAGTGGCATTCACGCTATGTGAATTGCTCGAACCGATTCATTTACACGAGAGTAGCCATTGCGAAATCGAAATGCTAGTGGCGATGCCAATTATTTTTGAACAATTAAATAGATATTTTAGGTGAATATTTGAAAATCTTCACGGAAATTAAAAAAGGACCGACTTTCGATTTTCAACGAATAAAACATACCCTTATACTTATTTTTCAGGTAACAGATGTAAATCAAATAGATCGTTATTATGATCAAAATCAACATGTTGTGAAATTTTCTTCCAGAAACTTATTCAAGTTACTTATTTTAACAATATACTCTAAAATTAATTCTCTAGGATACTACGGATTCTAATGATTATATAAGAAATTTGTCTTCCAGCATCAAAAGCTTATAAAAATGCAAAAAATAAGAAACAGTGAGAAAATTCATGTTACTCCACGTCATGTACTGAACATGCCATAAGGCTAATAAAAAAAACCATGAAAAAATACCTATTGTTTTAAAATCCTATTCAAAAGTTGGAGGTTTCCTTCGCTCGCGGTGCTTTAGTTGAACACACTCGACTGTTGGAGACACGCCTTAAATGTAATCATGTACTTAATGTACTTTTCGCCCAAATATATTCATGATATATTTACATTCAAGAAAGTATAAAGATTGATTAAAACCAGAGCTCGCAAATAACAGTCAACACTTATTTCTTTTTCGATCTGTTCACTGAAAAAACAGAAAAAAACTAAAACCCAGAAGATTTCTCACTGAGAGAAACACTTACTTCTTTTCGTTTGTGCTCTCTGCTCAGTATTTTCCATTTAGAAAATAAATTCTTTCTGTATACTTATAACAGTTAAAAAAAGACTTTTTAGCTAGTGCTCCCGGAATAACTGTTAGCAAATGAGCAAAACACAAAAGTGTTAGTCAAAGGTGTCTATTCAAGTTGTTTTTGTTTTAGGTGCGCAAAAATCGACACATACTCCCGAAAAAGCAATACACCCACAGAACAAGATAATTTTTTTTGGTAACTATTTTTATTTACATTAAAAATTGTTATTTAGAATTAAGCTTTACAATTAAAAGTGAATTAATATTTTCCGCACTTAGAGAGCTACGTTTATCGGTTAGGATAAAATTAAGCGCAGAAATGGATCTTTCAACCGAGACTTGTGACGTTTAAAATTTTTAATATGAGTTCCAGTTAATGTTTTGCCACACACGTTGCATTCCGATTTATTTAATTTGCTATCATAGTTAAAAAAGAATGAACTATGTTTTTTACACGACCCATTTTACGCAAAATTGTAGCAAAAAAAAAAACGTTTTAAATTTTCAGAAGGCATTTTCGATTTTTTTTCCAGACGAAACAGTTTTTGAGTAACACAACCATAAGGAAACAAAATTAAATGTTATTTCTTGACTAATAAGCCTACTGAGAAAAAAACATAAATTAATGTTTTGTTCTGATCTTTTTTATCGTTCTGTCAGCTAATAACTGTTATTTTCTGACACACTGAAAGTGTTGACTGATATTTGCGAGCTCTGATTAAAACACAGCATCGAATGTAACAGACGCTCAAAATAAAAGCACAAAATGAATCAATGAAGAATCAAAGTAAAGGCGAAAAGACAATTGAGTTAAGCATTACAGAAAGCAGGACAGCGATAAGTGCATAATATAAACATAGAATTGAAGTTAATATAACATTAATATAAACAATATTAGCAAATCATTAATAAATCTTAAAAAATAAAATCTTTCCGAGCCGGAACCGATGGATCAGAAAAAAATCTAATAGAACGAACGCTCAACGCACAGAGACTTTTTATAATCTTCTGCTTAATTCCAGATTTCATTGTTACTGGATTGTAAGGAAACGTAATGGTTTAATTGTGATTGTTGCTGTTAAGGTAAGGCATATATGGCAAACTTAGTTGTTTGATATCAGCAAACATAGTACATAATATTAGTTTCTATGCCCAATTAAGAATCTCTATCTTTTAAATTGTCCATATAATTTAGATTTGTAAATTTTGTTTGTTTTGAGGGCGCTAAAAATGCCGAGGCCAAATTCCAAAACAAACTGCTTGCAATATAGCTAGCTCTTACAGTCTCTGAGATCCAGGTGTTCATACAGACGGACAGACAGACTGACATGGCTCAATCGAATCGGCTGTTGATGCTGATCAAGAATATATACACTTTATGGGGTCTGCCACGCCTCCTTCTGCCTTTTATACACTTTGTTTTAGGGACCAAGTTAACAGACCCCTGTATTTTTTTTGAAGTCGGAAAAAAATCTTCTATAAAAATATGTACCATTGAACGAAGTGATAGTCTAGTGACGGAAGCATTTTCAACCTCCAAAATTTCTGTAATCTAATTTTGTGATGAGCAATATTAAATTAAATACACGATATTTTCAAAAATTATAAAAAAAAATTGTTTTGTCTTTTTGGCACAGAGCACAAAGGAATTTTAGGTGTAAAGAATCGGAATCTTTTTGCTCAATTTGCACGAAAATTTTCTATTTTTTTTTAGTACTCTTCGTGCAAAAAACGTGTAATTAACTTTAGACAATTGCCGAAGGATGTGAACAAATATTTAACATTTTACTGAAGATTTAAAAAAATAATTAAATCAATTAAATGGTACAACATGAAGAACAAGATAAGTTAAGGTATCATTGTACGAGTATTCCGATTATATTGATTTCATTCAAGACATAGAGGAGATGTGGCGACTATGTATTCTATTCATCTTGCATGTAGGAGTTCTCCCAGTAGGACATCATACCGTAGATAACTCTTTGATTGACCCGTGGCCCAATGAGCGGGTTGAGCTGCATCAGAAACGTGACCAGCCAGAGGAGCCAGCAGCAGACAGCCGTGAGGATGACGCAACATCTGATGAGTGCTCGCTCCTTGAAAGGAATCGCCGCCAGGAAGCCGATTATGGCAAATAGGACCCAGAAGAAGGTGAGGACTGCAAAAACTATATAATTGTTCATTTTTTGAAGTGAATGAATTGTGTATGGAGTCGGTTCAAGTTTGACAACTTTCTCTAGCCTCAATTTCTATTTCCAACATTTAAGGAAAACCGAATCAAATGTTTCACTCTGATGCCAAAACTCTGTTAGGAGCAAAACCCAATTTTGGGGTGCTTGGGCTCGTAAAGTTTTATGATTGCGCGAACATTTGCACATTTTATTGCCGCCAGCGGAGGCTGCAGACGCACGGAGCGCACTGGAGCGCAAAAGTTATAAAAATGGAAATTGTATACATTTTCCCGAGTGCCAGGCATCAATAAAACTGCTGCCAATACGAGTACGAGTACTCGGATGGGTATCATCAGCCGTCTCTCCCTCCTTTCGCACCAACGCATCCTGACTAAGCGCAAAATCCGTTTCCTGCTCTACGGGATCTGAACTCAGGCGAGGACTCTGCCATGTGGCGGCTGCCCAAGTCCCGTCATGATGCCATAAGTGCCCAGGCGCGGCTCGTAAAATGGCGGCTGCGCATTTGGCATTGGGGTCGGAGCTTGGTGAGGCGGTTGTAATCGAGTTTTTCCAAAGTAGCAATAAATGTTTATGGCGACATCGAATTTTCCATTTTCTTGCCATAAGTATCAAGACGGCCGGTGCCGCTAAAACTCACTCCTCAACACTCACTCCTCAAGACTCACTCCCGCCCGCTCTTCACCCAACATCCACCCCCGATGTGGCAGAATGATGCATTAGCCATTTCGCGATGGTCGAGTGCTTGCCGCGGCCATTTTGAATGCCATTTTGGATCTGCCCTGGACGAATACTCGTGAAAATCTTGAAATCGCCGGGCAAACAGTAGCTCGATCTGCTCCCGATGCCGCCTTATGCCATCCGTTCTTCGTGGTGTACTCGTACAACTGATTACTATTTGTGAGCTCGATGAGGTACCTCTTCTAGGGTGTGGGATCGATATGGCTTAGCCATAAATCACAGCTCTCAAGCAATGTCTCACATGTTCGTTGGCTCGCAAGCAAATGCAAATCGGGCGTAAAGTGTGATTTCGGCTTTAAACATTGCCGTTTGTCGGCGGCAAGAAAGACAAAGGCGACGCTCCCGATTCTAGGGCAATTCGACAGCAACAAAGTTGCCAACAACTACGAGTTTCTGTTCCGGTGCGTTTCCACATTTGTTTAACATCGTTGAGTCAAAATATTTGACTGACATCGACTGATTGATTTGTGGTAACTGACAGACGGTGCGTGACTGACATTTGGCCAAAAACATTTGTTTGGCATTCCAAAGAAGTGGTCTTAGCAAACAAAATTCTATAAAAAAGGTTAAAAGGATTTCACTTCGTCTTGCGAAATATGAGTATAAGTTTATTTATTTAATAACACCACTTAGGGTAATCATTAAGTTAGTTCGTTTAACTATAGAAAAGTTATAAAAAAATTAAATAATATTAAATTAAATTAAAACTTAAAGTAATTTTTATGTATAATTTTTTGAAATTTTCTTCCAGAAATATATTTAAGCTATTTATTTAAGCAATATACGCTAGAAGAAATTCAATAGGATGAACATATAAATTCTACATTGGAATAAACTCACTATTTCCATATTTATGTAAATTTTCTTAAAAATTGACTTGCAAAATGGACCGTTTGTATTTTAACGATTACACTTAGTAGGACAGTAAGATTGTAACATGAACCATTTTAATTCAAAGAAATGCATTGAAAGTTTAATTTAAATAAGTTTTTTGGGCTGTTTTGGATATATAATTTAAAAATAGAGAGACAGAAAGAACATAAAAATAGTGATGGTAAAAAATATCCTGTGCGCGATGTCCCGTGCGAATTTACGTCAAATTGAATTTAAAAAAAGTGCAAGTCATCTTTTGAAAAAAACCATAACCATTTTTAAGAGGCATCAATGCACAAGAGCTTAAAATTAGTTGCATAAAAATATTGCCTCTGGATTCGCTGAAATTGGCGTTTGAATAGGTTGACCTCACAAGTCACTTCTATTTCGTGTCCCGTGCGAATCACTTAAATTTTTTCTATTATCTTAAAAATGAAAAATTACCCAAAAACAATTTTTGCACCAATGAAAGAACTAATAAAATGCTATATGTTAAGCCCTTCATCAGAAAAAAAACCGTTTCCTTTTCAGCATTTTTTTTCTTTGAATGTGTACGAATGTCCCGTGCGCAAGTTTGGAAATGCCCATATGCAAATGTAACTTTCATTTACCCTGACAAAAAAATTGTTTCAATACTAAATATTTTTGTATACATTTTCAATATTTTATAAATCACATTAAAATAAACATTTGAGTTAATTGAAATATAGTAAAACCACAATGGAAAAGGAAAGGAAAGGAAACCCTGTTTTAAGTTATAATTAAACATATTCCTTAAATTGATTAAATAGGCACCAATTGTGCAAGGAGTTTGAATTATCTAGCAGTGGCGTTCAGCTTTTTTTAGTCATCGAACAGGGTCATCTGAAAAACAGTTTGCCTGAAATTAATGTATTAAAATATGGAAGGCTTCATAACATATGTTTGTATGTATAAGTTCAATATGAAAAAGTTCTACTGAATCTATTTAATGGGTTGTCTGTCAACTTTTGCCCTAAAAATTTAATGCTTAGCTCTCCGAAGACCCATTCTGTTATGTTGCTAACGGTGCCAAGAAGTCGCAGCCAAAGTCAAGCAAGGTGCTTAACTTAAACAATTTTTCTTTGGCAATATTTTTCTTTTAGCTTTTAAAATTATTTTTAAGTTATTTTGAGATATGCGCTTACATTTGTCATCATTAATCGATAATGTCAATACAGATTTAAATAGCATTACGTTTTTACAAAACTAATGAATATCTCTGTAATTCAGTTTTAAGTGTAAACTAATGGTAACATATGACTTAAGCTATTAGTTACATAGCTGCATTAAGATTCGCTTAAGATAAAATTTAGTAAAATCAATGGCTCACCAGAACTAATCAATCAGTAATCATGTGTCAGAAATCAAAAAATTTGGGATGGGCTTCTGGTGAACACTTTCATAACATTTTAAGGCAAAATCAAAGTTGTCATTTCTTTTTTTTGTCAAAGCTTTTAATATTTATCAAAAAAAATTCAAAACAGTTTGACGCAAAATGCTGAATGAAATGGGAATCAACACAGAAAAGGCCAGATTTAAAGTAATAGTTGACATAATGCATTAATAAAAAATTAAGAGAATATTGTATGCGCATTTAATTTTTTATATGACAAAGTTAAAAACACTTTTCCTAACCATTTTCCTTTAAAATGTGCGGACTCCAACGTCTTCTTTGCATTTTTTGTAAGACCAAATTAATATTAATAATGGGGATTTCCTTGCTAATTTTGTCCTATTTATTTTCAAATATTGTGTTCTGTAGGTTACGATTTGTTGTGTCGATTACAAAGCACTACAATCACAGAATTTCAGCGTACTATTTTGGTGATGAATTTTCAGTCATCGTAATCACAAAATTTTGCAAATTTTCCTTGCAAAGTGATTTTGATGTTTGGTAAGAAAAAGTTTGATTTTTTTAAGATATGTCTACATTCTGACAGTATTTAGCTCAAATCGGATTGATATATGAAATAGCTGCCCTAGATAGAATCAGTAGAGTTTTTATTTCTTACGATATCTTAGTGAAACTCACAAATTGTGTAAACCATATTATCCTGTATAGTACAATCTGACAAAATTTGGGTGAGATCAGACCAGTATATTATATGGCTCACGCTGGGACGATTGGTCGGATTGATTGATATATCAAACAAAGCGTAACTTATATACAGCGAAAGTAGACATTTACAAAAATTCAAAATTGGCAATGTGCACCTAATGGGTTAAGGAATGTTATGTATCATTCAAGTGGAATTTAAATGACCTTTCCATTGATGCCAAACTTAACATGAAGTAAGTTCAAATTATGAGTAGAATTAACTTTAAGTGGTGTCAAAATACGTATGGCCACCGTTGTAGCTATGTAAATTAAGAAGAGACGAAAATCTTATGCTTTTTTTTGACTTTCAAAAATAAAAATATCATAATTGTTTTGCAGATGCATATACTCATTACAATTGTATACTCCGAAATTGTAAATCGTTTTGAAATTAGTTATGGCATTCTTGAGTAGTGATGAAAAATGCTAGCGCAAATCTAAAAAATGCTAAATGAGAAAATCAAAAATTTAATAATTAAAAAAAATGCCTGCTACTGAAAATAAAAGGTTGTTTTTTGTCATATGGGACCAATATGTAGTTATCAGGGAAAATGGGTTCGGTTTGGGTAAGAATCTGGATGTTAGTGTTATTGATTGAATTTTTCATGCCATCCGCTGCCTAAAATCCTTAGAAAATCGACAGTTTGAATCATCACATAATACACATTTACATCTGTGACAACCGGCGTCTTCGGGCATCCGAGGTCTGCTTTGCTTCGACAAAACACTCTCTAATCCTCGGAAATTTAGATTAGTGGTACGACTGTGGGCCAGCACGCGTTGTTTGCTCCATCAATTAGCGGTTTTAACACCATTCAAGGAAGTGCCCGATGCGGCAACAACTTGACTCGCAAAACACAGAGCTGGCAACAGATATCACAGGTAAATAGCGGTCCAGTCGTCGCTTTGGCTTTGGCGCCCTCCCGCCTGGAAATGTGTTTCTCTGGCAGAAAGCTGTAGAACTGAGGCTGCAGCTGAGCACTCGGTTGATGTTGGATGCAAACATCAACCAGGCGGACACCCGGCCTTTGTTGGCACATGACAGGTCACGCTCATTGAAGCGGACTGAGAAGATACAAACCATAAATTAAAATACCCCATAGATCCAAATAGCACCTTTTTTGCTCTTGGCCTAAATATGCAATTAGGTTTTTTTTTTATTTTGAAATTGTAAGGCTTGTTTAATATTATTTAAATAAGGAGAGATTGTTCACTAAATCATATTAACATATTATAATCATGTGAATTATGTATGTTGGATTAAGCGAAATAAATCCGCTAAATATATACTCTGCTTCTCTGCACCTATTTGGTAGAATTATTTGTCAATACGAATTTTAGTTCTTAGTTTCAAAAGTGAAAGTCTTGATTCCATAGATTCTGATAGGTGACAGACAACACAGACAAGAGAACAGACGAAATATGATAACAGCTCATCATCCACACTATATAGTTCCTACGAGATAGCAGACGCATTCTGAGTTTGCTGAAAAGTTATAATAAAGACTCAGTTACTTAAACATAAGCATGAAATGAAAGTTCAAACAACGAACTGGATTAATCGGGCGGACAACTGATAGAGATAGTCTATGTTCGTTTTTCTTGATTTTTCATGACAAACCATTACAAAAATTTGAGATATCCGGTACCCGTATCTGCGCAGGCATACAAAGAAAACTTAAGCCCTACAAATGCTTTTGTCGAAGACTCTCATAAAAAATCTATAGTTTAAAATGTTCTCTTGTATTATATTTTATTATATTTTTGTCACAAAATCTGTAACGCTTGAAAGGAAGCATAGTAGATGATTATAAATAATTTATATTCTTGATCAGGTCAACGAGCTGAGTCCATCTGTCTCTATGCGAACTAGTCTCTAAGATTTAAAGTTATCGTGATGAAAATTAATATACGTCTGTCTCTGTTGGAGTCGCTCGAATCGGATCACTTTAAATGTATATCATATAGCTGCAATAGAAATGATCGGTCGAGGACTAACTTTTTGTATGTGCTTTCCACGATAGTGACAAAGCATCACGAAAGGTGCAAAAGGCGACTAACAGAAAACCATAACATTGAGACAGAAAAAATTATTTTAGGAATAAGCACACAGAAAAAACTGAGTTTTAGGTTAAAAGAATATTGGATTTTTGGGCAATGAGCAAGCCAAACTAATTGTACTTTATTTTATAATAGATCCTACAGTATATAATTTCCTTAGTCATAGCATATGACTATTTAAATAGGGATTCTGTAGTTTGTCTTAAGATAACCTTAAATTTTTCCATAACCAAACTTGAAAGCCTCTACTTTCACTTTTATCATTGACAGCTAATAACCGTTTTGCAAGCTTCAAGAATTTTCGTTTTTGAAGATATAAGAAAATGTTTATTTGGATGTACGAGTAAATAAGTATGAGGATATGTAGACGGAATCGGAGTTTGCGCACATTGGGAAGCAATTGCAAATTGATTTTCGACAGACAACTTTGCCACAACCACCACATGCTCCCATGTGCAATGGGAAAAGGAGGAAACGGGGACGGAAAAGGGACGACGATATGGTCGGTGGTTGATATTTGCGACGTCGCGTGGGTGAATAAATAAATGTATCTGGAGCGAGCTCACAACCCCCAAATATAGCCGATACATCGAAGTCAATGGCGATATCGGCATTGTCGGATGCCTTTCAGAGGCTCTATGTGTGTGTATATGTGTGTGTGTATGTGTATCTTTGAGGGTAAATAAGTCAGCGAGCATGCAAAAGATATATAGCCCCGGCCATATATCTAAACTGTGAGCCCGTGTCCCCTTCCCACTTATTTATTTATTTGTTTATCTACTATTTACGAGCCCGTGTGTAATGTCTGGCCGGGCTCTGTTGTGTATCTGGCTCTGACTCTGACTTGGCCTCTGCTTTTGCCTGCTGCTTGGACTTGGGCTTGGTCCCTTGCCAATATGCTCGAACTCTGGCTCTTCTCTCGGTTGTCGGTTCGTTACGCTCGCTTTGTTGCTGTTACTTATTGGCATTGGTAGTGGTAGTGGTATTGGTATTGGTATTGGTAAGGCTATTGGTATCACTGTTGCCCTAACTGTGACTGTGACTCTTGCCGTCGTCGTTGACGTTGGCGTTGGAGTCGTCGATGTTGTCGTTGTCGCCGTAGTTGTTGTTGTTGCTGTCGGCTGTGGCGTCGGCGTCGTTTGGTTTCGCTTGTTGGTGGTGTGGATGTGATTCGATTCCTGGAATCTAACAGCTATTCACACCCAGCAGAAAACTCGCACATCGCATTCACAGTTTGAGCGTTTTCCGATGACGTTCCGTTCCGTTCCGCACAACGCACAACGCACAGCTCTAACTGCAAGTCCAACTGGAACTTGGCCGACGGCGTGCTCTATGTCGAAAGTGTTAAAATAATAAACCAATAGCACCACAAACAACAACAACAACATCAATTATAACAATAAAAGCGACAAAAGATTGTATAAAAAGCAAAACAAAAATAAATTTTAATGTACAAGTCCCATAAACATTTTGCGCCAGTTCCCAGCCCTTTTCCAACTCCGGCAGCCACTTTTAAATTATAACCATCATAATAAACGAATACTTAAACGAATACAAATACAAACACGAGCACGAATACGCAGACCAATACGCGGACTCCAGTGATGTGAATATCGATGGCAACGGTAGCACTTATCGCGTCAACATTTAACGCCTCGATTTCTTCAGCAATTGTTTATGGCCAATTGGTTAGTGGTCAATAGCCAATTAACAGTTAACTGGCTACCGTAATCGCGCTGTCGACTTTCAAGTTAGTGATTCATTTCAATATTCAATTTAGCCGACGGCAAGGAACACTTTACAAAGTACAAACTATTCTTTAACGAATATTATTTGGTGAAGCATTCTTTGCGAATCCAATTGCCATTCGGATTGGCCTGTTTCTTAACTTTTTAATCGACAGGTAAGTACTCATACGAAATTAATGTAAACGTAATATAAATTAAGAATAAATTGATAAATACTGTTATGTTATACTAAATAAATAATAGATAAATTAAAAAAGGCACTTATTTTAATTGAACAAAATTATTTAATTTGTGTTCAACTCAGTAAACTGGTATAAAACCTGGATATATATTTAAATTAAATTATTAATCTTTATTTATTAGCCAATTTTCTCAGCAGTTGAACTCTGATTCATTCATTTAAATTATTTCATACCATGATTATTTATTATATTATTTATTTATTTATTTATTTATTTATTTATTTATTTATTTAATGTCAACTAAGAGCAGTTGACCAATTAAGTAAAGATTAAAGTATAAAATATAATAAATATAAAAACTAAGTTAAATATTTATAGTTAAATTTAATATTAAACTGAAAAGATAAAAATTAATTTAAAATATAAAATAGTAAATTGAAAATTAAAATTAAAATTAAAATTAAAATTAAAATTAAAATCTGGGGGTAAACAGAAACATAAATCATCTACAGTTTAGATGTTTATTAGGTATAACAACCAAAATGTAAGCAATCAAAAATAAATTGTCATCGAAATTGTATTTCTATAAAGTAAATCAAAAAGTTCAGTTGCCAATTGGAAATAGCTTTCTGTTCAGATAACAGCAAAATGAAGAAATCTTTAAATTTCTTATAAAAATTAGACAAGATGTAAACGTATAAAATTTATACACAACACAAAGCAGAACAAAAACAAATATTTTGTTTTCCTCCGGCACGCCGAAGATTTGGTGCCCATGCAATTTCCATAATAATATATCATATAAATGAGGGATTTTAACCAATTTGTATGTTATTTGTAAATTTAAAAAAATGTACTAAGAGCTATCATTTTTTTTTTAAAAACGAAAAAAATTCGTTGACCTAATCAGGAATCGGACCCACGCCCCCCGCGTACGGTGGTCCCATTATGGCACAATCGTGTTGAAAGTTGGTGATTCAACTCTAGGCATGATCGTACACCCGTTACTGAGAAAAAAATTTAAAATTTTACAGGTCGCTGAGCACAAAAAAGTAAAACAAAAAGATCTAAGACCACTTGCATAGTTCATCTTCAATTACTTTCAACTGAAAGCCACGCTAATGATTTCGATCATTTTTTATGCAACGTTAAATTTTATGCTTTTACAGTTTAAAATGTTGAGTTTTAATATGTAACATACATAAATCTATATTTTTTTAATTAACAGCAAAAATAATAAAATGTAAAATGAAACAAGTTTGTATTTAATATGGTTTGATTGATAGTTAAATAGCAAAAGATTTTATGTCAATATTAATATTTCCGTTCTAAAACAGAGATGTAAGTGTACAAACATCTATGGTGCAAAACTAGAAGTAAAGATAATTGAATTATAGTGTATATAAAGAGATTTACGTTTATTTTGTATCTGTGTTGACATATGTTGTTAACTTTTTAAATTTACACCATATTATCTAACTACTTAGTTGAAATTGTTCTTGTCATTGACAGTGCAAAACTCACATGATAAGCGAATGTCTATGTAATATTCGTAATCAGCGAGTTAAAAAATATATGTATTTTTAGTATTTATATAGTATATATATGATGTGAAGCATCAAATTATAAGTAATTATTGGTTCAAATAGTTGCATCTTTAGTATTGATCAACATTTAAAGTAGGCTTTTCAGTTCATGGTCAAGCTTAAATTTATTCGTCGCGACGGTCAGTTAAACAGATGAGACACTGTCTAGTATTATAATATACTTTCTTATACAATATTATACTGGAAATATTGGATTATCTTAGCTAAATAAAAAGTACTTATTATACCTTATAAGCTGTATATGGCAAACAAAACGCATGTTTCTATATTACATTTTCTGAAAGTTTCTTTTTTCTGGTGTACATCCATTTGCCGTTTTAAGTTAACAAATTTAAGAGAAACAAAGTAAAAGCGTTACTTCCACATGAAGCACAAATAGCAGCCCCATTAAGAGACAATGTTATCTTTGCAGTTTGTTTTATCGTTTTTTAAGTCGATTGCACTATTCGGTCGTACGTGATACAATTTCATGCAATCCTTCATTTCCCCCCATTTGGGAGTCAGGGAGTGGGAACAACAATATTTTCTGTCTCATTTCAACTTTGAGTGCGTGGGGGTGGTGACATTGTTCCACACGGCATCTAGAGGGAAACAATTTGAGAGATCACGTACGGCCGTAATCACACACACATGCATACGCACACACTGATACAGATAATGGAAATGGCGACACTTAAGGGCTGCTGTTGCCTCATGTAAATGTGTAAGAATACTGTAAGCGAATTACAGTATCTCCAACCACCATTCGTAGTAAACGCAATACACACACAGGCGCGTCATAACATTGTTGCCGCTCACAGATAAGAGTTCACGCTGTGATGAGTGCTTGTGGGCGGGACTTGGTCGAAGTATAATGGCGTGCAGCAGAGTTGCCAGACAGTCAGATATTTGTGAGAGTCACTTTAGATATTTTAGAAGTACTCGAGTCACTATATTTGTAACGAATAATGAATTCGAATATGTACATATGTCTATGAGGTGCATACACCAATATATGTACATATAAATATTTACATAAATAGCAACAAGTCACGCGGCACATCGTCGTTTTACGGTGTCGTTACGGTATTAGTTTGATGCATACTTAATTTAATCGATATGATTGATATTAAGCATTAGCATTTAAGTAACTGTAAAGTAAAGGAAGTACATTTCTTGTCAACATCTACTTTCTTTTACTTTTGTTTACGTTTTGTTTGTTTTTCTCGCGCCATCGCGTAAAGAAGAAGAAGAGAAGAACAGTTATGGTTAGTCAGAACACCGTTACTGTAAGAGTAATATACTTTATTGTATTAATATAAAAGAATGGCGGAATAATGCGCGTCGCTGATGTCGATAGCCAGTCGTATCGATATTTCTCTCTCGTTCAGAGTTGCCAGTCTTCGCAGCTTCTGGAACATGTTGATAGAGGGCGCCACTGGGCCTGTGCGCTGCAAAGCGTCCTCTACCGCTCGTCCGCAATTCTCCGCAATCCAATGTCATTTTTTGACATTGGTTTTTCGTCCAAAAAAATATCAGAAATTTTGTTAAATTTTTCTCGAATTTCTTACGTTTTTTGTTTCTCAAGTTTTTTGTTATTTCTAGGCAACTTTGCACCAAACCAAATTTAAAATAAACTTCATTATTTTACCTAATTTTGGATTTTGTTGTTTATTTTGTTCTCAATTTTTTTTAATTCTTTTTTGTTTTGAATTCTGAATTTAATTCTGTTAATGAGCTAGTGAACAACAGATGTCGCTGCTGGTGAAATGAAATGCGTCCTTAACAAAATGGCTCATTTGACGAAACTGCTTGCCGAAGAAGTTCGTTAAGTGTGGAGTAATTCTGGAAACGTGTGAAGTAAAACTGTAATGTTGAATTCGCGAGTCTGTTATGTTTTGTTCAGGGAGTATAACAGCTGATTGCGGACTGTAAATAACATAACAGCTGATTTCCAAATAGAAATTTTCAAAAATCATTAAAAAAAAATTGAGAAACAATTTAAAAAAAAACAACAAAATAAAAAATGGCAAAGATAAAAAATATCAAAAAAAAAAAAACTAGAAATTCTTGATAATCTCAAGAGAAATTCTAGTAAAATCTTCAAAGTTCTAGCTTCAAAATTAAGAACAGAACAAACTTAACATAGCAAGTAGATGAACGCAAAATGCGTTTTGCGTTGAGAGCGAGAAAGCGCGCTGCTTGTGTGTGTGTGCTGTTTGACAACGTGATAATGAGTAAGAGAGAGAGAGAGAGAGAATACTGACAATGCGCTCGCTCGCTCAACATTAGTTTAAGCTCGCGCGCGATTGAAATATGGAAACGAAATGTTTTTTATTTTATTAAATGCAAAAATAACATTAACTAAAAAAATAATGTTGGCTCTTTTTTAATCAATTTGGCTCATTTTTTGTTTGTTTTTGGCTCAATCAGATTTTTTTAAGTGGTAACCGTGGTTCAGGGAGTAATTTATAAGAGCGGTCTACTACACGCAATGCGAGTATAAAAGGCGGAGCCTATTTTCATAATGGCCGCCAGAAGACATAAGCAGTATGCATACACTGAGAGAAAAGCGAGCATATTGAGAGTTATACAATTTATTTCGAAGACATAATATTCTAATTATACACATAAAGATGTATTGGTGTGATATGAAAGATACATATTTGTGCGTGTACTTAAGTAATTCTAAGTCTTCCCACAGCTAAGAACGGTTGCTTGAAAATTTTACAAGATACGACCAATATTAAATCAACCATATCAACATATAACTTGATCGCCATGCGAATATTTGTTTAAGAATTCCAAAGATCAATGCAATAAATATAATATTAAGTTTCTAAATATTTTAAGAATTTTTTTTAAAATTCTTCGAATTTTTTCAACCAAATATCTTTAAGTTAAAATCAGTAATAAATTCATTGATCACACGCAGATTTATGTGGGAATATAGCCGGTATCGTATAAATTATAATTTTTAAAATGTATATTATTAAATAAAAGTTTTTTTTAATCAAAAAAAGTTCTAGGAAAACTTTTATCTTCGATCTAAGAAAAAAAACTGTTTTTTTTCAATATTATTGTACAAAATGAAAATATAAGTTATTTTTCAATTTTAATTATTATAATTGAATATAAATAACTTTTGAGCTGGACACAGCAGGCACAGCTGAGGAGAGTCGGAGCCCCCCTTGTGAATGAAATACAACTTCCGGTTCAAAAGATACTTACATTTAACTTTTATAATAATTTAATTATTTAAAAATAATTTTTACTTTTAATACTTTTATTTTTATAAGAAAAATTGAAAAAAAAAGTCAAGCTTTGATTTATAAATAAAAATTTAACATAAAAGTTTATCCAGTTTTTCATAACTCTTATTTGAGGTCCCTGGAATATACACATTATTCTAAAGTGAGTACAGGGTATCTTTAAATTGAACAGCTTAAAAAATTACATTTAGTTAATAATTTTTAAAAAGACGCTCTAGATTGTGGGGAATCTGGAACTACGCTGGAAAATCGTTAAAAATATTTGAAACATTTCTTGGGAATACTTAAAAAATACTTGCACACTATTCTTTTCCACAGAGATGATTTTCAGCTTATCTTAAAAATAGAAAATGTAAATCACTTAATGGCGACCTTGGCACACATATTGTGTTTGGCGATGGCATTATGTGCGTGCAAGATTGTGTCAGAAAGGATTTCGGTATGACAGGGAAGTTGTCCGTCAGGTGCGCTACCTGACCTTGGGATAATAGTGCGGGGCGATTTCTTAACCCATTTGGATATGTGAAAAGAGTTGAGGGTAAGATGTAAATATGTTAGTTGGTAGGTCCGGCGCCTCAAGGTCAGCGAGAGTGCGAAGGTCGATGGGTCAGCGTATGTGAAGCGGTTGGGCTGCAGCGCCTGGAGATCCCGTGATGCAAATCAGTGATCAGTGCGGTTTTCGCCATGAACGTTGCTCAACATGTGCTTCTACCAGATCGGTCCGTCTTTCGGGTGCGGCTTTGAAGTTCTCCTCCGACGAGCAGCTGTTAAATTCGTGCGAGTTTAAGTTTCAGGACATTCAAAAGGACACTTTTCTCAAATGCCGGCGGCAATAAAAGCACGGCGCGTGGATTCTGTATTTAAGTGTTTAGCTTCTGCTCCGTCGATTGCGAAATCTAAGCGAAATTAGAGCGTCATCGTCGTCGTAAATCCAAATCGCCGGTCTGGCGGGGACCACGGACCGGTCCCCCGTCTACGTGAGCCCATAAAAGGACAAGACTCTGGCCACTGTCCCAAACTAAAAAGTGCCGGGGGCAAATGTCTTAGATTGTGTATTTCTTACAATGTTGGAGCTGTCTTTTGTTCGCTAGTGCCAAAAAAAATGCGTACATATAAAGGGAAACGAAGACAACAAAGACAGAGACAAAAACAAATGCGAATGCCAAAACGAAACGAAACGAAAAGAAGCAAATTTATTGCCAACAGCGGAGTTTCCGAAAATGTCAATTACGTTTTTACGACATCAAATGTTTGGGAAGCTTATGCGGATTGCTGTCACAAAGTGGATTTCGAGTTTGTCCATCGTTTCATTTCTTGAGACAGCCTCTCGTCATTCTGTTTACTTTGTCGAAGCTTTTAAATAGCTCGGGAAAATGATTCAGGAGAAGAAAAATACATTGCTGTGAAAATTAAGAAAATTAAATTAATGTTCCAATTTAACAGTAAAATGCATTTGTCAAATATTTAAATCATTACCATTTGTTAGTCAACGTTAACTTAATAAACAAATGAATTGACAAAAAATACTAACAGAAAATAGCAATTTACTTACTTCAACAACGCTTCATACAAAAAAAAATACTTGGCAAATATTATATTTAACTCTGCAACTTGTTTTGAAAACTTGTCCATTTAGCTAATCTAAAGCTTTATATGGAGTGTACTTATATGTTTATAGACAATGATAAAAGTAACACTTTGTGCTAGACTGACGTCAGTCAAACCCCATCGAAATGCAAATGCAGTTCCACATGTTGTAGAGGAAAGAGTAGTAAGAGTCGTCGAAGGCGGCTGAGATCATTAAATGTGACTAGGTATCGTGCTGGGTATTCTCATTGTTGTGCTCCCCATTTCCCCTGGCCATTTACGGACTACATTTTAATGGCGGATCAATGGGATTTGTATAATAAGCCCGGGATGGACTCCATTAAATGATGCCAAACGCCATTTTCTTTTTATCTTGACTTAAATGAGCCGAACCAAAGCCGAAAAACCAAACCAAACCAAAACGAAACGAAATACAAAAAAAAGAAAAGAAATCTGATATCATTCAGCGTCCGTAAAAAGTAAAGGGAACCCGCGTCTTTTATGTGCGACGCGGCAAGATTGTGAAGCAGATTTTACCATTTTGGATACAGTTTTTGTATTTTTGTGTTTTTTCTTCTTTGCTCAGTCATCGCCAAGTCCCAGTCCCAGTCCCGGTCCCATTTCCAGTCCCTGACTCAGTCCCAATCGCCATCCCATTGCCTGTTTCTGAGCCAGCCTCTGACCACCGAGAGGTTGCTGGCCTTTGTTGCTGTACATTTTAACAAGTTTTATGGGTTGTCATGTGTCAAATGGAAATGGGAATTTATGTGTTTGTAATTGAACGCAAGCCGCGAGCTCTGCTCAGTTCACAGACGACAAGAAATCTCAAATTCGAGTACTGACAGCCTCCGGACCATGAACTCGACCCTCTCTTGTTGTATCGATCTCAGTCGACTCTGCGGCCATTTTGGAGCCACGAATATGATCCGCATCATGCTGGTGCCCCGGCCACAACATTTACATAAATTATTCCCTTCTTGGTTATCTTTGCTAACCATCAGACGGCTTACCTGTCATGAGAGTTTTGTCTGGCTCTGAAGTTTCAGTCTCGGATCTTTGTGAATTGTGCTCCTGTCGGTCGATTTTCAATATATCAGTTAGTTGTCTATGAAGACAGATGAGCTTTAGTTAAGTTCAGTTCATATTAAAGTTATTCAAGATAGGACATGATAGTTACAAGATAGTTTCCTCTTACGATACATCTTGAAACCGAGCCTGGACCAAACCTTCTTCTACTCACAAATATAAAAAAAAAAATAAAACTATTAGTTATATTTTGGAAAATATTTATAAATTTACAAGCCATAACTTAATGCTAGCCTGAATTTATAGTAGTGCAAAATATAATAATAATGTCACTATCTTAAAAATTATTTTACTATTGTTAGGAATAAGTTTTATTGGCTTAAAAAATGTAGAAAAGTTTTTATGCAATGAAAAAAATGGAAATGGAAAAAGAGCGCAATGTAGTATATTACGCTGATATGTTTGTCAACTGTCGAATATCTAATCTGAATGTGTCATGTCTCTGATTAAGTAAGTAAAGTTTTGTTCACTAGCCTTGCTACCTGTTAATACAAATCAACATAAAAGCAATACTCACGCCTGGAACACGAAGCTTCAACATTCGAATAGTTGGCCCAATAGTTGGCATTGATTTGAGGGCTCTATGGCGTCTTTATGAAGTCGGCTATCAAGTTAAGTTTATGTCTCAATTAGTAGGAACTGTCAATCATAAATTGCTTGGTTGAATAGTCAACCCAGGCGAGGAGGCAACAATTTGGTTACTTTCAAGGTACATTGAGCTACCATAAAAGTTCCAACTGAAACCCGAACCCAAACTCAAACCAAATTCGAGTCTTCAGCGCATTTGCCTAGTAGGGGTAATAAAAGGGAGGCAAGAGAGCGCGAGGGGTGTCAATTGCCATTTGGTTGTCATGAACGGGGAATTCAGCACCAGAACCAATGGAAGCAGTAGCTGCTTTGACTTTGGCGACGATAAATGAGTCGACAACTTCTGACGTTCAATAGTAAAAATTGTTATAGGCAATTAAACAAAATAGTAAAAGTTGGTAGTGCTTCTAAAACTGTGGCAGCATCTTTAAAGTATTGTAATTCTTTGTATGAGTTTATCAATCCATATCCAAATCGTATACCTTTACGCCTTACGAGGCGTATGCGCAATTCCGAGCACAGGGATAACTTTCGAGCACATCCTGTGTCCTTTGGGCCGACGCGTCGTCTTGGCCGCTTCCGCATCGTTGGCATCGTCATTGTTGCCAGTCTCAATTTTTACGCTGATGAAGCCGTTGAAGTTGTGCATCATTTTAATGGCCCTGTGGCAAAAATGTCGTCTTCGGAAATTACATTTTTCGGCAACATTAAAATGGGGCGCAGACAGCTGATGTCAAATGCATCCATCGCCCAGAGTTTAAGAATTTCTTCTCATTGCTTTCGACACACACAAAGAAAAAACAAATTATAATAAAATCTTTTTGCATTTTATGGGTCCCCTTTTTGAAAAATGTCATTTGCATACGATATTTTATGATTCTTTGCATAGGAAAACAAAGTAAACAGGCGTTTCAAATAAATTTGATGAGAATTCTTAGATGTTCTCTAAAATTTTTAATATTTACGTATTAATAATAATAATATCGAAACATATTTTAGATCGATTAAAAAATCAATGTGTGCGAAAAAAATTATTAATTTCTATTTATTACATATTTCGCTTTTCAATCGCTTTAGTTTTGTCTTATGGTAATATTTTATTTGAGTTGAGTTAAATCTATATATTTTAATTTTTACTACGTATATATACATCAAAGCTATCTAATAAATTAACCATCAAATAAGAAGAAAAATAATTATTTTAAGTAAATTTGACTGTTTATATTAACTATTAAATGTACATATGGGCACAACGATAAGTCAACGAGACTCCAGGGACAGGCTGCTGTGGGTGGCTTTACTAGTACTATATCACTTTATGAAAAACTTTTGTATTCGATTTTGTTGGAATTATGTAGCCTAGAAAGACTGTTATAAAATTCTTTAATTTTCCGAATACTCTTCTTTAAAAAAATCGGAGTGAGAGAAGTTCGTCTGTATCATCCTTTATTTTACCCGTTTTAAAATAAAAAATAAGTAATAGGGTATATTGACAGGTATTTTAAATCATCTCCGACCCTATTAAGTGATATATATTTTTGACCAGCTTCAGCCAAGTCATCCGTCTGAGACCGTAAGAGACTCAGAGACTATAACAGATGTTCAAAAAAAAATGCTTTACGAGGTAAAAATCTAGTGACGGAGAGAAATGTTCATTCGACTCATTTTCTGTTTCTTCATACATAATAAAAACAAATTTTCTGCGCAGTGTCGAATACCATAGCTTTTTAAAGAATTATTTATGTATTAAATTTAATATCGTTCATCACAAATTTGGATATTAAAAGTTTTGGATATTTTCCGCCTTTAGAGGTTTTTTTTTTCTATCCTGCTTATTATCGTTAATAGCTGATAATTAATGGTGATTAATGTTGATACCTTAGAGATTTAAAACTCATAGATATACATACATAGATACAATTAATGTATAGTTTAATTTTGTATGGGTCTCTCATATTCGGAGTCTCGACTAATAGTCTTTCCCGCTTTTTGCAATATACAAATTCAAATAAACAAAAATCTGAATCGTACTTTGGGGCACACTTACCTAGTGCCAAGAAGCAATCAATCAGTTTGGTAAGTGGAATGAAGTCAGAACTAGTTGAGGGCAAAAGCAAAGACAAAGCCATGGATGAAATGCTGTCACTTGAACCGAGAAGTTCAAGGAAATTGCATTTTGGTCGCTGCGAAGGCAAAGCCGCTTAATGGGCTGCGGTTGCGCTTCAAGTGGAGCGTTAAGCTATTATGGAGAGAGGCAGCTTGGCTTGAAACTGCTGGTAGCAGGTTTCGTGGGATCTGAAATGCATTCAGTAATATTTGCAGATGTCCTTGTCGGAGCGTCTTATCCTCCTTGGGTTAGCCAATTTAGTAGTTGAGTTGCGACTGGCGAGAGCATATGTGGTTGCCACAATCACAGTACGTATCTGTATCTGTGTGTGTGTGAGTGTGTGTGTGTGCGTGTATCTGGGTGTGCACATAAATAAACACAAATGGCAAGCGAAGAAAATGAGAGCCAAGCCTTGTGGCCATTGCCGCTGCCAGCGTCAGCGTCAGCGGCAGCAGAGGCTATAAATTGCGGCTGTCACTGTCTTAATGGGGCGGCTGTCCTAAATTTATGCCACAATCAGCAGCAAGCAGCAACAGCAACAGCAACGGAAACAGCAATGGCCAGTCCCTGGTTTGTAGTCCACACCCTTCTGGGTGTCCTGCGGCAGGCAGGCGCAACTAAAAGAAAAACAACGATAATTTATAAGTCGTAAAATGCTCGCCAGCTTCTAAGACGGCGCACAGTGCGATGAAAATGCCACGAAAATGGAATGCGAAAATGTGTAGGACAATTTCCTAAATGTATCGCATTTGCCATGCGATTAGCAGTCGTCCACTTTTGGTAGTCGAAACACGAAACAGTAGCAAAACTCAGTGTTCTCCGTGACCCTCCCTCCCTTCCCCACGCCCGAGGGAAAACGGAAAATGGAAAATGTCCGCACAAGATGGCCGACTTGGCCATGTCTCAAGGGTAGCTTCTGCTGTGCGGGGAGGAGGGGGGAGGTTTGTTTGCTCGACGGCAAAACAGCAAAATAATTGGCAACGACAATATCGCCAAATTGCAAAATATTTTCAGGCTCACTGAATCGAATCGTAAATTATTGGCTCGTAATTCAATTCCGACAACTCAAATCAAATCAAATTGAGTCGAACGAAAGCTACAATAACAAACATAAGAAAATATTTCCAATTTAGTAGGAATGTAGAGAATTGTATTAATTGTAAGCATATACATTAATTTGGTCTTGGAATTTCTGCCGCCCACAGTGATGAATGAACAATTTTTAAAGAATTTCTAATCAATAATATATTTACTGACAGTTTTTATTTTGGCCTTACTGTTAGCTTCAAATTTACAACTTTTATTCAATTTATATTTATTGTATATAGACTTCTATAGCATTATAAATTTGTTAACTTGCGTTCCTGGAGCCTATAAAAGTTCTTGAATAGAATTCTAAATTTTAAAATTTGTATTTAATTTAGTTTTTGATTTAACCCTGTAATGCCATTGGCGGGGTAAAAAAATCTCCATTTGAACTTTTAAATTAATTCAATTAACAATTATTTATAATTTAATGTATATTGATGCAAAATTTAATGAATGACTAAATTTTCGATCAGCCTGTTTTTATATTTAGTATTTTCTTTGTCTGAAAATCAGCGATTGCTTAAATTTATTTTT
Source organism: Drosophila subquinaria (assembly GCA_037043405.1). NCBI lineage: Eukaryota > Metazoa > Arthropoda > Insecta > Diptera > Drosophilidae > Drosophila > Drosophila subquinaria. Next base: position 78,994 of record JBAMBL010001352.1, on the reverse strand, counting down.
TTACGTAGGCATTTGAGGTTTAAAAAGAATAATGTTAAAGTTCCAAATGTTATATTTGTTTTTTAATTCTAATATTTTTCTTCGTTTATTAATCGATTTTATTCCTAAATGTATGTATGTGTCATATGGAAATGATTAAAATAAATAAATAATAAAGAAATTAATTAAATAAAAAATAAATAAAGGATTTCAAGGTAAAACTAATATATTGTATAATATCTTCTTAATTATAGTATTTGAATACATATATATATGCTTGATATTGGTCTGCTCCAGGGTCAGAAAAGGCGAAATCAAATGATAATGAAACTGGAAATTATGTAGAAGGGTCGTTGCACGTTCACGCACAGAGTGCGCGCTTATCTCCATGGTGAATGCAACCTCAGTCGAATTCGAAATTTCAATTCTGTGCGATGGACAACGCTGCGGGCCTTCTAGGGGTTAGGTGCTGTCAGAGCGGGAGCAGGAGGAGCAGGCTGTCGTTGGTACAGGAAATCACGAACCACAAGCGAACTGAGCGAGTGCGAGAGCGAGAGGCGAACGAACCGAAAGCCAAAGAGATTTCAACTCGCAAAGTGGTGATTTCGAATTTGGCTTACACACACCAAGGCATTCACTGTTCTGTGTGCCTGAGTGTGTGTCTATACCTCTTTAATGTTGTTGTTCTGGTTTTGGCGCTTGGCGTTTTTTACGGTGCGCCGCCCGAGTATTTACCACTTTACAATGGAGTTTTAGTACCCGCGAGTCGTCATTGTCGTCGTCATCATCGCCGCATAAAGTCGAAATTAAAACCGCGGAGTGTCAGCCATAAACCCGTAGAATCAACTCATCTTAGCCAGATATAATCAGCACCAATCACAGTTCGGCAATTTTCAATAATAATTTAATTGGTCGCGTAATCCAATCATAGTATTAGAAACGAATCAACTACATCCAGGGGGCTAGTCAATTATACAAAACTGATTCGAGTATTATATAGTAAACTATTGACTATGGTGCAGTGTCAAGTGTGTGTTACAATTAACAACAATTAAAAACATTAATAAGATGAAGAAATTCCGCTGGCGACGTGTCCCACTTTAAGAAAAAAAATAATAACCAAATTGGCCAATTAGCCTACTAGTTTTGCACTTTATAGAATAGAGGTATGTATGCCACAAGAAATATGTTTTATATTGAGATGTGTAAAAGTCAAATAATAATACACTTTTTAAAGTACAAAACAAATTATTTCTTTTTAATTTTCATCCAAGTGTTAGTGAAAAGTGTTCTAGTGTTCAAATGTAGTAAATTTGTTTGCTGTAAAACAATTCTATATATGTTTGTATTCTTTGGCAGTTTTAGTGACATACGGTTATAAAATATACTTTTATAAAAGATATAAAAGATTAGTGGAAGTTAACTATATTAGTTTAATTATTTTAACAATTTTATATTCGTATATTCGTACACGCAGAGAAAATTCATTATATACATATAAGATTTTAAAAGAAATTTAAGAAAAATTAAATGAAATTAAACTTAAACTTAAATTTCAAACTTATTTAGCATTTAAACAAAAACCAAACTGAAGACCAAAACAAAATAATTTTAAGTATAGATTCGATATTCAGCTTAACATTATATCATACTTATTTGACAAAATTTGTTTAAATTGTACTAAAAAGAAATATTATTTATAGTATCTTTTATTCCACATAAAATCAAAGTACTTTGGCTTATTGAAATATTTGGTGAAGTTTTAAAGATACATATGTTTATTTAAAAGTCTAATCCGGTTCTAGCTTCTACGAGGAGCAAATCGCTGACAATAAGAAGTTAAAACTATACTTCTCAGGATCACATCTGAAGTTGGTCTTCAGCATCAAGAGCATTTGATAATTTAATTTGAATATTAATATATGTATTATGTATAACCTATTAAAACTAACACTATTCATATCATCTATAATCTTCAGATTGACTTATAGAATATTTAATTTAAATCTGGGACAAAAGTGCTCAAATTAAAGTTTTAACTTTTGTGTTACAGATCACTTCTCTCTGGTTGTATGATATTATTGCAACTTTACTTACAGAACGCCTCAGTTTATCGATCTGACAGATGGGCTTCGAAATGAAATTTGTTGAAAATAATAAGTTTAGTTATCTTTATAAGTTTGTAAAAGTGGACCAATTTCTGTTAAATTCGAGTGACGAACTGATTGACAACCTAATGAATTCGAAACTGAAGTCTGGAAATTGGCATTATATTCTATTGATTTTAGTTAAAAATATCTATTCTAGTTGGTATATAATTAGGAATACTTTTCGATGTTGCATTTATCATAAGTAAAATTCGAAACTTACCCCTTTGCTCTCATTTTCATAATTCATAATTGGATTTACTGATTCATATTATCACACTTATAGGACTTGTGGCATTTGCAACTAATAATGGAAAAACTCAAGAATAAAACTGACACTAAATCCAAAGTTGACATTGAATTTAATTTAAAGAATGTTAATTCAATTTAAATTTAGAATGAGCTAAAACCCGATGCCATATTAGGCCGAGCAATATCTTGAATTTGTAGTTCCTTATTAGAATATTAATTTATATTAGCAAAATCGAAAAATCGAGGTAATAATTAGATTATTATCGGTATGGAAATCTAATTTTCTTAATTTTTTTAAAAATATTATTCCAAAATTATACCGGTATTTCAATATCGAAACATACAAACCGTTTCATGGTCGGTTACCGAGAACTAAAATGTGAACTAACCCGAAAGCGCAACGGAAATCGATATTCGATAAGGTTTGATACCGAGGTGATGTAAAGATGTATTTTTTTGTTACATATCTCTTATATTTTCATATTTAAAGAACATAAGGCAAGATGGCAATAATAATAATTTTGATTGCCTGAACGTCTGATCAATTACGGCCACACGCCGCTGCCATATCTGCTAATTAGGCAGGACAAACGGCGTTTGGCTAATTACAATTGGCCCAATTGGCTCTTATGGCAGGCATTTGGACTGTTGCCGATCTGTTTAGCTCGCGCCATCCCATTTACGACTATCTCAATGAAATTAATGCATAATTACAGCAATAAAACAATAAAATTATGAAGCACTGGCCACCGTCGAGAAAGAGACAAATGGGAGAGAAAGAAAGAGAAGGCAGACAGGCAATGGCCATAAATATTTACAGCCAAGCAAACACTTGCTCAAATTAAGTACTCGTTAAATGGAAATTGAATAGCGGGCGGGTGCCGGAGAGACCATGAACAAGCCGGACAGGGAGACAGGAATACAGCGAGCGCACAAATTGATAAAAAGATAAATTGAATCATAAAGCGGGTCGTGGGTTAGCTCAGACATCTTGGAGTCCAGTAGCTGACCATCCGGAAGCTTTTAATTGGCATTACAAAAAAGCGCAAACTGATTCGCAGTCGGACTTCCATTGTTTCAATGGTTCACCTCTACGGTTATCCGACTCTCCGGTTGTCCGGTTGGTTTTTAAACGCAAATTATTAAACATTGAAAAAATAACAAAGATGGGTTGGAATGGCGGCCTGGCTCTGTGGTTGGGTCTGGTAGCAGCTGAGGCTGCGTTTTATGGCTTGAAAACATGAGCCGCAATGCGCAGTTTCCTCTCCGTTTCAGACCCGGCCAAAATCCAGATCCGAAGCTGACGTCCCTGCTCGGGTGCAGTCATTTCGTATGATTAACTTTCGGATTTTGTAAAATTATAATGGGTCTCTGATGTGAAATGGGGAACGTGGATGTGGTGGCGGATGCGGATGTGAATGTGGATGTGGGTATGCATGCCCATGCTTTTGCAAATGGCGGCTTTCACCCTCCGGGCTCCACTTCCAAAGGAATTAAGCTCGTAAAATATCCAAACAAATGCAATACGAACTTCCCCCGTTTGGGGACCGTGAGGATGATGCTTCCGTTTCAGCTTGGGCTTCCGTGGGGTTGAGGGTCGGCAGAAGGGAAGCTCGTAAAAAGGGGGAAAAGCCCATTAAATTTGCAACCCCCAAAAAATTCTGGCAGCAACAACAGAAACAATTCATGGGGGGCGAAACAGAATCTGCATTAGCATGCTATGAGAATTAAGTTGCCCATCAGCAGACACACGTGTATTTTATATGTGTATGAGTGTATGAGAATTTATGTTGGAGTATATATGCATGTATGTATATATGCACCTACTATATGTACACTTGAATGTACATTATACATTAAAATGTGTGTGTTATTCATTAGTTACCGACACCTAGATTCAACCTTACAGCCGGTTGAATTTTCAGGTTATCAGCAGTCTTTTAATTTTGTTTTCATGTTCCTAGAATATGTGTATTTGTCTTTTTCGATTTGATTAAAAAACCCGTACGCTGCTCTTGCAGTTGTTGGAAAATACTCTCCTCTTATACGTAAGCAAAAAATTGATAATTGTGACTAGCACATTAAATAATAAGTGTAAACTTGTAGTGCTGGGAAATCCAATAAAGAAATAAAATAATTCTAAAAGTCCATTTTACTGTACGAGTGTTGTATGTGCTTTACTTCTTCATAATATTGACATAAATTGTAAAATATTAGAATTGCTAAACTAGTTAATATTATCTTTTAATCAAATTCCTATTTAGTTGTCGAGTTTCAAGAAAGTTAATCATCCAGTTGAAGAATTTTTACATCTATTATTTTAATAAGTAAAGAAATGTTAAAATACCGTCGATAATGAGGAATAGAATTAAATATATCACTGCGGACGGCAGTCCGCGCTAGTGACGAAAGCAGCACAAAGTGTGCGAAGGCGACTAGCATATATACACAGGAAGAATGGAAAATTTGCTATGACTGTCCGATCAGGTCGAGCTATATATCGATCGAAAGGTATCAATTAAACTTACAAATGTGCATACTAAGACTTTTGAAAACTCACCTGGTTCGTGAGATAAACAGGTGTAAGTGGGAGGGGCAAATTTTAAATGATTGGAGCTAATGGGGCCGTTGGAGCCTTTTTGATTTTTTTTTTTAATTTTTTACTATTCTAATCAAAAATACGCTTCGAATGACACCTTGATCATCAAAATCCGATCACTGGCTCAGAAGATAATTAATTTTGAAATTTTTGGTGCCCTTCTCAAAACGAGATGAAAAGTCAGTCTGTTTGTTTGTTTGTTTGTTTGTTTGTTTGTTTGTCTGTTTGTTAGTATCAAAGCGTTGATTTAGCTTAAAAGTTTGAATGAGGACTTGTTCCCGCTCAAAAATCTAGAAACGTTTGTTCTACGACTTTTTCGAAAAATCGCTAGTTTAGCGGGAAATCGCTAAAAACCGCTAAAATTAAAACCCGTATACCAGTCAAACGATAGAAGCTACAGATGCGATCTATATATCGTTGAAAAGGTATTTCGAAGGGCTCTTAGGCACACATTTAAAGTTTTTTTTTTAATTATAAGGGTAAACAGCTACAGGTTAAAATAAGGTATTTTTTCCCACATTTTGACAATTTAAGAAAAAACTACACATCAAATCACATCAAATATTGTAATTTTAATATTTCTGATGTCTTATTCAAAAATTTCTGATATCCCATAAAAAAACCTCTTTACGAGGTAAAAGTCTAGTGACGAAAACATTTTCATGCCCCAAAATTTCTGATATCCAATTTTGTGACGAATAATATTAGGTTTTACACATAAACTATTTTAAACAAAATTTTTGCATTCGGCACTGCGCAAAATAGTGCAATGTGCCGAGTGCCAAAATTATGTTTAAAATAGTTTATGTGTAAAACCTAATATTATTCGTCACAAAATTGGATATCAGAAATTTTGGGGCATGAAAATGTTTTCGTCACTAGACTTTTACCTCGTAAAGAGGGATAACATGGGATAACATGAATACAATAAACATTTTATGATAAATCAGCTTAAAATCGACCGAAATGAGCGACTATCTGAGTTGTCTAAATGATTAAAGCATTAAGTTGATGGAAATAAAAAAGTTGACAAAAGAATCCTTGACTGGAGAATAAATAGTAAGATAATCCTGCCGATGACGATGAGTTTTGTTGATAGTTCGTAGCTAAATTATACACATAAGAAATAAAAATAAACCAATTGCATTAGGAACACTGCTAGCTGCAATACTAAGACTAAATAATTGTGAGTGCAAATCTTTATCAATTTAATATCGGCAATTTAAAGGTGCACTTAAATTGAACAATTCAACAAAGATAAATGCGTCGAGCTCGCTGATTACAGATTTGCTCAGAGAGCGAATGAATTGAATGAATGTGGTGGAGTAGAAGCGAAGCAAATACCAAGAAAATGGATACGAGACAAAGGCAAGACAAGAGCACAAAACGAGGCAGCAATAAAATGGCTGCGAATGAGAATGAGAATGAAAATACAAGGGAGAGCAGAGGCCGAGCGCAGGGGCATTTTTTACTTCTCTTGCTTTTGTTGTGATACCCAGAACCAGGAGATAGAGATGCCAGACACAGCAACGGTTGCTGAAACAGATACAAAAATACAGATACATAGATACACTCACAAATACACACTCATTTCGATAAATGCAGGGCGCAGTTGGTAAGAGTGCGAGAGCAGAGGCGCACGCTCGCTTGTACGAGCGAGAGCGAGATGGCAGCCAACGGGAGAGTGAGCGAGCCAGACAGAGAGAGAGAGAGAGAAAGAGGGGCGGTCAGAGTGCCGAAAATGAACTGACGACGACCGCAAAGAGCCAACCGAGGCAACGGCAACGACGACACGACAGCGGACGCTGATGGAGACGCATAAGGAGAGAGGAAAAACGAAATAACCGAATGCAAAAGCAAACGCACAACAAAATTAAAAGCCAACGCAAAGGCGACAGCAGCAGCAGCAGAGACAGCGGCAGCGGCAGCGAAAGACGAGAATAAGACACAGAGAGAGGATAGAAAAGAGAGAAAGAGAGCGATAGAGCGGCAAAGAAACGGAGCTGCAAACGGAAAACACATTTTCCAGCCTCGTCGACTTTTTACAACGAATTTTATGGCATTTGGTCATAAACTTCTTGTTAGTGTAGAGCGGATCGCAGCGCGTGAGAACCGAACGCCAGAATTCGACTGCAAACAACAAAACTACAACAACAACAGACAATAAGAGCAAAACGAAAGCAAACAAAAACAGCAATAAGACAAGGCGAATTACGCACAATTCAAAATCGCAGCTCTCACAGATCAAACTCTGAATAGTTCAAGCATATCAGAATTTACCATTTACCGTTGATAGTGCCGGGAAAGTGTTCTTCCAAGTGCCTTGGCGCGAGTGAAAATGCAAGCAACTTGCCGGGGCGAACGAAAAGCGCCGTCGAGGGCTGCTCCACAGATTGTTTAACCGCAACTGCAAACAGCTAACAGCCAACAACAGCGTGCCAACTGCAAGCTGCAAGCCATAAGCTCAGCCACAGAACGACCATTAAGTAGCTGTCACGTCACGTAAGTAAGCTTAAATCTTCATAAGTGCTGCAATTGTTGTTTAATTGGCAACTAACATATGAATGTGCCATGTGTCCAATTGGCCAATTTGAATCATTAACTGAACAGTGGCAGTGTCCTCGGTCGAGTCCTTGGTCTGCCAAGGTTACCTACACCGATGCCGCCGCCGCATTAGGTGCTAACTTTAACGCTTCAAGGCTGCTGCCATTTAATGGGTTCACGTCGCAGCCATTTGCCATTGCCGTTGCCCGTTTCCATTACATCTTACGACAATTCCAACAATTCTGGCAATTCTGGCAATTTTTGTTTTTACTCTTTGAAATACTTTAAAACGTCACTCACTTAAGGGCACACTCCACAAATATATGTTAAATTTGAAATCAGTTTTAAGACCAAAATAAAATCTATGATTTTTAGTTTAGCATATTTTATTTTGATATATTTTGTTCTTAATCTTTTTGTCTTATTTTGCTTCGTTTTAAATGAAAGAAAGTGGCTAAGTTTGGTTATAAATTTAAGAGATTCGGTTCTGGGTCGATTATATTCATAACACAAATCGCATTTACATAGATATTTACTCAATCTATCTTTGCATCTTAAGAATACAAAAAAATTTGTTTGTTTAAATCATTAAAATAATCAGCTGAGCACTATAACAGATTGTTATATGAGGTCAATATACTCGTAAATAGAGCTTCACACTGTTCACAAAAACACAAACACACACACATTGTGCACACTTCATTACCGATCAGGTGTTAATTGCACAACGTCTTGCCAAGGACTTTGGCCTTTTCCTGTGTCCGTTTTATGATGGAATCTTCTCAATTGAGCGTTGATGGCGCACTTAATAGCACGAGCACTCGATGAAGGAAGAGCTTGCTCTGTTTGTGCGCTTGACTGGATTTATTAGCGGCACTAAAGTCATTAGCGCCACTCATCGACGTCGACGTCGACATCCACATTGGTGAAGGCGTCGGGAACGTCGACATCTATGTCGTCATCTCCATCGCCATCGTCATCGCCATTTCCAATCCATTGCGTGTCGTGGCTGGCCACTCGCACCTGCATCTTCACCTGCACCTCGCAGCCGTGAGTAATTGCGGCAATCATTTCATAAATATACTTAATCGTTATGCGGTCGGTTTACCGTCTACCTAAAATAGAACCTGCATGAGAAGCAGGAGCAGGAGCAGGAGCTGGACACAATAAACTCTGATTGCATTGCATGAGTTCATTAAAGCGCTATCAAGCTCCAAAGTTTTTAAGGCGACTTCCCATCACCTGCAGTACGATACTCAGACGAGGGGCAGGGCCTAAATTGTGTGTTGTGTGTGTATCTTTTTTTCATGCGACATGCGTACTGCCACCATTTGCCGACGGTGGTGGTTGGCCAATGCGACGCGGCGGCGGCCATGATGGCTGCCATTCAGCTGCCATTGCGACTGTGCGTGCTTACACTAAGAGAAATAGTGGTGATAGAAATGGAAAGAACTAAATGATAACAATCGTTGTGCAGTAAACAAATTTGTTTATTGTGTTACTTTTGTCTATATTACCTAATAAAAAATTAAGTTTAAATAAAGTAAATTGTTTATTTGTTGTGCAATTGACGCAGTCTCTGAGGTCGACATCTTTATATCGTCAAGCAAACCGATCTATTTATATATACAATTTTATTTGTGCTACTTATATGGCCACACATTTATAAGGCCGTATACATGCGTGTATTTATATTTAAAATCAATTATTCTTTGTTTACCTCAACTCACATAACACCAAACTAAACTATTATATATTAAAATAAAAGTAAATAATTACCAACTAATAACCGTATCGAGTAAAATTCGTACCTACCCTCGCTTGTTAAAAAAACCAGTTATTTAGTTCAAACCTTCCCCGCTAGGCAAGCGGACAGTTTGGTTTGTGTACAGGCTGCCGTTTTAGAATTTAGTGCGCAAACTCAACAACAGAGCGCGCTTTGACAATACTTAAAATAAACCGGCAGTCAAAATGGAACATAAAAACTGGGTATATTTCATTACCTTAAAGTGCTTTCAGACGAGGATTTTTTAACCGACACTTTTTGTCAAAAAACTGTCGGTGTCGTGTAAACACACAAAAATTTTAAGTGTCGGTGAAAAACCGACGCTCACCGATGGAAATAGAACACGTTCTATTCCATCGGTTTTTTGCGTCGGTGAAACATCAATACGTTAACATCGCACTTTTTTGGTATTTTTTTGTGCTTTTCGGCAAAAAAAAAGTGTGCGCGAGCTAAAAGTGTGTTGGGTGTGACCAGCTACCGTGAAAACAAAAACCGATGGTATTTTGGTATGAACACCGATGAGAATTGTGTAAATGGGTAAATTCACCGTCGGTGAAAAAGTGTCGGTTAAAAAATCCTCGTCTGAAAGCACTTTTAACAATCGGCAACTGTAAAATGAATGAGGTGAATGAATGAGAGGATGATCCAACGGACAGTGAAATATACATAATTGCCAAATATTGATGATATGTGACAGCTTTGCATTATTCTAAATAAACATCAATATTATTTGATGCACTTGTCGGACTGATGTCTGTAAGCAAAAAGCTAGAAACGTCAATTCTATTAGTTCGGCGTATTTTATGCAGTTTATTTAGATGATAAGTTAATGTCGGTAGATGTCGCTTAGCGTTGCCAACTATTTTATGATTGGAATTGGGCCAACTATCAATAAATGAAACAAACTTCATTTCACAATAATTTTTTCACGTCATTTTTTTTATTTGTAAAAAGACTAATATAGATTTAATTATTTTAATTAGCTGGGACTATTTCATACTATAATTTTCATTTTCGTACTTTTAATTTTTTTTTTTGTTCAAAGAAGATTTTAATTACAATTATATGTTCCAGCTGTAAGTCAAGTTATAGCTCTGGCGGATTTTTTTTTTTTTTTAAAGTGGTGTATTGTTACATGTAGACAACGTTGAGGTCTTTCGTAGCATGCGTACCTTATGCATTTTGAAAGTAAAAAAAAAAATAGAAAAAGTGGTGGGTGGAGTCAACCCCATTCCGAATGGCAAATGCGACAAGATAAGGGACGGACTCAACAGACGTTCTCTCACTGTTGCTCTTATCTAGGAACAATTTCAACAGCAATTGCTACAGAGCGAGGCTGCTCTCGGGGGACATGTCTTTGAAATTGTATTTGTATTTGTATCTGTATATCTGGTTCTGCTTTGGGTTCGACTTCTCGTCGTGTTTCTACGTGTGCTGCTGTTGTGTTACCAACGCTGACTCCACATCGGTCTCCACAGATGTCTGGGCCATTGCCCAGAGGAAGGAAGCCAGAAATTACCCAAGCATGTGCAAGTTGAACAGAAGGCAAAGAGACGGAACCGAGATTGGGTTGGGAAGCGTATGTACGCTGAACACATGAAAACTTCTTCCAAGAACATGGCATCAGCGTCGCGAACATTTTCATTTCATTTCATTCCATTTCCCGCAAATTGAATTCTAAGGGAAAAAATGCCATCCCATGACCGTTGCTGCAACTTGTCCGCTGGCAGTTCCGTGGAACAGTCAGTCAGCGATTGCTCCACATTTGCCCGTGCAGTTGGCTGACTTCCGCTGGCCACATATGGAAAACACCCCCTTACAAGCAGCTACTCTTGCTCACTTACGTCTTCGATGAATCGCACATCAGCTGCTGTTCAGCTTATATTACCTAGGTACTCATCCAAGTCACCAAGACACTCCACTCATTTCCATAAGTACTATCGATATAAAGCAGATGCGTCTAACGCCTTATCAATCTGACACTTAAAATACATATTAAATTCAAGCCAAGAATACGTTTTATTTTATTAAGTAATAATACATAAATAAATGTATGTATACAAATCTTAAAGTAAGCAATTAGTAAATATTAATAAAGAATTTTGTAATTGTCTTGAACAGTTTTCAGTTGAGTTAGAGGTTGAGATAATTTTAAAATTTATTTAAAATAAAAGTTGATCAAAATAAAATGAATATGTTGCCACATTTATAATTTATATTTATGACCATAAGTTTGTTTCTTTCATTACAAAACCAAAACTTTAATCTTTAAGTTTTTTAATCGATATTATTGGCGATTTTTGAGCTCCATCGTCTTTACATAAGTAAGCACGCTGAAGTGTTTGTATGTGTGTGAGTGTATGTTTTTATGGATATTCAAGTTTTTAGTATGTATTACTTGTTATGTATACATACATATATAGAGAAAGAGAGCCAAAGCTGTTACTGCGATTTTCAACTTGGTATCTTGATTTCAATGCGGGCAAAAAACAAACAACAAACAACAAACTTTGCCTGCAAACGGAACGAGAACACAAAGCAGAAGATGAAGATGAAAATGGAGAAGAGGAGGCAGAAAAGGAAAGCAAAAGTTGTGGAGAAGCGTCTCCCGACATTCCACGTGCACGCTGGGATTAGTTGGGAGCCAATTTATTTTATGTCCTGAGGCACAAACATAATCATGTCTAATTTTGTTTACTTTCAAAAATGTGCGTGCGTGAGTGTATCCATGTGACTGTGGGCTGAATTCGAAACGGGAACGGGAACGATGGTGTGTCTACACGCGTGGGTGACTGTATGTGAACTCTCTTCTCGTTGCCTTCGTCTCTTTGTTCTTGTACTCGAACTGACAGCGACAAAAACAAAAACAACAACAACATCGACTGCGACAACGACAACGTTCATTAACTAAATTTAGAGTGCGACGGCTGTTGCGGCCACGAAAGGTTGTGCGGGGACAGAGACAGGGACAGGGGCAGGGGACGACACCCCAGCAGGAAATTACATATTTACATGGCGAACAACGACATTCACCCTGTGGGTGGGGAGGGGGGTTTCCCGCACCCCGACGAAGCGCAAGTTACGCAATCGAATGAGGCAGCGCGAAATCAGAATGCCGAGCAGAAGGGAGAGGTGAGCGGGGTGAGGAGTCGGTCCTCTTGGTCCTTGGGCCATTTCGCACTTTAACCCACTCCCAGACAAGGGTGCGGCAGCAGCTGTAGGGGTGGGTGACATGGTGACGGGATGACGGGACGACGGGATAAATGGGATGGGATGGGAGGGTGGCTTGTTGTTATTTTAAAATTGCGTGCTTGCTGAACTGCGTGGGAAGAGGAAGGGGAAGGGGGTAGGGCAGGTCCCTCCTCTCGTTGGGGCTGTTGGCTTTTGTTGCGTGCTGAAGTGATTACGAGAATGTCAAAAGGGGTGAGGGGAGAGTGGTGGGGGGATGCGTCGAGTTGTTCCAGTTGGCTCGGCTGGCAACCCTTTTCTGGTCACATTCTTGAGCAGTGCCAAAATGAAAATGAAATTGTATTTTATTCGGCCCGAATAGGAATGCAATAATTTTGGGGACAATCCCCCTCTCCTCGCTCTTTACTCCAGCACAAAATGGCGGCAATTAAAATGTTTAATGAAATTTTGGCAAAACGCCGTTTTGTTGCGGAATGTTCGGAAAGGCTTTGAGTTATTTTAATTATCTTGGCGTTTGTTTTACGGCCACTCTCTTTCTCACTCCCATACGCTCTGTCTGTCTGTGCGTCTATCGATCTGTCTGTCTGTCTGTCTGTCAGAGTGTCTGTTTGGCAATTGCAATGGCCGCTTTAACTCCAAGTACGCAATCATGGCCTCATTCATATGCATGCAACCACAAGATTCAAAGCCAAAAGCTCCGATGGCAAATGCGGTTTTGGTTTTTGCCAGGCGACGGCAATTGTAGTCGTGAAATCGGATTGCGTGTAGCAATAAATCTGTGATTTTAATGCGCGTTATTAAACTGCAAGCAGTTGCAGTCCCAGCCCAGACCAGACCAGGCCAGGCCAATAAAATGCAATTAATATGTTCCAGCAACCTGCAACAAAGTTTGAAGCCGCCGCGGAATGAGCTTCTCAGTTTTCGAAGCTTGCACAAACCACGCCACAGCAACAGCCACAACAACATCAACAAATACAAATACAACAGCAGACATTATAAGATCGAGGTACGTCGATTGTCATCATCATCATCATCACCATCGTCGATGTCTGGGCTGTGAGTTGGTGCAGCGGCGACCCTTTGTCTTCGACTCCATTTTGCACAGTTCGATTAAGCCAGAGCTCGGAATTTGCATTGTAAATTTCGCGATATTATGTCCGATAATGGGCGATGACCGTACTCTCTCCCCACCCCGTAGATTGAGAGGCCTCGAGGCTCGATTTAAAGCTGCGCTTCGTTATCGGTTGGAGCAAACAAGTCACGTCGCCTAATTTATGCGACGGCGACTGCAAAAAGAAAAAGAAAAACAGAAAACTTAAGAAAAAATGCTAAAATATTCGAAAAACGTGTCTTTCGATTTTTAATGGCCGCGCATAAATTTGAGCATTAAGACTCGTAATAACTTCATTACACCAACTAAAATTTGCGAAAAAACAATGCCGGCCACACACGGGATTCAAAATGTCAGCTTTGAATTCACGTTTGCCCAAGAAACTGCACAAAAGAATAGCTTAAGTTGTCGTATTCAAATGTTCATTCATAGAAATACGAGTGCGAATACAAATGCCAACTTCAATTCAAACAGATACGCAATTGTCTTAGGCCTGGAGTTATATTGTGGATTACAACAAATCATTATCTGAGAACATATCTGACGATCTTCAGTTGCGATTTTTTAAAGTTATACATTTTGCCGGCGGCAGAGAATTTTCGACAAACTGAAATTTTGAAGTCTGTCATTGGTTTTTTTCTCTTGTTTATTTTGCTTGATTAATGCTGTTTTTTAATTGCTTTTCTATATAGTCTACTATAAATAGAGTGTCTATTTTAATTAAATTTGCATACTGTGAAACCAATATTTGCATTAAAACTCGTAAAAGCAACTTATCCAAATTTAAAATACTTTAAATTAATTTAAGATCAAATTACAATACCATTATGATGTCGACATATCTGAACTCTGATATAGATTGATTTAACTATAGTTAGGAACAATCGAATCTCAAAGAATATCTTACGATTAATTAAAAAAATGCTTAAAAGAGATTACAATAGATTAGTATTATCAGAATTGGACAGTCCAAATAAGCCAGATTTAAAGGAAAGTAGCTGAAATTTTATATAAAATAGTTATAAATATATTCAATAAAAGTTAAAACCCTCATGCGTCTTCAATACTTGTGTTTTTAATAAATGTGTTTTAAATAAGTGAAAATTGATATTTCCAAATTTTATTAGTATACATTTTTGGTATATAATTTTGAGATCAGGTGGTCAAAAGTATTCTTTTACATATTCTGCATTTTGTTGTTATTGTTGGAGAAATGTTGCAAACAAAGTACTGTTGTCTCACTTATTTTTGCAATGAATTTTTTAAACAAGACCTTGTGAAAATAATATTGATCACCTCTGTATATTATAATTTAAAATGTAGTTAAAATCATGCTTTATGTTAGTATATAACCTTATGGCTTGTCTCGCTGGAATGAAAGTACAAAATAAATTCAAATAAATACCTGAAAAAATCTGCAAACGTAAATAAAATATTTTATATATTTAGATAATTGTGTACAGCCACGGCGAAGCAGGGGGCAAGTCGTGAGTTTAGTTGAGTTTCCACCTCGTACGACATCCCTTCTCCTTCATTTTTATCTTTTTCCATTCCCGTTCCCCTTTGGCTTACTACAACACTATTGGCATCATTCCACACAAATCCGGACGCAGCCGGAGAACAGCGGCTGCCACAAATCTCATTTCGTATGCAACATCAGCCGCTGCATGGGGCGGGGTTATGATTCTGTTTCTGTTTCAGTTTCTGTTTTGGTTGTGGTTGGGGCTTTTGGGGTCGCGTATGGCGACAATGCCGAGGTGTTGATAGAATAACACAGGGCGTGAATTTTTAGTCGAAATATTACACACACACTCACACACACACATATTGAAGGGAGAAGCACGTAACCAAGTCGAGGCTTATACATATTTAAGCCCCATAAAGGAAATATCAAATGGCTGCCTGCTGCAGTGCATCCCTTTCACTCACACACATTTCTTCTACAGCTACGTAGGGGGAGGAGGAAAAAGGGGGCTGAGATAAATGCACATATTAAATTTGAAACGTATTTGGAATTTTTGATCAGGCTTGAGCTTGATTCATTTCCAGAATGAATTTGGTGGTTGAACCTCCTGGGGCGGCATATGGCGACCGTCCATGTTCATCGTGTCCATCGTTTGCAGGGGTTAAATGCTCGAACCGAAAGACATCATTCGTGTAATTTAGTCAGAGTTGCCATCGCCGACGGCTTTGCTCACAACTCACAATTCACGATTGCCGCTGTTATTCTCGTTCTTCCCAAAAGCAGTTGACGAGAAGGAGAACCACAGCTCACGTCTTGGCCGCTTTTCGATTCGTTTTGCTGGCTCTGCGACCTGATTGCCCAGTCTCAGTGGAGAGTCCTTCCCCAGTCCCCTTTCCCTCTGTTTCCACCAAGTCCAGAGCAGCAGAAGCGGCATTCAACCCACTCGTAGGCAATCGGCATCGAACTCATCTCAAATGCGCGCCTCTTATCCGATCCATTATTTCGATGGATTTATAGGCATAAAGGTTGGCTTCTTCTGCTTACTCTCCGCCTCCTCCTCCTCCTCGTCTTTTCCTTATTTATTTTTTCTGACATTTCTTAAAATTTTTTATGCTTTTCAGTTGGCTGCAGTGCGAGGTGTTTTTTTTATCTTTTGTTATCTCTTCTTAGTTGGGTCTCTTACTCCGCGTGGTAAGTGGATATTGGCTGTCTACATATGAGTGTGCTTGAGCATTTGAAACTATTTCTTTCTTTTCCATTTGGTGCTGACGCTGTCTAATTTGTGGATAACACGAGTCAGAGGCTCACCTACTCTTAAATTTGAACTGTTTTTTACAGTTCCAACGAGCTTTAGGCAGTGGACTGAAATGGCTTTTTCATCGTTAAAGTCAATGCACTGATATACTAGTTATAATAAAGTTTAATACTAGTTTAATAAAGCTAGTATATCTTTTAAGCGAGCTAAATGGAGAATTTTCTTAGATCAATTGGATAGTAGCTTATTAAAAGATTGATAAATGTATAAAAGATATAAATTTATATTAAATTAGGAACTCCAATAATATTAAATTATCAATTATCATTATAAATTAGAACATTTGTTGAAAATATATTCACATTAAAGAAATTGCTTTTTAGAAAATGGCTTCACATATCGAAGCTTTTTCTCTGAAGAACGATTATATTATATTTATTTAAAACATACACTTTCTCAATAGGATTTTTGCTATTCACGAGAATATCCAAGTAGATAGAAAGCAAATAACTGGATATTCTATCTTTTACCATTCTGATTGATTTACATTTTAAATAATATTTAGAAGTCTTATTATTTCTAAGTTCAGAGTGTCCTGGCTCGACCGCTCTACAGTGTCTATTCAACACTATTGAATTATATTTGCTTTAACTCTTGCTATACCACACTCAATGTTCTGCTTGAGGGGCATAGAAAGTTGTGATTATTTTGGACTGAAACATGATTTGAAACAAAGGCAGAACGGGCATATTTTTAGAAAGTTACATAAGCGAACCCAAACACAAACAATCCTTTTGTATGTATATATTAGTTGAATACTCACCCCGAAGCAGCTCGACAGCCCGTCAGACCGTCAGAAAGACAGAACGACATGCCAACGATATGCCACCCTCAATGCGTTGCTCTAATTTCATTGTTCACGGTCTCTTCGTCCTTTGTTTGAGTTTTGAATACGCCGCGTTCCATATTTGCGGCAAAAGGCATGAGGCAAGAGGAAGAGGCGAAAGGGTTCTTCCAACCGTCGCATCCATAAATCAGTTGGGCATCGGTATCAGCATCAGTATCGACATCGACATCGA
This sequence comes from Drosophila subquinaria, assembly GCA_037043405.1. Classification (NCBI taxonomy): domain Eukaryota; kingdom Metazoa; phylum Arthropoda; class Insecta; order Diptera; family Drosophilidae; genus Drosophila; species Drosophila subquinaria. Next base: position 61,588 of record JBAMBL010001352.1, on the reverse strand, counting down.
CATTGGCATCGCAATATGCGTAAATGCAATAAAATCATAAAATGAATTGTGTAAGGCAAAATGGGAAGACAGACGACGGAGGACAGAAGACGGCGGACAGACGAGGAACAGGAGCAGGAGGCAAACGGATGCTAAACGGAAAATTTGAATCTCGCCTAAAGCCACGGGAGCGGTTGAAGTAACTGTACGGCTGTTTAAGGGCTCTACGGCCGGCTGACTTTTATGGCCCAGTCGCGTTAACTGGACGCAAAAAGAGCTCGACAGGAACTGTGACTGAATAGAAACCGGAGTGAAGAGTCAGGAGCTGGTTCGTTTTGCCCGAGTACTGTGACATTCTTGTTGTCATTCGTATTTGTACATATTTTGATTTGGTGCGCGTGCAGGTCATGCTCTAATTTAAATGAATCTCCATCAGATGAAAATACATATGCTGCATAGAGATACAGATATAGATGGAGGTTACATTGTGCAGCAGAATCATAAAATGGTTTTTTTAACATTCCAGGCCCTCTGCCTTGTTGGCTGGACGGTTAATGGATGCTGGTACTATGGCTATGGGGACGGTGTCTTTAGCCGACTGCATCTGTTAGATGCATATGTAAATTTAACATATGCAAATGCGCATTAGCCTCTTCTCTTCTACCAAGATGCTTTGGGCTCGTCCCGCAGCGAATTCCAAGTGCCCTATAAAAGTGTCACTTTTTATATGGCCAGTTCGAAGCCGTTGTCATTGCCGAACGACGATGCCAGGCCCCTGATTAGGCCATGGAATAGTGGAGAAATAAATTAATGAGGAGTGTTCTCCACATGCCATCTATAGTAGATACGAGTATATATAAATACGCATACATACATATATAATATGAAAATTATTTTTATTTGCATCTGTCGAGGTGAACAAACTGCTGCGAAATATACAGCGAAATTCCTTAGGCAAAATGTAGAGGCAATAATTTCATTTGCATTCAGATTGGACTTGTTTATTTGTGCAGAATCGTTGGCATAAACAAAATCTCGCATTATTTACAAATGTTCATCTTAATATTTATGCAGTTCTTTTTCTCATTTGGGCATCGAACAGCTTTCTGCAATTTTAACGGGAGATTCATAGCGCGATGTGGAAGAAAACGCTAATACTATGATTTGGTCTATATTTATTTTATTTTTTAATTAACGGCAACTAAGAAAACCGTTTAATTAAACATTAAAATTGGGAACATTATTCAAAATTTTTAGTTATAATAAATGATATATTATTTTATTTTAAAATAAAATAAATACAGTCGAACTTCTAACTTGAATCATCATTATCCAAAGAAAAGGTTCGAGTTATGGAGATATTTGAAGTATAGAGTTATTTTCCTTAAGTTTACTAACTTTACTGCCACTGATTTAGCTCGAGTTAGAAATTCGAGTCATAGAAGTTCGAGTTATGGAAGTTCAACTATATAATATCAAATATCGTTGTTAAGATGTGAAAACTTGTGTGAAACAAGAGATTCGTAAGACGAAAGCTGCAAATGTATATACAGGGTGCTCCAGTTGGTGTTTTGACCGCAGTCTGGCAGTCGGTGTTGGCAGTTGCTGTTGCCACTGAGCGCAATAAATCCAGAAACCATAATCGGGATTTATGGATGTTGTTCTTGTTGTTGCCGTTGCTGTTGATGTTCAAATTGTTGTTGGGCTGATGTCGGCGGTGCTTCAAACATTTTTATGATGTCTCTGCAGCATTTATGAGTGCTTTATGAGACGAGGAGGGGAACACGTTGGGCGGAGGACGCGGGACGGAGGACGGAGGTCGAAGCGGCGCGTGTTGGTCGAGGTAAAACAGCCACTGATATTACGCGCCGAGCATAAAATCGGAATAATTTGCAACAGGTGATAATTGTTTTACAATATGTTTGCCTCTGTGTGTGTGTATGGGAATGAGAAGCGAAGAACAAGATTATTTACGAGTATGAAAATGAATAATAAGTTCGATACTCCTTAGCTCTTTGATTAACATAATTATGGACTCGAAGATATGCAACTAAACAATGTAAAAGTTCATGCGAATGTAAAGAATTTCATATTGGTTACAATTATACTTGTTTATTCGATAATAATTGAAAATCTCAGAGCTTTGAGTAAATGAATAATTGGAAAATCATGCAGACAAATGAAGATTGCGATTGATTAACCAAATGACTGATGTTTCGTTAGTCCAAGTACAAAAATAAAGGCCGCCGCTAATTGATGAGCAATTTAAATAAAAACTTTTATGATTTGTTGTGATTTTTGCAATTGGCATTTTAACGAGGGCGCTACCTAGAGCTGTGGGGCTATTGATGGGCCCTCATTGCTATGCAATATTAGTGCGGATTTTATTGTATTCAAATTAATTTTACTATTGTTAATAGTTCTTTGCTTGCTGTCGATGAAGGTGTCATAACTCACGTAATAAACGCCACCCAGTTTACTCGGCTTTGTCACTCTGTTTTAGCCTCGGCTTCAGTCCCATAAACCGCAACAACAACCGATGTATAGGTATGGATGTATGCATACATATGTAAGTTTGTAAAAGCAAAGAACGAGAACGACAGCGGGCGTAGCTATGTATGTGTATGGGTACAATATCTTGGGCCTGTCCCATAATTCACTCGCTCAAACACTTGAATGGCCTCGCACTCGTAAAAACGGGCGAGCGAGAAAAGAGTTTTACAATCGTTTAAAAACTCGTCAAAAAATTAGGCCTTAAAATATTGTACATTTTGTGTTTGGCGAATGCTGCAGCAGCGGGACTGCATCAATAGACATTCAACGCCCACACACACACACACTACACACACATCTACTGCAGGACTTACACCCACACCAATATACGAGTCTAGTACTCAATACTACCGCTCTCGTGTCCCGCTCAGCTCCCCCACAGCTGGTGTCTGTGTCGGCGTAGTCGCTTTTATGAGCCTACAAAATATTTTTATATTAGCAATAATTTTACTAGACACACGGATGGGATTGTGGGCGATCGGAGGAGCGCGGCTCGGGCGGGGGCTGCGGGCTGCACGGCACTTAATGTGCACAAACAAAAGCAACAGCAACAAAAGTGACTTTGATTTGTTGAACATTTTTAGCGTCGTTTGCGTTGCTTTGTTTTGCTTTGGCGTTTGGTTTGACATTTTATTAGTGATTCATCGACGGCATCAACAAAAGCATGCCAAACAATTAAAAAGCTATTATTTTTATTATCTATTTCTATAATTTCGCATAGTGTTCATGCATTCCGTACACTTGTTTTATTCCCATTCGTTTCTGTTGTCGTTTTGTGTTGTTTTCTTTATTTTTCTTTTGCGCTGCTACTTCTTATTCTTCCACTTCCATTTGAAGTGGGCAGTTCCATGCTGTGTCGGCCATTGGTCTTGCCTCTCGCTCGCAACAATGGCTGGCAGGGGTAGTGCGATCAAGCGATCGTCGCCTCGCTCTTACCAATATCCCTTAGCGGCAACAGAGCAGCACAGCAACAGCATGCCGCCGCGCTGCGTCTTTGTCGACTGTGGTGAGTTTCGCTGGTTGTGTGTTGAGTTTTGTCACAGCGCGACAGCGACGCCAGCAGAGACGTAGCCATTGCATGAGTTTTTTAAATTTGTTGCAGCAGCTGCACTTTTTACTCACATGTAACAAGCATATGTATGTATGTACGTATATTTGTAATTATGTAAAATGTACGTGTAACGAATATGAAATAAAAATATGCGTTTGACAATATGTTTTTCTGTGAATTATATTTAGTTTTTAAAAATTTAGTTGTGTGCAAGGAAAATTTGACAGAAATCCAAATTCCTAAATTTCTTTACTGTAATCAGGAGCTGCCTCAAATAGAAAACTCATATTGAAATGAGACTGGCAAAGGGGATATCTGAAATGAGTTTAACGTATTGATATTATCAAAATAGCTACACTTGTTGCATCAAGTGCTCAGTTGGGGCCAATAAAATATTAAAATTGTTGATCTTATTTAACGTTTTGACCCTTTGCACCGGTTAATGCTTAATGCAGTCTCCTACTGATTAACACAGCAGAGACTGAGACTGAGACTGAGGTGCGGTTTAATGACGTTGCGCTTTAGTATCTGAATGCACAATTCGCTGGCGCCTTAATCGCCACACAATTAAATTTATTAGCTCTTTCAAATTAAATGCAAAAGCTCAGCATGACTTCTGATCGTTCGAGTCAAAAGATATATGTACATACAAATGTATGTAATTAAAAAAATAATAATATTAACAATTAAGCCAATTACAATTACTCGGCAGTTGGCAGTCTGAAATTCAGACACTCACAGCAGAGAAGAAACATTTGCCAAATTCGGCTTCACTTTAGTGCTTACCCCCAATTTAACCTTTACCCGCACACACACACACACACACAAGTCGAGGCTAGCGAAGTAAACAACAACAAAAACAACATTAAGTGAGCAGATTTCAACTGTTTTTTTTTTTGGTCTGCCAGTTTTTTGATATTTTGCCTGGTTGCAAATCTCTCGCAGCTTTCGAAATGGCAGTAACACACACACACAAACACACACACTACATACATGCATATGTGAAACTGGTGTCGAGGCCGCCTAGATGTCGAAGTCAACGTCGACGTCGCGTCGCTGCTGGCTGCGTGGCAAGCAGCGCGTTCCCGTTCAACGTACTCTTCACTCTCCACTCTGCACTCCGCAGAAAGTTAATGGACCGTGCATGTTTTTCCCTCAGCCGTGGCGCTTAACATTATTTATGATGGATGGAAAATTACTATTTTTCTCTCTCTTTATTTCAACTTCCTTTTCCAGTGCTTTTAGTGGCCGCCATTGGCGGGTCGCCTTTGCTGTTGCCTTTGCTTTGTTCGGCAATTCTGGCATTGTTGCTACAGTTGCATATTTCAAATATTTTCACAAGTTTTTCCCCCTATCGCCTGACTGACTTCACAATGCACTTCAACACACACATACATGCATACGTACATAGATACACTCTTCAGCCACATCTGTGTTACTCCATCTGTCTCCGACTGAATGTTTGTTTAACCATTTTGTAATTTAGTCAGCCATTAAATTTGACAGCTCCATCGTCGTTTCTGTTGATAACTGCATTTCTCTAATTGCCACTCATTGATGCAGTCATTGTCATCGACAGACTGGCATGACTTTCCACTAATCTTGAGGCTTAATTAACATTGGCCAATGATGTGACACCACTTGCAGCAATTACAATGTTAGAAATAATAGATATTTGATTCCCAATGGGGTTGGTAATATGGAAAGGGAAACATGTTTTCAAAGTATCTGTAATTGATGCATTTGTATGTTATAATACTATTGTATTTTAGAGCTCCTTTCTCTCACTTCTATTCTCAATATCTAATTGTGCTTCTTGCAAATTAATGTTTTCAAGTTCCTTTATAAATACACATATGTATATTTTTATTTTAGCTTAATTATAAAAATTATAATAATACAATATCTTGAGTTAAACTCTAAAAAGAAGTTGAGAATTTTTTTATTCAATAACTAGAAAAAATCTAGAATAAGTGGAAACAATTCAGAGAATATTACACTTTTGACTAACTCTGAGCCAAAATCTTGGGTTTTTAGGTTGCTGAATCGAACCTTAATATTGCACTGTGGTTAAAAACGTAAAACCATCTTCGACTAGCAAAGCATCAACTGAGTATGTACAGTTCCCATCGTTAAAATATTTGCTACGCTACAGATGAATTCATTAGATGAGCTCATCAACAAGATTGTATCTTTAACTAACAAACTTCCGCTTGACCTTAAAAAAGTAAAAAAAAAATATTCAGAAAAGGGCTGAAGGAATTAAAGAAATAATATTTGTAATGATACATGGTACTCTCATTAATTTGGCTTATAAGCTCCACTTTCAACTTCAACCATATTTGCAAATCAAGCAATTTGGCCAACTGCGAACTTGCAGGAATAAAGTTTGACAATTGTTACCGTTTTTTCTTGTTTTTTTTTTGGGTCTGTTGTCCGTCTCGTCTTTTCAAGTGCGACCAGTTCTAAGAGAGAGGAAGGGAGAGGTAGGGAGAGAGACGGAAAGGCAAGTGCAAGGGTCGATTGCTACTGTGTGCGTGGTTGAATTTTTTCTGTTTCTTTAATAAAAATAATTACTCGCATTTTAGTTGTTGTTGCTGCTGCTGTTGTTGTTGCTGCTGTGGTTGCTTTTTTGGCTTTTGCTTCTGCGTTTGCTTTGTTTGCCGCTGAAAGCCGCAAATTTGAAGCGTTTTATGGCCGCGTTTCATTTCGTGTTTGTACATTTGCCCGCTGGCCACAGTGCCCTCGCTCCTCCCCGCGCCCCGCTGTCTTCCATCCCCCTTCGAAGCAGTCATTGCCTGCTTCTGCTTCTGTCGGCCATTTTCGAGTCGAGCGCTTTTTCCAGTCGCCATTTGGCCATTCGGCAAGTGGCCAGTGGACGGTCACCGCTCGTTTCGCCGGTTTGGACGCCAGATTGCAATCTAAATGGCGTTTTTTCTTTCTTTTCCATCGTTTTCATAACTTTTGCCGTGGCGGCAGCTTTCAATTTATGAAACACGCTTATTACTTGCCCCCCTCCATCTTTCCTTCGTTCCTCTGTCTTAAATGGGGTAGGGGGAGGGGGCAGCCCGCTCGACTTGTTCGCTTGCATCAGGTAACAAAGCAGCCGCAATCAGCCAGTGAGCACTCCCCAAGGCCGCACTCCCGAGGATCGGCAGGGGGCGGGGCAGCGGTTGATGTGCGCACTGGTGATCAACGTACTCGTTGGCTCGTTCGCTCGCTCGCTCGTTCATGGCCAGAAGCAGTCGGTAGTCAGTATTCAGTAGTCAGGGCAATAGCGTTAACACACAGTCGACTGCTCCTCCCCTCTTCAACCCTCCCCTCCCCACCCCCACTCTTTTCGCCAGTTGCCCCGCTGGCCAATTACACACACAACACTTTGGCAAGATTTTTCTAAACATTATTTTTTCTCTCGCCTCGACTGTTGTTAATTGTACAGGTTGTTGTTGTTGTTGTTGCTGGCGGGTTTTAATTGTGTTTTCCAGGTTTTTAATTAAAGCTTAACTTGATTTTCAGTTAAGTTGCAATTTCAGAGCTGCTTTTTTGCACTTGACTCGGAACAGGTTTGATTGGCAACATCAGCGCTGTCAGTCCAAACGAGTTTGCAAACAAATAAGGATGCCAACAACCACAACAACAACAACAATTGCTCAGTTTTAACGATTTCTGTTGAGATTCATGTTGGCACTCGGCTCAGCAGTTTGAATACTGGCCAACTATAAACAGACACTGAAACTACCCAATTGTATTCCATTTCCAGATCTCTTATAAGTGTGCCTGCCTTCTAAGACCATGACTTACTTGCCACCTGAATCAATAAATTATAATACAAATTTACGTATTTTTAATGTGTTCATTGAGGAAACTAAACCAATTAACTAAAATAGACTTTGTGCAGTTAAAACTTAATTTTTTAGATTAAAATTTAATTCTGAAGTCTAGATTCCTAGTAGAGAGGCTACTGTTCTTGTACCAATGTTTGTCCATCCATATGACCAAAGTTGGTGACGATACTCCTATGTAGTGCACGAAGATAGAGTTTTAGATTTCGTTTTAAAATTTGTCATTGGAAATATATGATAACAGCAAACATTTTGTAAAAATGTCTTAGATTTAGACACGTAATTAATTCTTTTCAAAAATATTTTTATTTTAATTAATGGTGATTGAATTCAACGGCTGCAAAGAAACGGTTTTTGGGCATTTTACTTGCTATTATTATGTTGTTATTACAATTTATTTTATATATGGGCTAGTCCTGAGTTGCGGACGTTACATTTGCACGCATATTTTCAAAGTTAAACTGATGCAGCTCGCGTTCAGATTGGTGCATTTTAATGAAAATTTCTGGAAAATGCATTTCATTGGGAGTAATCTTAAACCTATTTTAAAACAAAAGTCTCACTGTTTAGGCTTGCTGAAAGTTCCGTTGCGGCCGTTACAAAGAATGGAAGTCGATTTGAGGTTAACTTGCATTTGCACATACATATGTATACAAGCGAATTTGGATTATGAATAAAATTATTAATTGTAAGGAGGGCCCTTGTCAGCCATATGCAAGTTGGTCAAGTTGTTCGTATTCTCAGATTTTTTTGAACATAATGACGAGTGTTTGTATGAAAATGTATATGTGCGAAATATGTGAGTGAGTTCCTAAATAACTGAGTGTGATGAGCCAACTTGTATTTATTTTTGAATGGCAGCACACTAAGCGAACACACAATCACACTCACTTATAATTAAAATAAAATGAAAGAACACGAAAATATATATATAAATGTAAATATACTATATGAGTATGTAGGTATAAATGTATTTGAACTTTGTCGGCGCGGTTTAGTCAAAGTTAAGATGAACCGCATTTAGCTTCCATTTTCATTTCAATTCCCATTTCCACTCTCTCCGTCTCCGTCTCCGCCTTCCTGTCCACGTCCAGCGTCGGAGCATTGCCAAGATCGCGAGATCGCGAGATCGTGCGCTCGTATTTGAATGTACACTTGTTCGCTCTCTGCCTTCTCCTCTCTCTCTCTCTCTGTCTCCACTTCTGCCTTCTGACAGAGCCCTGTCCCTGCCCCCTGTCCCCCGTTCTCCGTCAGTCCTCCCCTCTTTGCTGTCCGTTCATCAGTTGGGGAGTAATAAAAACCAAAATAATACTATGTAAAAATGTTTTGTGTGTTTCTCTGCCTTGTCCCCCCTTTCCGCACCTCTGCCCGCTCATGAGATCTTTGCCACAAGTTGACGTGAGAGCTGACTCGGGCTGAGTATCGGTCTCCGTCTCCGTCTCCGGTCTCCGTTTCTGGTCTCCGTCTCCGTCTCTGGTCTCTGTCTCGGCGACTCGTCGTTCGCTCTCGCGGCATTCGCGTTCGCATTCGGTTCGCCAGTTTTCGGTTTTCGTTTCAGTTCAGTTTTTGTCTAAACAAAAAATATTGAATTTAATTTTTTTAGTGTTAGTTGCTCTCTAACAATTTCGGAGTCGTTATCTCGCATGCGCGTCGCGGATTTGATTTAATTTGATTTCATTTGGAATACATTTTGTTGTGGCCCTTGCCTTGGCGCCAGTGTGTATCAGTGTGTGTGTTTTTGTGTGTATCCGTGTGTGTGAATCCCGATCTGATTGCCGATCCCCATATCGATCACAATCCCGTTTATCGCCTGCCGCATTCGCTCTGCTCCCATTGCCAACTCCTGCCCAACTCTTGGCCAACTCGGAGCGGCCTTAGACGAGTTTCTCGTCGTGCGGGATTTGATCGCGTGCATCCATAAATTATGTCGGACAATTTAATATCGATAGTCGGAGGAATTATCGCTGGCCGGGTCACTGCGGCTAATGGCAATAAAAATCTGAATCTGAATTTCAAGTTTTAAGTTGTTTAAAAGTTCATCAAACGATGCACCAATAACATAATACTTAATAACAACAATTATTATTATAATACTACAACAATAAGTATATTTACGACGCCTAAAATCAGCTTGTCTGTGTTCGTGTGTGTGTTCTCCTTTCAAATTTAACGAGTGCCTGAATCTTAATAAACATTTCCCTCGCAGATCGTAATTTGTATTGATTTGTTGAAATTATCGAGCCGCATTATCAGGGCCTCGACTCGGTGAGTGCCATCCATTTGACAACTGGAATTTCCAAAGATAATCAATCGAATTATATAAGCAAATACATAATTATTTGGTGGTTATGTTAGGGTGTTATCATAATTGCATAAGCATGCAATGTGGGCTTTTTCGATTCTAGAGACTACGACTCAATTAATTTTTTGTTGCATTAAAAGAGAGCTTTAATTTACTTGATCGGGAATGCAAAAAAAATTATATACTTTTCAATCGACTTTTCAACAGCTGAATAAGTTACAAAAGTAAATAATATAAATTTGTCATGGACTTTTTTTTTATAAATTAATATTGACTTTTCTTGGAAATATTTAATTAAAAAAAGTAAATATAAATCTTATCAAAACTTTTTTGAAATTTGTCAATTATTTTATGAGCATAATATATATTTATAAAAATATTTTAAAAAAATTGTGCTAGAATTAACATAGGTTAAGTGCATTTTCATAGATCCTTTAACCACTAATTATTAAATTAACAAATTGTCAATGCTAATTATCTGTCAAGTTTGTCAGTTGGAGTTTTGTTCAGTTTTTAAGTCCGAATTTTTTTATATCAAATCTGACAAATTTTTAATTCTAAATTTCATTATACTATCATTATTAACCTGCTTCATCTTCTCTTTCCTTTCAGTTGTTCGCAAGAAATAAAAGCACTTAGCCGGTAAGTTCAACTCAATTGTTTCTCTATAATCAATCTTTGAATATTTGTAATTGTTGCATATGGAAATGATAGAGGTACGTTTATTACTGAAATGGTAGTGGGAGCAGACCCGGATTCCGTTTAAGGCATGGACATGGACATAGACTTGGAGTCCTGTCGCAGTCGTAGTCGACCTACTCGAATTACCTTTTTGATTTTATGGCCAAAACAATTCGATTGCAAGCAGCTCCAGGGTCGAGGGAACATTATTGTAACATAAAGTGGCCGTTCGCTCTCTTCCTCACTCTCTCCTGATTCCTGGCCGTGCCCCCAACAACCGTTATACTCGTACAGCAGCAGCAACAACAACCGTTATAGAGGGTGTTAAAACGTCGGACCGTCGAGTCGGGGCGGTATTAAAAATGGCAATAAATAAAGTAAAGTACGGCGAGTACATGATTTCCCTGTTAAGATGCCACACACACACACATACACACACTTACACACAGTGAGAATGACATTGGTTGGGGGCGTGGCCAAGGGGGCCAGTGTCCAAGCGGGCCAATTGTGGTAAATCGGAAGTTAAAGACGGCAATAAAATGACGCAATAAAAATCTATGAATGACACATTAAATCAATTGCCAAAAATCACAAAAGCGCTGAAAAAATGTCGCCTATGAGTGGATTATCGTGAGGGGTGTAATTCCCCCCTCCCACACCCACAACTCCCTCCCTCTGCCGTTGATTGACATGCCACTTGGGTGGCAGCCAATCATGAATTCATTTCAAAAGTTTAAGTGAATTTTTATGGGCATGAGAAATTGGACCAACTGGGCTAATTGCCAATACGGCGCTGGGTTCAAAGGCTGGCCAATTGATCGGCCCGATATTCCAGATGGTGCTCTGTCTGTCAGGTGCATCACCATCACCATCATCACCATTATCATCAGCAGACGTCGCTCCTCCCGATTAAACGATGCATTTCAAAATCTTGACATTTACAACTGTATTCCCATTGTTGTTTCCACGTAGTCAGAGGGAACCTGGGAACATGGGAGGAACCTGCTCGCGGGCTTGTAGCTTGTCGAAAATGTTTACGACTTTCGCCAGAACAAAGGGAAAATTGTGCGCGACAAGAGGCAAGAAGAAAAGCAACCAAGTTCCACTTATGAAGTCATAAAATGAACAGAAAGAAACAAAAAACAGAAAAAAACAGGCAGCAAGTTGGCCAACTAGTTGTTAGCCGTTTGGTTATCGCTTGGCTTAATCGAGGCCAGGAATCGACGCCATCGCAGCTGACGATCGGCAGATCAGCAGCCTTATAGGGGCAGGACTTACATACCGAAACCTCTCACTCCTGACTCCTGATCCCTGACCCCTGAACTCCGACAGGGTAGCAGGTGAGAGTGTTGCCGCTTTCACTAGCCTGGCCAAAGGAAGGGAGGGAAAGGATGGGAGGCCAATTCGTGGCCATTTTTGATGACTTCATTCGTCTCTTGTTTTCCTTTGCCTTTCTCTCCGCAGCAAGTGGAATGCGTTGTCCGTCCGTCCGTCCGTTTGTCTGTATGTCTTTCTGTCTGTCCGTCTGTAGCATGTGCATCCGTCAGATACAACACGAATCCGTTGCCCGGCTGTGTATAAAACTCGTAAAATATGTGCACGTCAACGCGCTTCGTGCTGCCTTTTGTGCAGCCATTATTAAATTTCTGATTGTGGCTTTCTACTCGCATGTCTCTAACGGACCGATGGACCGACAGGCGGACAGATGGACAGACGGACAGACAGACAGACCGGTTGGACTTGTTATCTCGAGCCCGCCTCGTCGCTCAGCTCAGCTCAGCTAATCGAGCGGCGGCTCGGCTCTTGGTCTCGGATTCTCTTGAGTTCCCCACACAGTCGAATTTTAACCAACTACAGTGGTTGAAGACAGGCAGAAACAATAGGCTAATTATAGCCAGAATCTCGGGACTTAACTCCAATTGCAACTAAAGGAGAAAAGTATTATTTGGAGCTGCCAAATTATATAAATTTAATCAGTTCTGAGGTTGCCTGATTATTTTATACTTTAACTGTAATGGCTGATTTTAAGCCGGTCTATGTAATGGCAGCTATATGATTCAGGAGTTTGAAGGATGATTTTCAATTTTCAAACACGAATTAGATTCACTTGCAGATCGATATTTTCACTGTGAATATTTCAGCCTTCTAGCTCTTACCGTTTGGGCTCTGTGTTGTAAGCCGCTACCATCGCCAGTGACGACAAATTGTTTTAAATATATTTAATTGTTTTAAATATATTTAATTAAAAGAAAGAAATGCTCAGTCTTTTTATTAGCTTGTAAAGTTGCTTGATATTGTCCCACTGTGCCGTTGTCGCTGTCGCTGCCTCTGCCTCTGTCTCAATCTTTCTGTGCTGCATTATCAAATGAAAATTAGCTTGAGGTCCTCCATTACCAGCTTACTCAGCTGAAATTCCACGAATCCAAGCTGTGGCATGGGGATCGCGTTTCCAGGCATATCACGTAGCGCATTGCACATGCACAAGATGTGGCATGTATGTACGGAGACGGGGCAACAGACAAACATAATAATAAAATGTAAAATTTATAATTCAATTAATAATGTCAACGTGAGCAACGCAATGGCATTTAATGGGCGCCAATGCAAACGTATCTTAAAGATACTCAAATCGAAATCGAATTCGAATTCGAGATTTATCGTAGAACATTCATGTCATGCACAAATTCCTGTCTCCTGAAGAAGTAACTACGATAATGTATATAGACTGTGTGCAAACTTGGTTAAAATGGTGGCGAGAAAGAAAGAAGTAAACAAATTCACTTAAATTGTGAAATGTTTTGCAAGACGGCAAGTTTGCGTGTATCTATAGATACGAAATCTATACATGAGCAGAGCCACGGGTGTGCCCCCAAAGGCAGACGGGGACAGAAGGGGGTCGAGTGAATTGAGAACTCATTGAGCGCAGGCAACGACCCAAGAGGGATCGATATTATGCCCAGCAACAACAACCCCCCGCAGCCCCTGCACTCTGACATCCTGTTGGGGTTGTGTGTGTTGTGTGTGTGTATATGTGTATATGTGTTTGTATCCATGTTGAAGCGACAACGTAAGCAAAAGTGTTTGCCAGTTCGCCCGAATACCGTCGGCTGCTCGGCAACTCTGCGACTCGGCAGCTCGACAGCTTTTCCTGGGGTTGCTAGCGGTTCGGTTTGGCTGAACTGAACTCTGGCGGCCATCGTTGCCACGTTTTCATTTCTCCCCCATTTTCCATTTTCTGAAATCTTTGAATGCTTTTGACTTTGCTTATCGCGACTGTCGGTCGCTCGTGGGGGTTGCTCGAGACTCTGTTGGCGTCATCACAAGTATTGTACCAAAGGCAGTGGCGGGGGTGGAGGTGGAAAGGGGGTCCATCATGCGGGGGTTGCCAACGGCCTCGGCGTTGATACAGCGAAACTGAAATTAACCTTTAGGAACACGGAGACGGACCCGAGACGAGCGAAGGGAGAAGAAGCACGCTATTTGAATAAATATTTTGCTGACTTTGGCTGTTGTTGTTGTGTGAGTGTGGGTGTGTGTATGTGTGGGTGTCTAACTTGGCCTCGTTGACTGTGTATGTGTGCGTTTGCTATTTGGCTATGTAACTACTCTATGTGTAAATTATGCTTATGTAAATGAGGCAGTCGCTTTTTGTGCCCGGCCTCTTTAAGAGGAAGGCCAAGTCCCCCAAGGATCCCTTATGCCTTATGCCTTCTGCTCAGCTTAGAGTAGAGTCCACAACAAAGTAATAGCTACAAAGTTTCCATCCCCTGCTGGGCGAGATAACAGAATGCCAAGAAAGTTGAGATTCATAGAATAGAGAACCAAAGAAGCCAACGAAAAAGAAAGACAGAAAAATAACAAAATTGATGATTTCACTTATTTGGACAAAATGAGTTTTATATCTGCCCTCCCCCATCTCTCTTTTGGCTTAGTGACTCGAAGGCTTTAGCGACTTTTCTATTATATTTTAAAACTTAACCTTTAAAGTTGAAATAACATAGAATTGACAGTCTTATGAATTTTTTCTCGTTTTTCGATTCGATTCGATTCGATTACGACTACCGCAACATTTTCTGTCTATAGACATAGTCCAAATATTCTTCGACAATTAATTTACCATAAAAATTCATACCCGCCTTTTATCGCACATTAATGCCGTGTGCAAACATATGAAGATGAGAAGCTGGCGAGATGAGACCGTCTCCTAACGACATCATAATTCTCTGTATTTCGTCAGACCGAGGATGGGATGGAAATGAATGAGTATTCGAAATTTAACTGGTGGCCAATTTAACGCCCATAAACGTGGAATTAACACCTTGTTCGGTTGGACTGAAGCAGAGCAATTAACACCTTGACCCACTGGTCATAAACACAAGACAAACCAAACTGAAAACTATTATAATACCAACAAAACTAAACAACATGAAATTGTAAATCAAATAGCCAAACACACATTACATAAATCATTTAATTTATCATTAAAACTATATGGCTTCTAGTTAAAGGGATCAATCTATCCCTTTTGATTACAACTTCATTTGCCATCAAATATTTATCATTACTTTATAAACCAAATTAATCAAAATTCTTTTATTAATTTATTATTCCTGAAACCAAGCAATTAATGTAAGGTTTGAAATAATTAAAAATTTAAACACATTTTTGATAATTAAATAACTACACCAAATGAAAGCCCAAAATAATACCAATAGCTAAGTATTTAATTTGAAGTTTGAAATAAACTTATGGTATTCGATTATTGCGTCTCCAGAAATGAAATCTTTCAAACACAATTGTCATAAGAATCTGTAGAGATTTGTCGACACATCTGTATATTTCAATTTTTAACTTTCCGTTTCAACTATTTTCATTTAAACAAAAATAAATATAGACATAGAATAAAAGACTAAACAATTTTGTGGTGGGGAACCGCAAAGTTAAAAAAATGTCTAGAAGGCGCGTGAGAACCTTCAATGTTATTTGTTACTGTTGTTGATGTTGTTGTTGTTGTTGTCGGCTGTTTTTGTTGCTGTTCTTGTGCATTTCGATTTGTATGCCAATAGATGCTAAAAGAGCTTCCATAAAATGAGACGCGGCGACTCGAGTCGCGTGTGTTTCAAGTTCAACAGACCTCGCATATTTATGGCTCTTCATTTGGCCAATTGGCCAGAGGGACGATGAGCCAGTCACAGCATTTGAATTCTCCGTCAGAACAACCCGATTTGACTGCAAATGTGTCAATTTTTATGGCCACGACTGTTGTGTCCCGCCAACGCCTCCGTCTCTCCATCTCCATATTCAACTTCATCTGCGTCCTCGACTGTCTCGACTGTCGACGTGTGGTGTATAATGAAATATTTAATACGGCCGAAGGTCGTTGCAGATCATTGCAAAAGATGAATGACTCGCTCAACGATTGCTGATTACTCTTAACGTGAAAACTGGAACCTTGACAGCTCTATTTCCACACACTCGTAATATTAATTCCGATTCAATTTCATTTCAATTCGAAATGTAACTCCAAGTGTTACTTTCATTTAGGGGGTGTTTACTTTAATTTTTATTGTCATTCTTAGTTTTATTGGAATATATAATACAATCTACATACAATTACTTGCCACATGCAACACGAGACATTCACACACACTCCCACAAATACACACTCATACACACAAATATGTACAATTCGAAAGAGTTGTTCTGTCAACGTTGCTCTTGAAGCACCCTGTTTCCTCTGTTTGCTTGTCGTAAAACGCTTTGCTGGCAATAAAAGCAGTTAACTAGCTAGATTTATTGTACTAAAATATTGTTTAAGTACACAGTAAACAACTGAGCAGCAGCTACAACAATAACAATAACAATTACAACAGACAAACATACGGACACGGCACTTTCTCAGGTGATTTAACAGGGTCTCTAATTGCCCAATTGAGACTTACTGTCCAGCATTAAACAGAATCATCAACAACTTTTTATTGTAACACATCATAAAGAATATTTCCATATCATGATAAATCAGTTTAAATATCTTTACACTTTATTAGTCTGACGTTATACAAATTAATCACGTTTTAATTGTTCTAGATTTCACTTTTCTTTAATATTAATTTAAGTATTTCTACCATTTGAAGATGCTTTCTCGGCAAATAATTTGAATTTTTTAATGAGCGACTGGCAGATACTCTTTACCTTACCTATGAGATAATATCACAAACATTGATAAGTTTTCATAATCTCATATCGTTTATTTTTTATTCGACACTTTATTAAAAGATGCACAAATTGTTCAATAATATAATATGTCTCTCGATGATCAATTTATATTAAGTATTTGGTTTCAGATGACTTTTCCATGAAAGAGAAAAACTTAAGATCAAATTATCTTTAGATTAAAAGAATCTTAAGCTTGTTTTTCAGACTCTAAGCCTGCTCTTATTATACTAATGTTCTTATAAATTATTCTGTCTGTAGAGAGTAATTCCTACATCGACTGGAATTACATGTTGTAAGTGTTTGCACAATTCTACACTCAAATACGAGTGTTTAGAGCATTGTATTGGCAATCATACATTATCAAGGGAAAGAGAGAGTACAAAAGAAGGAAAACGAAACAGAAACTGAGAATCGATGAATTGCTTCGAGGGGCTGTGTCCATGTTGAGGCTGTCTGACAAATAGAGGCGACTGTTCTTTGTGTCCTCTGTGAGTATCTGAGAGATGCAGCAACACATGCTCTACAAATGCATCCGATGATTCCAATTTCAGTGTTGTCCCCCCTCCATCAATCTGACACTTTTCCACAAAATTTCTCGCATCGTCGCTGTCAGTGCGATATTCCATATTTCTCTCTGTCTCTCTCAATTTTCTTATCCGTCCCGTCCCTTTTATGTTCTATCTGTTCTTACTTCTTTGTTCTAAATATGGATTGCATGTGTGTGTGTATGTGTGTATTTGTGTGTGTATCTTATAGTCTCAAGTCTAGTTGAATTTCGGTTGGATTGCTTGACTTCTTTTCTTACGAATAGCCATGGTCGAGACCTGGTTAGAACACGTTTTCATTTTAATAAAAACAGGAATGGAAAGGCCAAACCAGAAACTTGTTCGATGTCGACTCTGGCGGTTCCTTAAGACCGGATTCCAAATGCTGACAAGCAATTGGAATCGGAAAGCCACAAGATTTTTCATCCACGCCAATGAAATAAGATGAGCTCGGTTTGTGCAGTTTTCGTGCTTAGTTGGAATCTTTCATATCTCGATTCTTCGCCTGAGCTCTTTACATGGAAAACAATTTAAGCCAAAAGGGTTCTGGGAATAAAGAAATTCAAGGCAATTAAAAGTTCTCAGCAATGCCATTGGGACTCGGACAAACAGACGGCGTTCCATAATTAGCTGGGAGAAAGATCGTTAAATTTGGGGACCGAAAGGTTAGGGGGTTGGGGATGCTGAGGTGGAGACAGACCCTCAGACCCTCTGAGACTAAGAGACCGAGGTGCGGCACAATGAGCTGTGCTGTGTCTAATTGGATAGCACAAATTTAATTTAATTCGTTCGCAGCATCGCTGAGACCACCAAAAACCCGATTTCCATGTTTGTTTTCTTGAGTTGTATTTTTTTTCTTTTTTTTATGGATGGCCGAAAGCCAATGAACTTTTCTCCCACCATAACTAGTGTTTCTATCCTATGTTTCTACGGGAATTCTGCTTCTTCTTCATATTGCATGTGAATTTTCATTTGGAATGATCATACTCATTTCTGAGCTACGTTTTTGTTTAGTCGGACTGGGGCTACATAATGAAGCCATAAGCCGCCATTGCGGCAATAAACCCATTTGAATATTAATTTTGTTAATTAACTTATTCAAATTTGAGAATCGTTAAATATGGAAGAAACTCTTTTTAATGGCCCTCTGTCTTCATTCTGTTTCTTTCTAGTTCTTTCCCTCTTTTATTTTTTGAAGCGAACCGATCTTGTCGGGGTAAATGGGATGAAAGATTTCATTGTTGTTGACAAATAATTACATCGTCTCAGCAGCAACTGCGTGAATTTCTTTATTTAACAGGATCTGTTTGATGGGAAAATTGGACGGAGTTCGTTAACTATATTAAGGATTCTCAGTCTGTTTTCTTCCATTGACACTGAGAAAAAACAGAAGATAGTTCGATAATCTGCTAAGAAAAGATGCAATACTTTTAGCAGCTCAATGTAGAAATCTGATATACAATACATTTAACATGTTCTTGGTATTATTGCATTATCTGTTAGGGTTAATGATTCACCTGATGCTTTGTAATATGGCTCCAAATATCCAAAACTTGACAGATGGTTCGGCTTAATAATTCAAACTGTAAAGCAAGATTTCGCTATTACTATCACTGTTACTATCATTTTATTCATTTTACAAGTTTTATTAGTAATTTGTAACGCGACATCGCGAACGTGACAAGATTTCTACCTAGTTTGTTCCAAGAATTTGTTCACCAAATTTTATTCGATATATCGAAAACAGCTAGTAAAACTTGTTTTAAATTAAACTTTTAATATTTTTCTATGTATTAAAATGGGTTATGGTACAATCTTAATATCTTTCTTAGTGTAATCGTCAGAACACAAACGGTCCATTTTGAAAGTCAATTTTTAAGAAAATGGGCAAAAATATAGAAAGAGTGAATTTATTCCAATGTAGAATCTAAATGTTCATCCTATTGCATTTTCTCTAGCGTATATTGCTGAAATAAATAGCTTGAATACATTTTTGGAAAAAAAAAATATTACAGGATGTGAGTTTAGGATCAATTTTACGTTTTTGGGCGAGATGGACCTATTTCTGGAGATGCCCATATATAATAATTGAGAGTAAAGTATACAAATTAATGAATTTATTGTAATTTTTTGTTTTGATAACCGATCTTTTTTTAAAAAATAAAGTTTGTTTTGGGCCTTGGTTTGAGGGTAGATAACTTTAAATCAGTGGTGCCCAAAAGCACACTATGAAAGGGGCACTCAAAAGAACCTGAACCGATTCCGATCTTGCAGACTTGCTTTCTGGAAATAATACTATGCAATTTATGACAAAACTAAGATCAGTCTCTGGACTTTGGCAGTCTGCGATCGGATATGACTTCATCAAATAACAGACAAAGTATTTATTCATTTAATTGGTTCTCATCAAGGTAAATTGAAATTCAATTGCAGTTTCTTCTTTAAATACGTTAAATAATCATTGCAATTGAGCCATTTATCTATATATTCTCAGTAGACTCGAAAGGAGTCAAATGGTAGAATGATTTTTATGAGGGCACTGAGGCAATTAATACATGCGAATACATGTAAAAATAACATATGTGTTTGTATTGCATATGTACAAGTATGTGTGTTGCACTTGGGCATGAAAGTACAAATAGATTTGACTTTGACCCTGACACCGCCAAAGGCCATGCCAAAGGCAATGGCAAAGGCAATTGCAAAGGCAAAGGCAACCGGGAAGTGGAAGTTGAAGTTGCAGTTGCAGTTGCAGTCAAAGTGTGAGCTAGAGCTATTGCACAATGCAAATGCGAAACGAGGAAACTAATTTTACGACGTGTTTGACGGTTGTCTGACTGTCCCCCTGTCCGTCCTCCTGTCTGCCTCAGTGTATTTGCCTAGCTCGGCGCTCACTTCCGCACTCCGGGCCATCGCAACAGCCCTCAGCCTCTGTCTCTGCCGTCTGTCCCTGCGCCCTGGTTGGCTGTCTGGGCTGTCCGAATGCATTATTACCTGCGCGGTGTCAAATGCAAACAAGACGTTTGCGCCAGCCATAAAGTCGCAAGATGACTTCTCCTCTGGACGGGTTGAGTCGAGCAAGGACGGGCAACGTCATGTCAATGTCTTAACCCTTAAGTGTGCTGGGAAAATGGCCGTAAAGCGGCGCCTTCACATTTATCACATTTCCCACTTCTTATTCCCCTTTTCGAAATGTTAAACACACATTCTCAACGCTCTCTCTCTCTCTCTCTCTCTCTATCTCTCTCTCTCTCTTTTACAGCACATTGCATATTGAATCGAAGACTTCAGCTGGAGCATCGTAAGGATCTAAAGGAGTCCAGACAACAAACTGAGCTGAATTAACGACTTCTGAGCAAATCTCAGCAGTGGCGTCCAGCCAAACCCAAATTGTTGCGCCGATAGCGGCGAATATCTCTCCCTCCAGCATCAGCTCCCAGCCACCAGGTAAGAGCAACCCCCTACCCCCCGCCCCCATTCGATAACCTACTCTCTCGATTAGAATTAAGTGCAATAGATTAACTTTAAGTCTAAGCTAAATAGGAACACATAAAAAAGTAGAATATGATATATGTACGATTACATATTTCTTTGACTTCACGACCCTTGACTTGCCGTGAAAGGGTTGAAATTCGTATCCCTTAATGATTTGTCAACATTTCTCCGATTGTCGATTGTCGTCTTCCATCTTGCAATGAAAATTGTCGTAAAAAGATCATAATTGTCCATTGCAGCGTCAAATTCGACAATTGCCGAACGAGAACGGAACGAGACCCGTAGACATTTCTCCTTGGGTGAGAGATAAGGGTGAAAGGCAACTGAGAACGAAGAAAGGCAATTTCCGAATTGTCTCAATTTGTCATTATTACTATGTAGTTGTGAATGTGTCTGTGTGTATTTGTTTAGCTCATTCTGATTAATTAGCGCCTGGAAAGGGGTCAATTGAATATTCTTTTTGCTGCGTGTGTACAACATTAAGTGCGACTAGCAGTCGCCCCAAACTCTGATGCTGTTGATGTTGTTGCTGTTGTTGTTGCTGAGGGCGGCCACAAGTAGCAAACTGTAATTGGATAACGAAGAAAAAAACATCGCACGCTGCCAACAACAATGTCGAGCCTGCCACCCCAGTCTCTTTCCACGCAAATCTCGGCCATAGATGGCGCTGTTGTGCGCGAGAGTTAAATACGTATTCAAATCAGCCCCAAACAAACGGCATACAGCGAGAACGAAGACTTTGTTGTTGCTGCTACTCACACAGACGACTGTACGTGTGAGCAAGAGAGTGGGAGCTAGAGAAAGAAAACCAACATCGACGAAGAGAGCAAACAAAGGCCAAGCACATGTACACTGTAAGTGTAAATGTGTCTTAATTCGTGTGTGTGTGTGTGTGCGTGTGTGTGTTGGCATTCGTTCGCCCCTTGGCAAGTGCACCTGCTGAATCTCCACCAACTGATTAATATCGATATTGTTTTATTTTGAGCTTTATAAAAAACCAAAAAATGTTGAAAGGGCATTTTAGCATGTTGAAGTTGAAGCTCTCTCTCTATCTCACGCTCTCTTTAAGTTTGGAATGGGGATACACGTACGTAGAGTACGTGTATGAGTGTGTACGTGTATACGTGTGCTCATGTATACATATACAAATGTACGAGTCTCCACATGCTCACACATGCATAGTGTGCGTGTGCATAACGCGCGCCGCAAAGAGAGCGATTGACTGCGAGGAGCAACAACAACCACCACCAGAACAACAGCTACTCTCAGCATGCGCATGCGCGAGACTCTCTTTGGGTACACGAACTGAAGGCGCCGCGCTGTCAGGCACACGTATCGAATGCCTTTTGTTCACATCTTGACTTCGACTGACTCTTGCCGTCTCTTGTCGCGTTGCGTCGTCTGTCTGATGTCGTTCAACGTCTGTCGTATGCTTTGTGAGAGTGAGAGTCGAAAGCAAGACTCCACCGTTTCTGCTGCCGTTGCTGCCTTTGCTGTTGCTGCTGCTTCTGCTGCTGTTGGTGCTGCTTCTGCTGGTTGTCGCCGTTTTTGCTGGCGTTGTCAGTGTAGATTTGTGCTTCGCTCTGTACGGTTGCAGGCGTGCGGGCGTCCGTATCTCAATATCAACGGCAGCAACACTACAACAACGACAACCAGAGTATCCAAAGCAGCAACTGTAACATCGAGAACGAGAACTTTGACTTGGACGGATTCGATTCGATTTGATTTCGCTTTCCATTCTGCGTGAAGTGTTGTGACCGTGCGGTTCGATAATATTTTTGGCACTCACAAGAATTGAACGAAACTGAAATAATTGATGCAAATAATTATAGAAATTATCCAATAGAAAATGCGATGCGAACACTCGTATGCCTGAAAAATGGCAATATTTTGTTAACTGTTGCGAGCGCCGAGTTTAATTGTTTGTTTTGATCGTAAAATCAAATTTTATGACCAGCAACATAAAAAGCAAAAGAGCAACAACAACCACAGAAAAAATAATAATAATAAAAAAAACAACCCAACAACAACAACTCATACTCGTTCTCACGCACTGAAAATTTCTCGCGCCATTTGTGCCGGCATTAAACTACTTAAAACAACAATAACAAACAATCAAACAAAACAATAATTTATAATGTTAGCATATGAATAATGCACTTGTGAATTGCAAAACTGAAGCTGAAAGTGAAAAGTGTGCAGCAGCCAATGGAATTTTGAAATGAAAAAGGAAAGCATAAAAATAATACCAATTTCCAAACTCAAAATCAACTGAGAAACTCACAAATAAATAACTGAAAAGAAAGACCCAATTTGAAAAAACCGT
The DNA here is from genome assembly GCA_037043405.1 of Drosophila subquinaria. Taxonomy (NCBI): domain Eukaryota; kingdom Metazoa; phylum Arthropoda; class Insecta; order Diptera; family Drosophilidae; genus Drosophila; species Drosophila subquinaria. The sequence continues at coordinate 38,598 of JBAMBL010001352.1, read as the reverse complement.
TTTGAAAACCGTAATCACCCTGTACTTGTGTCTCTTTGACTGGCTTTTGATCGCCCCAATAACAACGACAACTGTGGGTGGCATTTAATTCGCGCTCTCTTCGTCCCGTCCAGCGTCAACGTCCGCTCTTCACATCGTCTGCGGCTCTCTCACTCAATGTGCGTGCGTGTGTGTGCGTGCGTGCGTGTCTACTTGTGTGTGTGCGTGAGCTAACCGTCGACTGGTTGAGAATCGTAAAAAAACGTTTTCATATGACTGCAAATAAAAATCAAATCAAAGCGCAGCGAGCGGCACTAAATATCGCAATATAATTGACTTGAATTAAGTTTAATTAATACTACTTACTGAATTGAGCCCAATTGAGAGACAACTGTGAGCTGAGAAGAGCAATAAGGAAGGAGTTGCAGCCAATTGGGTCTGTGGGTCTGTCTTGGACCGCGTCCCGTTTGGTGTGTGCGTACGTGTGAGTCTGTGTTCCTGTGTCTGCGTGCGTCGCAGTGTCTTTCGTTCCCGCCGCTTGACTGAAACGCATTCAAAATAACCGTAAATATTCCACCCCTCCCCCAAACCCCAACCATCCCGCTGGCGTGCGCTCTCTACGACCCCCACGATGTCTCGGCAGTCGGGTCGCACGCCGCTGCCGGGGCTTGGTGGGGGCCACATCACACACATCCCCATCCCCACCCACACCCTCATCCCCACCCACACCCACACGCCACCACGACGAGCAGTGCGGCGGCGGCAGCTCTGCAGCACCACCATCACCAGCAGCAGCAACAGCAGCTGGAGCAGCAGCAGCAACAACAGCTGGAGCAGCAGCAACAACAACAACAGCAGCAGCAGCAACAGCATCAACAACTGCAACAGTCCGCGCAGCATTTGCAGCAACTGCATCATCATCCGCACCACCACCACCACCTGCCTCAGCCTCAGCCCCTGCACCATCACCTGCAGCACACGGTCGTCTCATCCGCCTCGGTTGCGTTGTCCACGCCCTCCTCTGTGCTCCAGCAACAGCAGCAACAACAGCAGCAGCAGACGACGCCAACAACACATTCCACGCCTACACATGCGGTCATGTATGAGGAGCCCCCACCCGTGCCAATTGTGCCCGTGCAGCAGCAGCAGCAGACGCCACTACAGCATCTGCCCCCGCCACAACAGCAACAGCAGCAGCAGCAGCAACAACAACAACAACAACAGCAGCTGGCAACAGTGCCCGTTGGAGGTGCCCTTAGTCCCGCACAAACACCAACTGGAACAGCCACACAACAGCCCCAGCATCTCACATCACCCCATCATCAGCAGCAACAACAACAACAGCAACAACAACAGCAGCAGCAACAGACTCCAAACAGCGTCTCTAGTGTCGGCTCTTCAGGTCTCCAGCAGCAGCAGCAGCAACAACAACAGCAAAATTCGGCGGTGGCGTCCGGCCAAAGTCAAATTGTGGCGCCAACAACGGCGAGTGTCTCTCCCTCCAGTGTCAGTTCTCAGCAAGCAGGTGAGCAATCGCATAGCTCCTGGTTTCCAATTGGAGCACATCTTGCCAGCAACTCATGATCCTTCTGCAGCAGCGTTGCCAAAATTAGTCCGTTAAAAAATGGACAGATTTGAATAGTCAAATTTTAAAGAAATAATAAAAATTATGGTACTGCTTTTTTTAGCAAACTTTTATTTTATTTCTGAATAAGAATGGAAAGAAGGTAGAAATAAAATAACAGAATGCTTAAAAACAGTACCATATTTTTATATTATTTCTTCCAAATTTTCTTATCATCCGCAAAAAGGACAAATTGGCAACAGTGTTCTGCAGACATACCACAAAGCAGCAAGAAATTGCATTGAATTCCCTTTCTCTTTCCATGTCTCTTTGATTCATAGTTAATAAGTTTATTTTTGTAAAGATGATTATTCCAATTTTTTTAGTACATTTTTTTATTTAATTCCCTCAGATTCTCAATTAATTCTCAATGTTTTATTGCATTTTGTTTTTTACACCTTCAGTTTAAATTTAAATAAAATGCATATGAATTTAATAGCGTATGTTGTTTCTTAATTTAATTTTAATTTTTATAAGCTCATTTGGTCAGCTGTATTTAGTTGACATTAAAAAAAATAAATAAATAAAGATTTATTGGCAAGAATTTATTTATATTGTGCATAATGAATAATACTTAATAATAAAAATTATTTTATTTATTTGGAATACCTCAAGACATTTCATCTTTAGTTTTAAATTTAGTTAAAATTTTTGATCTGATGTCTTATTTTTTATAATGCAATTATTATAAATATTATTTTTATACATTCATGTATATTTACGTGTTTCGTATAATTTAATATGCATTTACTTTGTACATAATATATGTGGTAAAAAAATAGACAAACGCAATAAATAAATAGAAAAATAATATTTATTTTTTGCTAATATGTATAAACTTAATTGCAATATTATAATATAAAGAAACAGAGTTGTTTAAGCTAATCGTTAATATGATACAAATTAAAATATTTATATGTAAGCTGTACAAATAAATAAAGTTGTTTAAGCTTTTTAATAATATTATACAAATTAAATTTATTTATAGAAGTAAGTTATAGTTAAGTTGAGGTCTAGTAATGTCGATATGACACTGAACCACAAAAAACTACACCTCAAGATAACTAAAACTTACTTCTACAAATTAGAAAGGTCACAAAAAACAAACATTTTAAATGTATTTATTTGTAAAATTTATAAATGAATTAACTCCTAAACTGTGTCCAATAGGATTTTTTATATAACTTGTTAATGATTTATGTCAAATTTGATTTTCCTTCTGCTTTAGAAGATTATTCTCTTTAGCTTTGTTCTAGTATCAGTTTGGGAGTAAATCTATTAAAATTATACAAGAAATAATTGCTTAAAATCTAAAAAAAAAACGTTTTTAAGTTTTAGATTAATTTAAGAGCATAATTAAATAATTAATATTTCACTTCAGCTCTTCAATAACAATTAATATCCATATTTTTCCGATTGTTTTTTTTCTACAGACATGTCCATCTCATTAGCGCCAATACATATACCCGCGATTAGGCCCGGCTTCGAGGCAGATGCCACGACGCCAGTTAAGCGACATGCGCATCCGTGGCCATATGAGAACGAGTTCAACCAGTACCATGCCTCGCCATACTATCTCGACCGGGATCGCAAGCCCATGTTCTACGGCTACCCAGAGACCCAGTTTCAGGTAAGAATGTGAGGTCAACACAAAAACGACAACGACAACATCGTCGATATTTGCCTCCGTCTCGAATTGCGCGTCAGAGTCGTCGACAGGCGTCTTGTAAATAACTCAATGTCAACTTTAGCCACTCCGATCTTTCTCCCTCTCACGCTCTCTCTCGTTCTCTCTCTTTCTCGAACCCCACAGCCAGCATATTGGCCCAACTACCGTGATCAGCCGAGCTCGGCGGCAGCGGCGGCCTACATGAGCGCCACCGACGAGCGCCATGCATCAGTCAGCGCGGCGGCAGCTGCGCGACAGTCGGTCGAGGGCACCTCTCAGTCCAGTTACGAGACGCCCACCTACTCCTCCCCAGGTGGGCTGCGCGCGTTCCCCGAGGCGTACTCGAGCACAGGTAATGCCAAATGCCAGTTTCCATTCCAGCACCACTCGTATCTAAATGTAAAACGTAAATTGCAAATTGCGACAGTTGCTACATTCGCGACACTTGCGACGTCAAGTTTGCCGTTTAATTAGCGAATTGCCAAATGCCTCATAAATTCACTCGGCGACATTTGACCGAGGTTGTGCTCCTGTCCGTGAGGGTGTGTCCTCTACCACTGAGATACTGCGAGCAGTCGACAGTATATCCGAGCAATCAGTTAGAAAACTATGTATATACAAATCCGTTTAATTTAATCTATTATTTGCACACCTCTTCTGTAAATTATCCAGCGAACAGATCAAAACTTTAGAAAAATATTAATTTAAATAACATGGCATAAGAATATACACTGCTTTATTTGAAATTCGCAAACAATTAAGCAAACAAACAATGATCCGCTTGTTACTTAATCTATTTTAATCATATGAAACCCCTAGTAATTTGTAAAAAGGGTTACATAACTTTGGTAAAACTGTTTGTAACAGGCAGAAGTAGCGCCTTTGATGCCATTAAATATTAAATACTCTGCAGACTATTAGAGCTAGAGGAAATTTTTTTGATTTATTTTTAAAGCCTTTTACTCCTTTCCTTGTAACCGCATAATGATCAGGTAACGGAAGTTGCAATAACTTTTAAAAATCAATCTTGAAAAAAGTTAATGAAGTAAATGTTATGTATGATTATTTTTTTGAATTTTTAATTAAGCTTCTTGAGCTGATCATTTTATGACCTTTTGGTTCCTAATGACATCTTTAAAAGTTCATAAATAAAAGCCAATAAATACAAAATTAATTTAAAATCCAAATTAATTTAAACTTGTCGAGTAATTGTATAGAAATAATACAATTATTTTTTTTTTCGTGCTTTTATACTGCTTAAAATAGATTGTTTTTTACTTATACTTGTACTGTAAATTGCAATAAAATCGTAAAATAATCTAGAGGATAGATTTGAAACCTTTGCAGAGTCCTGCCAGTTTGGTTTAAATATCTCCAGACACAACAAAAATAGTTTATTTTAAGCTATAATTTTTCAATTGCTTCTATGGCAGCTATACTCATAGTCAGTGCTGCCTTGCTGCAAGCGGACCTGAACCAACTTATCCAGATAGCGTCAGAATTGAGTGAATAGTTCGCATAGAAGTAAACAGACATCGACTCAGCTGTTTTATATATATATTTTATAGGATATGTAACGTCTACTTTCATGCGTTGCACAATTCACGACAAAGTTAAAAGGGTATACAATGAAATTTACTTAAGACACTATAGAAATTTTGGATAATGAAGTTTATATGTGTTGAAGGAAAATACTAATTTTTTGGGCAAAAAAATACAAGTGGACTTTATATGGATATGGACATCAATCATTGAAATTATACCCTAATCATGTATGTCTTATTAAACCTTTTCAGGAACTTCTGGAGGTCTGTCGGTAGGTGCAGTCGGTCCGATGACTCCTACAAATGCGATGCACGAGTGGACCGGGCAGGTGTCGGTGCGAAAAAAGCGAAAGCCGTACTCGAAGTTCCAGACGTTGGAGCTGGAGAAGGAGTTTCTATTTAATGCGTATGTGTCCAAACAGAAGCGCTGGGAGTTGGCCCGGAATCTGCAGTTGACAGAGCGTCAGGTATGTGGCTAGTGGAGCAGAGGAGAGGAATTTAGAGCTAACATAATTACTCAATTTGTGCAGGTGAAGATCTGGTTTCAAAATCGTCGCATGAAGAACAAGAAGAACTCACAGCGGCAGGCCACACAGCAGAACAACAACAACAGCTCCAGCAGCAATCACAACCACGCCCAGGCGGCTCAGCAGCACCACAGCAACCATCACCTGAACTTGGGTCTGAGCATGGGTCACCATGCGACCAAAATGCACCAGTGACCTTTGGACAACAGCAGCGCCAGCGCCATGGGCTTTGCTAACTACTAGCAGTTAGCCAATCCGAGTCCCAATCCCAACCTCAATTCCAATCCCGATCTCAGTTCCAATCCTCACCCAATTTCCCATCCGCATGCGCATTCGCATCCGAATTCAAGTTCGAATCTAAATACAATTAAAAATGAAATGATTATGGACTTTCCATGCTAGTTGCATATTGAATCGAGTCCGGACAGTACAAATGCAGGTGTATATCCCATGGCGTATGCCGAGGTCAGAGGTCAGAGGTCAGGATTGAGATGGGAGTTGGTTAATGGGTGGAAATGCGTTGGCGTCGCTGTTTTCCAGCTAAATTCGTTCGATGGGGAGAGTTGAATTCTACGTTTAATGAAATGCAGTTAATTAATAAGTCAGTTCATAAAATATCTATAAAAAAATACAATTGTAAATCGCCCAGTTAATCGATGCTTGGCAAAAAGCAAAAGGCAAATGAGGAAATCATAAAAACAGAAATTGACAACATGAGAAATGGAAACAAAATATGATATGAGAAGATGGATGAATATAGTATATGTATGTATTTGTATTTCTCTCAACGCTCTAATAAATAAACGCGCATTACTTAATAATAATTCTCAACTATGAATAATATATGCATATTCAAAATACATTGTACTATCCCTATTAGTTATACAATACAACAAATAACAGCAACTAGCAAGAGCAACAACAATTCGAATAGTAGATTCTAATTGTAAGCGCACTTCGTACATAAATTGCAATTGTAGGCCCAGAAAATGTTCATAAATAAAACAGCACACAAATTGTTTAACAATTGTCACACAAACAGAAACAGAAACGGACACACACATACACACACACACACACACACACAAATACACATACACGGAAACAGAAGCAGCGCCGCACTTTTAGCATAAATTTTGTCAGATATTGTTCGTTGTGTCGTGTTCTTAGATAAATTTTAAGTTCCTGTATATAAACTAAGACATAAAACCAGAAAAAAGTAAACAAAAAACAAAAAAAAAAACAATTAGTGAAACCGTCTGAAAATAATTTTGGTTTTGTGAAAATAAACAGACTAAACTTGGAATGAAAAAAAAAAAAATGAAAAGTCAAAGTAAACACAAATCGAAAAAACATATGAAAATAACAATTAGAAATGCGAAAAGTCAAATTCGATTTTATAAAACGTAAGTTTTTTGATGTGTGTGCATGTTTACTCCATAGTTAAAGGCGCTTTCAATCTAAAAAAAATACAATAATTAATAATTGCACGTAACTTACATCTAAAGAATAAACTAAAATAAAATCTAAGGAAAGAGGAATAAGGAGAAGTTAAGCGAGAAGTTATTTACAATACATACCTTAAAGCTACTTACATAACTTATATATAGTACATATATGTATCACACACATACATATGCATATACATACAGTCTATGTGTATCTGATTCTGCTTAATCCTGATATTACATCTAAGTTCAGTTATGTTGTGTAATTATCGAATTTTTGTTAATGTTTTGCTTCATACATTATACTTGTATACATATACTATACCTACCTATAAACACTTACACATTATTATTATGATTATGATTATGATTATGATTATGATTACGATTACTATTAATATTATTAATTATGAAATGATTTCGCCAATTGCTTTATCCTAGTTCTTGTATTATTATTATTTCACACAATTTTCATAAGTTGTAGTTTAAAGTCGGTTATGTTTATGCTTATGTTCGATTATAAATATATAGTTTGTTTAGTAAATTTTTACATAGCATTAGCAATTCTCTTTTTTAAAAAGTTAATTATTGTGAATAAAATACATGAAATTTGCAAAAAATATATGCAAAACTATATACAATTCAAATCAATTTCCAAAAACCCAACTTTTGTTTCATATTTACCCCATTCTAATTTTTTGACTATCGCAAATCTTAAAATACAAATACCCAGATTAATATCAAGCTAACTTTAAAATGCTGAACCAGTGTGTACCTCTTATTTTATATTTATTATTTTTATTATATGATTGGTTCAGTTCTTGAATTCGGTTTTGTTTGGTAAGTACCGTCGCGTTACGGGCACTAACCGCAGAGGTTTTCGCTCATTGCGTTCCAAGGACGACCTCTCAGCATCGAATTTATTGAAAGGCATCCATAGAGAGTATGAATATTCATAGTGTTTATCCGCACACAACACAAACTCGTATGTATTTGCAATTACATTTAAAAAGTAATATTTAATGAGTATCTCACCTAAGAAACTCAACGAAGCAATTTATTAAAAATTAGTTCATTTTAAATCAATAATTTGTTACGCAATATTTGAGTTGTCTTTTAAACTAATTTGGCTTTTTATTGTAATGTAATACAGTGCTTAAACAAATTAAATCTAGATTTAAATAGTCCTGTTTTCAAATATGTCGTAAGGTTAAATAAATTATTATGTAACTGTGATGTCTTGGAGTTTCATTCAGTACTAAAGTCATCAATTGTTTGATGCTATGTTTGATGAACTGTACAACTCATCACAAACATTTTACATTTTTTTTAGTTAATCGCTAAATACATAATGAATATAGATGCCCTTTTTTAACTGACTTAATATAATTGGTTGGGTGTTTACCGATATTAAATAATAATGAGCTCATGTAAGTAAGTATTAATGATGCCTTTTAATTTAAGTAATTTTTTGTAATTTCTTTTTATAATAAGAAAAATCAAAGTTGTTTATTATTTTTTATTTAACTTGTTTTAAGAGCCATAGGCACCCGTAATAAAATTTTATTTTATTTTTTTTTAAGTTATAAAATTTGTTTGCACTTGTCATATTGCGCTTAAAGGTCCCTATTCTTCATACCTAATAAAAATTACTTTTTTGCGCATTGCCGAATTCCAAAAATTTTATTAGTCATTAAAATCAATTAAATATCAGAAATTTTGGAAAAGATATCTGAAATTTTACATTTTAATTCTGTCAAAAGGTGTATAGTATTTGTAGACAAATACGTCAGTACCATGCCCAAGATAATGATGAGAATAAAAACACATAAAGTCAGAGTGCGTTGCTGGAGCACCCTAAGCTTAAACCAATTAAGTCCCGGATCTTACAAGCAAAAACAAACTGATTGGCAACACTGGTTCAAGTATGAAGGTCAATGCTTTTCTATGCAGTATTGTTCTAAATAATACATTTTCTAAAGAATATAAATATTTTTTTGTTTTCATTATCAGAAAAAGAAAGATTATTTTTACAAACACAATTGCCTAGCTCAAAAGCTAACAGCACTATTCCAATTCTCAGTAAAATGTGAGTATTCAGATAACATGTAACATTATGCAAATCCCCTGTCTGAAAGGTTTGTTTCATATGTCAAAAAAACGGAAAATTTTACATGCTACAACATATTGAAATTTAAACGAAATCGTTAGGGGCGCTTTCTCCACAACCGCAAAAATGTGGGGTGAAATTGTGGGAACAGCTTTTTAACAAAAAGTTTCGTTGTAAAAGTGCTCGTCTGACGCACCCTTTAAAAAATGTTATCGATCAAGAAAAAATAAAATCTTTACAATATTTGGTATACCCTTCTAGAGGGTATTATGATTTTGTCATAAAATATGTTACGCAGGATCTAGCATAAACTTTCTGGAGATATCTTTTGGTTTCAGAAATTGAATGAAATCCCTGTGGACGGCAGTCCACGCTTGCGACGAAAGCATTTCGAAGGTTGCGACTAGCAATAAATACAGGAAGATTGGAAAATTGTCTACGACTGTACGACGATATCGAGTTATATACCGATTGAAAGGTATAGTTATAACTAACAAAAGTGCATGCTAAGACTTTTGCAAACTATCCTAGCTCGTGGGAGATGGCGGAAAAATTTAGTGATGGCAGCGGGTTTGTTTTTTGGTTAAGTCCTTTAACTTTTTATTATATTTGTCGAAAATACACGTCGAATGGGGAACTTTTCAGTGGTCTTTCCACTAAATCGCTAGTTTAAAATAATCGGTAGAACCCTCTAAATCGCTAACAGAAGCTACAGATATGTTCTATTTACGAGGTAACAGTCTAGTGACGAAAACATTTTCATGCCCCAAAATTTCTGATATCCAATTTTGTGACGAATAATATTAAGTTTGACATATAAATTATTTAAAACAAAATTTTTGCACTCGGCACATTGCGCTAAAATGTATCACTGTTTTGCGCACTGCCGAATGCAAAAATTTTGTTTAAAATAATTTATGTGTAAAACTTAATATTATTCGTCACAAAATTGGATATCAGAAATTTTGGGGCATGAAAATGTTTTCGTCACTAGACTGTTACCTCGTAAAGAGGTTTTTTTTATGGGATATCAGAAATTTTTGAATAAGACATAAGAAATTTTGAAATTGCAATATTTTTTGACAGTATAGCTTTGTCAACTTTGATTATTGTTTGTACAAGCTAAAACAATTTGGCTGGAAAAACTGGTCCCCTTTACAAACACACATGCCCAGCGCAAAAGCTATCAGCACTTTTAAACTCTGGGTGCTATGACACTTTGCTGCTGCTGTCCTATTCCCACTCTAAGTAAAATGTATATATTCAGCTAACAGGTAATTTCCATTACGCTGCAAGCAGTGCCTAAGAGCCCTTCAAAATACCTTTTCAACGATATATAGATCGCATCTGTAGCTTCTATCGTTTGGATGCTATGGGGGTTTCAATTTTTGCGGTTTTTAGCGATTTCCCGCTAAACTAGCGATTTTTCGAAAAAGTCGTAGAGCAAACGTTTCTACATTTTTGAAAAGGAACAAGTCCTCATTCAAACATTTAAGCTTAATTAACGATTTGATCCAAACAAACAAACTGGCTGCTATGACACTTTGTTGCTGCTGCCCTATTTCAATTCAAATTAAAACGTATATATTCAGTTAATAGGTTATATCTTCCAAACCTATCGGTAAAATTTTTTGTGTCATATATCAAAAAACGCGAAACTTTTCAAACTAAAACATATTGAAATTTAAAAAAAATCGTTAGCGGCGTTTTCTCAAAAACCGCTAAAATGTGGGGGACAATACCTTATTTCACCTGTAGAAATTTACCTGTGTACTTTAGAAAAAAAGTTAAAAGGTATGCATAACAGCCCTTCAATATACATTTTCAACGATATATAGATCGCATCTGTAGCTTTTATCGTTTGACTGCTATAAGGGTTTCAATTTTAGCGGTTTTTAGCGATTTCCCGCTAAACTAGCTATTTTTCGAAAAAGTCGTAGAACAAACGTTTGTTGATTTTTGAGCAGGAACAAGTCCTCATTCAAACTTTTCAGCTAAATCAACGATTTGATCCAAACAAACAAACAAACAAACAGACTGACTTTTCATCTCATTTTCGGAAGGCCCCTAAAAATTTCAAAATTAATTATCTTTCGAACCAGTTGTCCGATTTCGATGATCGAGGTGTCATTCGACGCGTATTTTTAATGAGAATTGTAAAAAATTCAAAGAAAATTCAAAAAGGCTCCAACGGCCCCATTAGCTGCAATAATTTAAATTTTTCCCCTCCCACTTACACCTGTTTATCTCACGAACCAGGTGAGTTTCCAAAAGTCTTAGTATGCACATTTGTAAGTTAAGTTAATACCTTTCGATCGGTATATAACTCGACCTGATCGGACAGTCTTAGCAAATTTTCCATTCTTCCTGTGTATATATGCTAGTCGCCTTCGCACCCTTCGTGCTGCTTTCGTCACTAGCGCGAACTGCCGTCCGCAGTGATAAATCTTTGGAAAGGTACTTTGAAAAGCTCTGTTGAAGGAATACATTTCAACATTTTTTTTAAAGTACATAAGTAAAAGACTACAGGTGAAATACGTTTACTTCTCAAATTCTAGCTAGTTAATTTCTTAACCACCCCTCAGATGACTAAAAAACTTTAATATATTAAAGTAAAGCTAGTGACGAAAGCAGCACGAAGGGCGCAAAAGACGACTAGCAATATGTACAGAAATAATGGAAAATTTGCAATGACTGTCCGATCAGGTCGATGTTATTTACCGATCGAAAGGTATAGTTTTAACTAACAAAAGTGCATAAAAGGACTTTTGGAAACTTACCTGGCTCGTGAGATAAACAGGTGTAAGTGGGAGAGACAAAATTTAAAGGATTGCAGCGCACGGGGCCGTTGGAGATTTTTTTAATTTTTTACTATTCTAATCAAAAATACGAGTCGAATGACACCTCAAATTGAGGTCCTCAATCACCGAAATACAGTTGAACTTCCCTAACTCGAATTTTCTCCAACTCGAACAAAATCGAGTGGCAATTGAGTTTACTGAGCAAATTTCATACAATTCTACTACCGTAACTCGAACTTTCGTAAGTCAAATTTCTCCTTAGCTCGAACAAAAAAAACGGCCCGAACTTCTGAAAGTCGATTTCTTCGGGAAAGTCCCCCAATAAAGTTTGAATTTTTTTTAGTTTCTGTTATATGCGTTTGTTACCGGTTCGTTGGAATATGTAATATTGATGTACATTAACATATGGTGATGTAATATGATAGAATATTGCATCAACAATTACTAAAGCTTGTGAAATTTCTATAGAAAAGATGTTATTAATGTACTTCTTTGTCAACGCATCAGCGCAAGATTATGTACCATGGCACTATCACGTGTATTAAAATGGTTATCGCTTAAAGAAATATTCAAACTTATTAGTTAAGGCACTCGAAAGTGGACCAAAAAATGTAAGTGGCTGAAAAATATGGTATCTCAAAGAAAACTGTTTTCATTGTATTAAAAAAACGAAAATTAAATATGATGTAATTTACATCGGGAACTTCTTTTGGATACAGCAAAAGAACGAAAACACCCATTTTTTAAAAAATCGACAGGTATTGAACAAACTGGAATTTTTGTTGTTGAAAATAGCAAGAAAAGTTGCAATTTGAAAAGTATTTATCAATGAATGAAATTGTAGTTTCTTTTAAAAAATTAAAAAAAAAGTTCCCTAACTCAAAGACTCCATAGCTCGAAGTTTTTTCTTGGATAATGGAGATTCGAGTTAGGGAAGTTCGACTGTATAAATATAAATTATTTTAAAGGTGCGAAAGGTTGCGAAAGGCGACTAGCATGTATACACAGGAATAATGGAAAAATGCTATGACCGTACGATCGGGTCGAGTAATATACCGATCGAAAGGTATCAATTTAACTTACAAATGTGCATACGAGCATAAGAGCTTTTGAAACTCACCTGGTTCGTGAGAAAAACAGGTGTAAGTGGGAGGGGCAAAATTTATATGATTGGAGAAAATGGGGCTGTTGGAGCCTTTTTGATTTTTTTTTTAATTTTTTACTATTCCTATCAAAATACGCGTCGAATGACACCTCAATCATCGAAATCCGACCACTGGTTCAAAAAATAGTTAATTTTGAAATTTTTAGTGGCCTTCTGAAAATGAGATGAAAAGTCAGTTTGTCTGTTTGTTTGTATCAAATCGTATATAAAGCTTAAAAATTTGAATGTGGACTTGTTCCCGATCAAAAATCTAGAACCTTTTGTTCTACGACTTTTCGAAAAATCGCTAGTTTAGCGGGAAATCGCTAAAACCCGCTAAAATTGAAACCCCCATAGTATCCAAACCAAGCTACAGATTTGATCTATGTATCGTTGGAAAGGTATTTTGAAGGGGCTCTTAGGCTCACCTTCAAAGTTTTTTTTTAATAAATTGGTAAAAAGCTGCAGGTGAAATAAGGTATTTTCCCCCACACTTTGGCGGTTTTTGAGAAAACGCCGCTAACGATTTTTTGTAACTTTCAATATGTTGTAGTTTGTAAAATTTCGCGTTTTTTGATATATGACACAAAAAAATGTTACCGATGGGTTTGGAAGATATAACCTATTATCTGAATATATACGTTTTACTTTGAATTGGAATAGGACAGCAGCAACAAAGTGTCATAGCAGCCAGAGTTTGAGAGTGCTCATAGATTTTGCGCTTGGCATGTTGGCATGTGTGTTAATAAAAGGAACCAGTGTTGCCAGACAGTTTGTTTTTGCTTGTATAAACAATAAACACCGTTTGACAAAGTTTCACTGTCAAAAAATATTGCAATTGTCAAAATTTCTGATGTCTTTTTTAAAAATTTCTGATATCTTATAAAAAAACCTCTTTACGAGGTAAAAGTCTAGTGACGAAAACATTTTCATGCCCCAAAATTTCTGATATCCAATTATGTGACGAACAATATTAAATTTTACACATGAATTATTAAAAACAACATTTTTGTCACTGGCACTGCGCAAAAAGAACTATTTATTAGGTATGAAAAATTTAGCGCAATGTGCTCAGTGACAAACATTTTTTTTTTAATAATCATCTTCATCACTTAAATTTTCCACTCAGGAAGGTATTTTAATAACAAGTGGGCGCGGCTACAGTCGAGTTTGCTCAACTTTTGGATATCCTGTGCCAGTCTCCATAAAATATAATATTGGTTACAAAAGAATTAGTAGTATGTATGTAGTACCTCATACTATGTAAGCATATAAACAAAAATATTTAACGCCGCTCAAATTTACTTACGATTTAATAAAATCGTTACCCAGAGTACACTACGGGGAGGCCATTACAATTGTATTGGGGTCATTTTCCAAATATTAATTTAATGACCTACGAGTCGACTTGTGCTGTCTAAAAGCCCCTATGCTCCCCAAAATAAAAGCTTAATATATTATGCCGCATTAAATTTACGGCTAACTGTCGAAATTGACTATATGATCTAGTGATTCGATATAAACCAAACTCGATCAAAATGTAAAAAACATTATATATTCCCAGTCTGTGCGTTCGGGTGAGATACTTCATATGGGTATTTCCAGGATCGAGATCGGGACATTTGTACATCTTTAGTCTAGTCTAGTTGACATTTTTAAAAATGTTTTCTCACGTGTTTAATGCATTTTATCAACACTATTTTTATTATTAAAGACAAGCTTTGAAGGCTTATCGTTATCGAATTATTTTTAGAAAACAATGCATCGCCAACTCGACGAAAAATGGAAGTCATGTTTGACTTCATCTTGACAAATGCGAAAGTCTGCAAATGTGGCTAGTAATTTAAAAGAAAATAATCTTAAACCATTATAAAATAATGTAATTTTCCATTTCAGAAATAATTTTGATATGTTACTATCATTATAGTTTTAGTTTTTCATACTAAAACATGATTTTCGACTGATCGTTCCTACGGGACCATCCCATATGCGTGTTCTGTTAGTTTGACTCAGATATCTCAAACAACAAAAAAGTTTTTCAAACTAAGACTTGATTTGCGACTGATCGTTGCTATGGCAGCTATATGATATATTGGTCCGATTACAAACAAATTTAGTCAGGATGCCTGGGACTATCCCGTATGCAATCTACATACCAAATTTGAAGTCTCTAGCTATTATAGTCTCTGAGAACGACGCGTTCAAACAGACGGACGGACGGGCGGACAGACAGACGAACACGGTTCAATAGACTCGGTTGTTGATGCTGATCAAGAATATATATTTTATATGGTCGGAGATGCATCCTTCTCCCTGTTACATACATAACACAAACCTAATATACCCTTTTTGACCATTTTCAATGGGCACATGGTATAATCAAATTTGTTGGCCTTCGGCACCTCGCAAAAAATTTATTTTTATTAGGTATGAAGAACTGGAACCCTTTAGCGTAATGTGCAAGTCCAAAACTTTTTTTTTATTTTATATGTACTTAATATTATTCGTCACAAAATTGGGTAAGATATTATATGATAACACAAGATATTTGAATCGTGTTATTATTTTACCTTATAATAATTTTCTTATTTACACACCTTTGTTCTATACTTTATTATGGACACAGCGAAAGTGAGTTTAATAAATGAATATTTATTCAAATTTATGTAGTCCAAAGGGTTGCAAACCTGATTTCACAGTTTCTTCCCAGCGTTGAATGTACATATCCATTTAAAGTAAGTATGTACTCTCATGTATGCAACTTTCATCTGGGCGTCTTCTGTGCTGAACTCATTCGATACTTTCATTTGGCGCAACCAGACGGGTCTGGGAAATGAGCGCAAAAGGAGGGAACTGCCATAAAATGCACCCTGCTATGTAAACATTGGCATTTCCCCTCTGTGAAGGTTCAAAGATTGTGAGGTAAAGTGCTTCGCTTTGGCCCGACTTAATGCGTTTTTTATGTTATATACAACGAAGAACGCTTTCATCCATCGAACACCAGTTTGTTTTGCTTGGGTCGAATTTTGGTGGGTTGTTTCAAACTCGAGCTCGAGTCCAATGAAATTTACAACCACCATTGGCAAAACTTTCAAGTTGATTTCGACAAAAAACACATATGAACTTGATTTTTTCGATTTTTAAAAACTCGCAGATAATATGAGAGTTTTCTTTTTCTTTTCGACTGTCACCCACCATCTAAAAGCATAAAATCTTATTTCTAAAGACTGTAGTGATTGACAAATCGATATCGCAGATTCCTGATGAAAAGGTTGAAGAAAAAGTTGTAATGCTTTCTGCAGCAAACGAGTAATTTTCCTCATGAGCTCTGCCAAAATAGTGGTCGGATTTATTTTCCAATTCATTTTTTGCTCAAATATGAGATGAATGTCGACATGAATCCTTTGGAATTGATTTCGAAATGGTCTCAAACAGGTTTGAAACACAATTAAGTTAATTTTGCACTTAAGCACCGTCTAAGTTTCGTAATTACTTAATAAAGACAACTAAATGAAATAAGATGGAATAAGAATATAATATAAGTTTAAGTTTAATCAATTATTTATATATTCAATCAAATCATATCTTGAGTTTAGCAATTCACCCTACTATATTAAATTTAAAATTCAGGTAATCTGTAGAATTATCATTTGCTTGAGACTATTAAACAACCATAACTCATATTTGCATCGCTGCGATGCTAATTAAATAAAATAGAAATAATGAACAATAATAACAGTCTTCACCTGTGGAAGTTGATCTCTTTGTGTCTATTCTTTTAGCTCGAAGTCTCATATTTTAGTGCTACAGATTCTGCTGCACATATTTACCTGTTTATCCGCACATTTTTGGTTGAAGTGGACAGCGATAAGAACAACATTAACCTCAAGCGAGCTGTCGCAGGCTGTTTTCTCAGGTCACCTTCACATCGATTGTAGGCCTTAATTTTATACTGAAATTATCTAAAATTCCACTATCTTCCCTGCTTACTTTGGTGGCCATCAAAGCAAAACAGCTCGGACCACATCGCAAATTTCGAAAATTCCAATTTATTTATCAAACGATTTCTTATTTTGCTTTAATTTGAAAGCGTATACTTGTAAAATATGAACTAAAAATAAATCTATCATTCACTTTAAAAACTTAAGTCTGATATAAATGTAGTTTTATAAAAACAATCCCTCTTTACGAGGTAAAAATCTAGTGACGAAAACATTTCCATATTCCAAAATTTCCGATATCCAAAAAAAAACTTTGGAACTCGGCACATTGCGCTAAAAGATCACAATTCTTCATACCTAATGAAAATAACTTTTTTGCGCAGTTTCGAATACCAAACTTTTTTTTTAAGCTTGTACCATGTACCTTTCGATTAGAAAATAGCTCGATCTGTGATTATTTTTGAAAATAAACTTACGGGTTTTAGGGATAGATATTTTTTTTAAAGATGCGGCTAAGTATTGATTCGAAAACTGAAAATATAAAAATTGAATCTTTCTGTTACGTTATTATATTGACAAAATATATTGTTGTAGCGTATATACGTAGCGTACATTACATAACATTACATTACATTACAGGAAATAGTTGAATTCAAATAACCGTTTTGTCAAAACAAATATATCGACTTATGTATTCTTTTATAGTAAGAGAAATTTAAATCATATAATATTACAGTCGAACTTCCGCAACTCGAATCACCATTATCCAAGAAAAAAGTTCGAGTTAGGGAGTCTTCGAGCAATGGAATTTTTTTTTTTTTGCTTTTTAAAAGAAATTACAAATGCATTCATTCATAAATACATTTCAAATTGCAAATTTTTCTTGTTATTTTCAACAAAAAAGAATTCCAGCTTGTTCAAGACCTGTCAATATTCTCAAAAATAGGTTTCTTCGTTCCTGAAGAAGTATCCTGAAGAAGTTCCCGATTCAAATGTCATCATAATTAATTTTCCATTTTTAAATATAATGAAAACTGTTTGTGCTGAGATGCCATATTTTTCATCAACTTCAATTTCAAATTCCTTAACTAATAAGTTTGAATATTTCTTTAAACATTTTTAAACATTATAATACACTAATGCACTGACAAAGAAGTACATTTCGAACATCTTTCCAATATCTAATTTACCAGCCTATGTAATTGTTGATGCAATATTCTATCATATTGCATCACCATATGTTAATGTACATCAATAATACATATCCAAACGAGCCGGTAACAAAAGCATATAACAGAAACGAAAAAAATATTCAAACTTTATTGGGGATTTTTCCGAAAAATTAGACTTACAGAAGTACGGGCCAATATTTTTGTTCGAGTTACGGAGAAATTCGACTTATGGATGTTCGAGTTACGAAAGCAGATTTGTATGAAATTTGCTCAGTAAACGCTATTGCAACTCGATTTTGTTCGAGTTAGAGAAAATTCGAGTTATAGAAAATTCGAGTTAGAGAAGTTCGAGCTAGGGAAGTTCGACTGTATTTGCATTATTCGCAATTCAAATTGGGCAAGAATTTATGGACTTGATGAAAGTGAACCAGTAAATAATGCTAACATGCCTATTCTCGATTAATTTAGTTTGTTTTAAGTCACTATAACTAAATATTATAAATGCTGGATCTGATTTTTAATTTTTAGGACGTATCTAAGTATGTATTAGTACAAACAAAATACATAACAATTAACATTCTACACAAGATAATTTATTGTTCTATTAGAACATATTCGAAGGAGTTTTTAGATTAGTGATTAGATTAGTCTCGCAAGCGCAGGGGAAGTTGTAATGAAAGTAACAAATGTACAAAAATATGTACCTAATTCAATACAATTCGATGTGGTAATCAAATGATAAACGCGTGAGAGATGCTGGCACGCAAAGTGAACCCCAATTTCCATCCTGAGCTAACATTAAAGATTGGCCCTTGGTGGTTGTAGTGGATGTGGTGGTGAATCTAGACAGATTGCTTGCGACATAGGCTTGCCAGAATGCAAAAAGAATAGCAATCAAATGATTGTAGTAACAACAAGATAAACAACAACAACATTCACTGAGATGCGAAACTGAAATTCAAAATTGACTCGTCGTTGATGCCGATGTCGTCAGCGTCAGCATCAGACATAGAATGTGTATATGTACATATTTATATATACAAATATGTACATATGTGTGTCAAGTATACAGAGATACACAAATATTTGTGTGGTGGAAGTCGAAGCGACGCCGCATGGACTTGTTTCGCACATAAAGATACAAATGTATCTACGCCAGACAGCAAATGGCGTATATAAAATGATTGGACATGTGTCTGTGTGTCTCTGTATGTGTCTGTGTGTGTGTCTGTGTTGCTGGCAATGGCTGTGAGAGCGCTCCGGTGGTTGTTTTGTTATCTCTCTGAGTTTGTAAGAGCGAGAGAGCGTGTGGCCACACGAAAGAGAGAGCAATATGAAGGTTTTATTACCAGTCGCTTTGCCTTTTCGCTTCTGCTGCTCTCGCTGCTCCTCTGGCTTTTCATCTTTTCATCGGTCGTCGTGCTGCTTCCATGTGGCTGCTGCTCCCTGCACATTCTCATTTTCATTTCGTTTTCGTTCTCCACCTCCACCTTCCACCTCCTCCTTCATCTCCTTCGCCTTCTGCGCGCTCTGTCCTTTGGCTCTGTCTCTTAAGCGTAAGTGTTGCGGACGTTGCTTCTGCTGCGGGTTTATGACCTTTTTTTTGTCAGCGAACGCCTTGTCATCGTCATCCACAACTCGCATCACACTCACACACAAAGACTCACACACGCACACACGCATGTGGCATGTAAAACATTCAGGCTCTGGGCTCTCAACCACCGCCAAAAGCGACACCTTTTTCCCCTGCGCGGAACGCGTCCGTTCTTCTGTCTGTATCTGATTGTTGCTGTTGCTGTTGTTGCTGCCTCTGCCTCTGCATCCGTCTCTGCCGTAGCTAAATTCTCACTCTCGTTCTACGTTTCTGTTGCTTTTCGCTTCGTTCTTGTCTCGACGCCAAACACTTCGTGCGCCGACCGCGCTGCCTCGCTGCTTTCTGCTTGCTGTCTCTGCCACGGCCTCAGCCTCGGTCTCGGCCTCGGTTTCGGTCTCCGTCTCGGCAGCCACTGACTTGTGTCAAACTGAACAGCAAATATTATTTTTTGGACACTTTGCTATCAGGTCGACGTCGCGTCAACCAGACGTCCTGCTCCATTCGCCATCCAGCGATTGATATCGTCTCAGCTCAGCTCAGCTCAGCTTCAAATCAAAATCGGTCTCCATGCAGAAGTTGCAGATGTTGTTGGCTCAAAGATTCAGTCGGGAACGGGAACGGACTCGGGCTCTCGAATATGCAGCTGGTGTCGAGGTATCGAGGTATTGAGGTCGAGCTACCCATTTCATTGTTCCCATTGATGTGTCGCATTCGGAGTCTGACAGCGGAGCCCGTAGCCCGGATCCGCCATTGTCTCTGCTCGCCATTCAAACGGAGAGTGATTCCAATTGTGAATATCTGAAACTGGCCGAAAAGAAAAAATCAAGTAAAATGATAAACGAAAAACAAGAACGAAAAACGAAAACAGAAACAAAACAAAAAAGGAGGAAGATGAAGAAACTGGCTGTAAATCAACTGGAGCCGGTTCGTGTGCTGCCAAAAATAACAGAATTAATTATAATAATGACAAGGAAGTAGAAAAAAAACAGCAACAACACCTCCCGGCCAATTGTGAATACTCATGTGAATGTGAATGTGAATGCAAATGTGAATATGAATTACATTTTCGCGTGTGCTTTTCGGGTCTACAAGTTAACGCTAACAACATTTGTGATTCGTGTTCTGAGTTTTGTTCGTTCTGTTTGTGGTCTGCGGTCCGCGGTCGCCGTTGGTCACTTTTTGGATCTGGAGCCCGGGGACCGTCCGTTTCTTCTCTCCTCTCCATTTCTCTCCAATGTCCAACAGTTCGCGCTCGTTCTCCCGGTCAGTCTCGCTGCTTCGCTGGGCGTAAATTCAATTAAAGTGATTTGTTGCCGCAATTTTTGACATTCGGGACATAAATAGTGGCTTTGATTAATGGCACAAGGCTCTCGAGTAAACACAGCCGAAAACAACTTACTATGCAACTTGTTTGAGAGCTCTCCTTCTGGTGAGTAGCCATCACAATATGGTTAGTTTGACCAAATAGTGCCGACGGTACTTAACAATCAATGAATTCAATTATCAGTATTAGATTCATATCTTTTTTTCGTCATTTTGTTCCTCTCAAAAATTTAAATAAGTATATTCCATTAAATTATTAAAATAAATTAAAAATTTATTTTTTTGTATTATCATTCGTCTATTATTTGTTTTTTGATATCACGAATGTAGTAAAAAAAATTTTAGAAAAGTCCGTCAAAATAGGGAATTGAATTCGCTATGTTGCATGATATTAAGAAAAATAATAATAATAATAAGTTTTTTCACTGGTTTTTAATTTTAGTAATGAATAATTTAAAAATATATGAAGGATTTAGAATCGGATCTAAGCTTATTCTTAAGATCATTTTATGTTTGCTTGATATAGATACAGAGGTGGTCAAAAGTATTTACACAACGTGGATTTTTTTGAGCTTTCAACTTTGATTGCTTATTGCTGCTGCTTATGAACTCAGATAACAAAATAACGGTTATTGTCGTGTTTCTACATCCATGCAGAAGCAAATGAAAGAAAAATTAGGAATTATAACGGTTCAGGGGATTAGCAGAGAAGCATTGAACTGATGCTTATCAGTTGTCAAAAGTATTTACACACATTTATTTTGCGTCAAAATTATTTACACACAACTTATCTTATTTTTTTTTTGTTAAATATTAAATTTAAAAAAATTATTTTATTACTATATTATTAACCCAACTAATATCTACTTATACTGATTTTGGCATTAGTGTCAGCTTGCAACTTTGCTAGTACTGACTTAACCAAGTTAAGACCAAGCTCAAAGGCCAGTTTAGACCAAATTTCACACATTCAGCTATAGTTTCGACGCAATACCGATCTCTATTAGTGTTCTCCTGGTTCTTAACGAAATCCCAAACATTTTCCATTATGTTAAGATGGGAATTTTTCGTGGGCCAGGGAAGAACCGCCTGATTTAGGCCTAATTGGTATTCGACCCTTATGGCATTAAGCTCTGTACCGCTGTAAAATAGAGTCATACTTCTCTAAAAATAGTCTACTACTGACGTAAAACCATGATCAATTAAAAAATTAAGATATCCGGATCGATTTGGAGTGCGCTCTATCGGTAGCAAGCCTCCAAATCCATTGTAACTCAGATATCCCCATTACGTCACTGCGCCACCACCGAGCCTGTTGTATGTCTGAGTTACAATGGATTTGGAGGCTTGCTACCGATAGAGCGCACTCCAAATCGATCCGGATATCTTAATTTTAATTAATAATTTTTTTAAATTGAATATTTAACAAAAAAAAAATAAGATAAGTTGTGTGTAAATAATTTTGACGCAAAATAAATGTGTGTAAATACTTTTGACAACTGATAAGCATCAGTTCAATGCTTCTCTGCTAATCCCCTGAACCGTTATAATTCCTAATTTTTCTTTCATTTGCTTCTGCATGGATGTAGAAACACGACAATAACCGTTATTTTGTTATCTGAGTTCATAAGCAGCAGCAATAAGCAATCAAAGTTGAAAGCTCAAAAAAATCCACGTTGTGTAAATACTTTTGACCACCTCTGTATATTTATGCAAACCATGTTTTAAGTTTCAGAAATTGTTGAAACCAACCATATTGGATTTATGTATAGAAATATGTTAATAATATTTGAAAAATCTGCATTCATATAATTCTTTATATTTTGAATAATTTGACTATATCCAATCGAAGTCGGATTACTGTTTCAGATTGGATTTAAAGGCGTATTAAGTCTGTAATCCATGAAATAAGTGGAAGATTGTTATTTATAGCCTTATAGTTATGCTTTAGAGATTAAAGTTTTAATTTTAAAAAATACAATATGCTTGTATCACTGCGTACGGCAGTCCGCGCTAGTGACGAAAGCAGCACGAAGTGTGCGAAAGCGACTAGCATATATACACAGGACGAATGGAAAATTTGCTATGACTGCCCGCTCAAGTCGAGCTATATACCGATCGAAAGGTATCAATCAAACTTACAAATGTGCATACTAAGACTTTTGAAAACTCACCTGGTTCGTGAGATAAACAGGTATAAGGGGGAGGGGCAAAATTTAAATGATTGGAGCTAATGGGGCCGTTGGAGCCTTTTTGCAATTTTTTTGAATTTTTTTCTATTATAATCAAAAATACGCGTCGAATGACACCTCGATCATCAAAATCCGATCACTGGTTCAGAAGATAATTAAATTTTTGGTGCCCTTCTCAAAACGAGATGAAAAGTCAGTCTGTTTGTTTGTTTGTCTGTTTGTCTGTTTGTCTGTTTGTCTGTTTGTCTGTTTGTCTGTTTGTCTGTTGTTTGTCTGTTTGTTTGTTTGGATCAAATCGTTGATTTAGCTTAAAAGTTTGAATGAGGACTTGTTCCCGCTCAAAAATCTAGAAACGTTTTTTCTAAGATTTTTTCGAAAAATAACTAGTTTAGCGGGAAATCGCTAAAAACCGCTAAATTATTTTAAAAATTTTTGCATTCGGCACTGCGCAAAACAGTGAGTTTTATTTGGTCTGAAGAATTGAGACATTTTAGCGCAATGTGCCGAATGCAAAAATTTTGTTATAATAATTTATATGTAAAACTTAATATTATTCGTCACAAAATTGGATATCAGAAATTTTGGGGCATGAAAATGTTTTCGTCACTAGACTTTTACCTCGTAAAGAGGTTTTTCTTATGGGATATTAAGTAATTCATGTGTTGGATTTACAGACGAACTTCCCCAGCTCGAATCACCATTATCCGTAGAAAACAATCGAGTTATGAAGATATTCGACACATAGAGTTCTTTTTCTTAAGTTAATAATTTTACTGCCACTCATTTAGCTCGAGTTATAGAGAAATTCGAGCTATAGAAGTTCCAGTTATGGAAGTTCAACTGTAGTTTAATTTTTCATCATACTTTTCCTTGCAACTGACAAGAAATCAGAGTTTGCATCGACATAAAATGTAAAATTTGTTTCCGACTACTTTCCATAACAAAAGAGTGAAGCAAAACAAACTGCGAAGGCAAGCAGGTATGAGTATAAGCCGTACATATAAGGCAGATGAAAGGGTTGCCTATAGAATGATTTATGGCACTGTGAACTGAAAGGCGACCTTACGGGATGCGTTCAAGGAAGCAAGTGACGCAAAACGGGGCTCTGGACATAGTTTTGGCCTAATGACGGTCCAGTTTTGGCTCAGGATTTTGAGGTCCGGCGAAAGCGTGAAGTCGGGCTTATTTATGGCCACATCATAAAGTGTTTACAGCAGGCAGAGAGAGCCTCAAAATATTGTGATTGGAACAAAGGCAGAAAACAGAACGAGACCACAGCGATCACCCAGCTGGAGGCCCAGCTTAAGCGAAAGAGCTACTAAATGTGAAATTGAAACCGGAGCACATCCATCCTTGGGATGATGTAACATATGTGCATCTGTTGTTACCTCCGTCCAATTGAGCGCCCAATGAATACAGAACACAGAATACAGAATGAGCTAATTGATGACGTGTAGAACTGCATGTCTATGTCACAGTTTAATTGGTCCTCCACCCACACCAGGGACTCTCCCTGGAAACCCGTGCTGTGCTGTGTCTATGTGTATTTCCCCCATTTTCTTCCGGGCAAATGGCGACAAATGTCAACAGGGGAGTGGGCGAGAGCATAAGTATGAAACATATTTATATCCACATATGTACATAAGTATGCCCAGACATATAGAAATACATGCGAGTATCATGTAGGCAAGTGTCACCGCCTACAATCATTGAAATTCAAAGTCTGTTCGCCCACGTCTATGGGCCAAAGCCATATCGTGTCAGCTCCACTTCCAGGGAACAGACGAGGCACGGCTTAAAAGTAATGTAATTTATTCTGACACTTTCATAAAAAGAATCCAAACTCTTGGCAACAAAGCAAGACATTATCGCCGCATAATTAATGCCACATGTTGCAGTGCAGCGCGATTGAGTCGAGTCGGGGGACGTGGAAGTGGAAGGGAGTTTGGAGAGCGCCCAGTGCGACAGTGGGACAATAAAATTTTCAGCCGTCTTGGTCGCGTCTTGTCGCTGTCGTTGTCGGCACCGAGAAATATCATAAAGCCATTCGAATTTTAATTGCCTTGCTAGAGCGTCGGCCCCAGGAGTCATTTCCATATTGAGCGCTTCTCATTTGAATAAATTTATCAAAATGGTAATCAGCGTCGGAAAACGCGCGCTCTAGACCCAACCCATGTACAAGTACAATCCCCCTAATTCCCCTCGATTCAAATTCCAATTCCAGCTCCAGCTCCAACTCCAACTTCATCATCAACTTCATCTTCATTCCATCCCCATGCGATTCGATTGCCTTCTCACTCCACGCACTGCTTGACTTCCACGATGTATTTTTCTCTTGCTTGCTTTGTCTTCCATATTCGCCGGCATGGCGCATGCGTCGCTCAGGCAGCGCGGCAGAGGCCATTATAAAATGGGCGGAGCTAAGGTCGTCGCAGCCAAGGGTTCAACACACTGGCGGGTGTGGTGAGTTTCACTTTCCCCGGCCTCAGCGACTCCTGCGCTGTCTCAAATATGGTGAATACATTCTCATCACACATACACACATATAAGCCTCGCTTAGCTAAACTTCTAATTTCACAAGTTTGATTGCTTGAGTGCTGATTTAATAGCTGATTTTCACTACAAAAATAAGTAACTTTTCCTTCCCTCTCAGGGATAACCCCGTATATACCCTAACACGTATGTATTTGCCCATATAAAAAAGAACTTGCCTAAGTAATACGAAAAACTAAAATAAACAAATACTCTTTCTCTAATATCGCACAGCTATTTCAGACATCGATTTAAAAAATCCTTCATCATTAAATCATAAGATAATCTGAGTACAAAAGCAGCAACAATAGGCAATCAAAGTTGAAAGATCAAAAAAATTCACGTTGTGTAAATACTTTTGACCACCTCTGTATCTCAAGCAATCTGACAGAATATGCATCTGAAATAATCTTATACATCCCGACCAAATTTGGTTTAAATCGGTCGACTGTATCATATAGTTGTTAGTTGAAAATATAGTGCAGCGCTCTACAAGGGCTACAAATCTTCCGCGTGGCGAACATGTTACCGGTACTGTTGTTTTTATATTCGTATGAAGTTGTATACAAATACGTATTTGGCTGGGCACAGGGTAAACTACTTTCGAGTACACTCGAATGTAGCTGCCTTGCTTTCTATTAAATTGAATCAAGGTTTGAGAGGATACCTGTGTTCACTTCTTCCATTATTCTGACGCTGCGTAAAGTTGTTTCATAAATAACGATCAAGATCTTTTAAAACTTTCAAGATAATTTTAAAATTGTATGTTGCATTATATTGCTTACAAAATATTATAAATAAATATATTTTAATTTTTCTTTGAATAACGGAATAACATTTATTTTAGATTTTCAAATTACCTGATTTGAAATATTTAAATTATTAATTGGTGGAAAGCAAAAAAATAACTGAAAAACAAATATGTAAATAAGATTAAGAGAAAAGGGCAATATTAACAAATAGTAAAGACTTCTTTAACTTTTTTGAAAGTTATTTTATGCGCGAATATATTTAAAATATATATTTAAAAAGGATAGAATTTGTAAGGGTAATAGAATTTGTTCGATATTTTACACGGCTGAATTAGTTGTAAAAAAAACACATTTATTTGGAAATCACTTGCAATATATAGGTCCCAAGTAAACGAAAGAACAAAACGAGCGAGTAGTTGAATTTAGCTTACTCTGAACGACTCAATACAACTCACCTTTCCGGGACTTCTTCTTCTACGTATGTAGTTCTTCCAAGTAGCTTTCTTCTTATATTCATTAACAAAAAAAATAAGTGTTAAGAATCTCATTTTCAAAGTCGATTTTTTGTTTTATAACAATTTCACTTAGATTTTAACAAAGTCTGTAAATAACCAAAATATGCCTTTGCCTAACAAACGATTATGATTAAAATGTCTGTAAAAAATGTTATATAATTGTTGTTACAAAACTTATATAAATTAAAGCAGAAAAAATAATTGTATATTGAAATTAATCATAATTTTTACTACGCTAACTTTTAATGAAAAAACCAGGTATTAAGACCTTAACCGGAACAGGAACCTTTAACTGAACTAAAACCCTTCAAATGTTTTTGTAAAGTTCCGAAAGCCGAAACGTTTGTATCGGTACGGTCTCGGTGCATTTTTAAAAATAGTATATGTTGAATTCTGTTACATATGGATGAACATATATAATTTTTATTTTTATTAAAAAAAAATACTTAAAATGAAAGTTAGGTTTAGTGCGCTTCCAGTTACGGCAACCAATTTAATCCGGTAAATACGGATTCCGATTTGAGTTTAATCCCTGGTTTTCAAACATGCGGCAGCCTATGTTCCCAGAAAATGAACCGTTTCGGAAAAATGTCTTTTTGTTCGTAAATTACCGCAATTTAAATGAGAGGAACTTGAAATTTTGCACGAACTTTAGTTAGACTAATTTAGAATTTAGAATTTTTTTTTTCGGATTTGGACCACGCCTTTACCTCCCCCCTCCACATACGACTATGCAAAAAAGGCTTAAATATTTATATTAAATCTAAATAAAAAGCTAGAGCTAATATTGAAAAATATATAATTTGTTTTGTTTTTTAATTGGACCTTGTCTTCATCCATCCTTCCACCCCGACTAAGAAAATAAGTGAAAAAAAAAAAATTTTTCAAGCTTAAAAATAAAGTAATTTATTTTTAAATTTGCACGTTTGTTGATAAGACTTAAATAGAATTTACAGTTTAGTTTGTTTTTGAATATGACCATGTTTTCACCTCGCTCTCCATCTAAATCTGAGAAAAATCAGATTTTTCAGCCAAAATTCCCACCTACAGCATGCGATTTTTCACGAAAAGGAACAAAATCGAACAAAAAGGATTATTAACATCTGATTCTAGATGCTTTAGTAAATAACCTTTACTCAAAACTCTCGTACTGATTTGTGATGTACTAATGTAGATCTTAACGGAACAGGAACACATTTGTTAGTTTTTAGCTAAAAATACACATGAACAACACAGTAGACCATTGCACAATAAACCACAAATACTTAAAATCTTTGCAACTAGCGTTTTTTAAATACCTTTATCAACTTTGTTCATATTTATAATTTTTTATAATGCTTACATAACACACACAATTCGTTCTGAAAGTTTTTATTATAAAATTTTTCCCGCTCTTTTCAGTTCATATGGCAACGCTAAATAAGCTGACTTTGAGCGCGCTTAAAATATTAATGGTAGTCCCGAAAAATCTAAAAAGATTATTTTTGTTTGCTTTGGAACTTTTCGATTTAAGCATAGTACGCTCTAGCCGAAAATATGTTTGCAAGGCCAAAACTCCATATAAAAAAAAGGGTTGCAAACATGCTCGAAAATTTTTTGTAAGGCCATTTCTAAACGTATGTACGCTGTACCTAAATATGGGCAGCTCAGAATATTTTCTGGCGTTTTACAGCACTGTTTGGTCAACAGATGGCAGCTTTATTTTGACCTTTCAAAACATCGATTGAATCGTTGTTTCGACTAGTCGAAATCTTTTTGAACAGAAATGGCGACCAACAAGCAGCAAAATAAGAGCCAAATTGAGATCTTGGAACACAAAGATCGAATTAGACTTATTGAAGAGGTGGAACAGAGGGTAATATTGTGGGATTTGACCGAAAAAAAAACATTTTTATGGGACTTTTATAATTAATCATTTTTAATTCAATAATTAGGGTATTAGTCGCTGCTACTTCTCTTGTCCTGTCCATTTTGTCCATTTCCTCTTTATTTGTGTGCTCAATGTTATTTATTTGTTTGTTGTTCAAAGCAGACGAACAGTGTGACCACAGCAGCATAAGACCAACAACCTCTCAACTTTTTAGTGATTTTTGGTATTATGCTGTCACACTGAAGTTTGTAAGGCCGGACTTCAAAACATCGAACATTTCGAGCGTCCAAAATGTTTTCAGCTAGAGCGTACTACGCTTTAGGAAATACAAACATTTTTAAGAAACTGGACAACAACAAATTTGAGTTAATGCCAAAATATCGGACTTTTTACCATAGTGCACTGTAAAAATTGGATTTATCATTTAAATTGCGCGACACAAAGGTGTGTCAGAATGTCAGAAAACAAACAGAAATTAAACACCAAAAATCAGCCAATCAAAATGCGCTGCAAAGCGTCATCTACCGCTCCTTAACGTTTTTGGTATCTCTTGCTATTGTTTTCTGCGCGCCTGCTACCTCCGGACAAAAAAAAGGGTGTCAATTTTTGGACATTGGTTTTTTCGGCCAAAAAATTCAACTTTGAGCTAGAGCTTTGAAAAAAATATCAGAAATTTTGTTGAATTTTTCTCGAACTTCTGATATTTGTTGTTTCTCAAATTTCCTGTTATTTTTATATTTTTTTTTGGTTTTTTCTCAACTTTGCCACCAAACCAACTTTAAAATAAAGTTAATTATTTTACCTAATTTTGGATTTTGTTGTGTTTTTGAAAATAATTTCTCAGCTTTTTTAAATTTAAATTTTGAAAATTTCACGTTTTCATTTTCAAATTCGCGCAATTTAAATTTATTATCCTATTTTATTACCTATTATCAACATTCTATGATTTAGCAAAGTTCAGGCCCCGAATAGAAGCGACATCTATGTGTTGTAAGTTACGCGGTATATTGCACTCATCGGCATGTAGATGGCGCCGCAAATCAATTGAACCAACACAAACGCAAACAGAAATTCGCTCTGTTATCGCTCTCTTTTCTCTTTGCTGCTCTCCGCTCTCACCAACACAAGCGCAGCCATTTGGAAATGCGATGGTGTTGGTGCATCTGATTTGAATGCATTGGTGTTGGTGTTGTTGCCCGTTGGCATCAACATCGACATCGGCGTGTGCGTGTGATTCTGATTGGAACCATTTTATCGGTTGGAATTCCGAAACAGTCTGAAATGTTTTCAGATATTTTGGCTAAAGTGAATTCTGGACTTCGAATAGGCCAAAGGCAATACATGATAATAATATGTGATATAATTGATTGAGCATGTTTGAGAGCTGTGAGCAATCATGTTGAGATTAGCAGAACATGAATTAAATTAACCTTTCTTTCAAGTTGACATAATTTATCGAGCTGAATTCAACATGTCCGTCCGCTTGTTTTCCAACTTGATTTATGGCCAACATAAAAGAAAACTAATAGGAAAATGGTGTGAGTGCGTGTTGAGGAAAACAAACACGTGCTCGGAACTATCGAATGAAAACCGAAATGTAAATTAAATATGTATATATTTATGAATGAATGTTCGAAATAATGATGTTCAAGATGTCAACTGTCGACTAAAAATGGAAAAGCTAAAATTCATAAATGAAATTATATAAAAGTCAAAGATTTAACATATCTCAAACTCAGAATAAGACATCAGGGCCCCGTCTTAAACTCAAGTAGTTCATAAATTTGAACCGCAACGAGTCTAGAATATTTAAACAAAATATTCAACTGATTACGAATTCGAATGCTTCATAGGTCTCAAGTGCTGCCCTTGGTACTTGGCTGCAATTGAAAATGAAAAATGGAAAAATGAAAATCTAAAATGGTATCCAAGTACGCCATGTTGCATGTGTGGCATGGAATAATCGTATCCGATCAATCAACCCTACAAATGGCCTTACATATTTGATTATCCGATGGCTCAAGTGCATCCAATTCCGGCGGAGATGGGACTCCATAAGGACCCTCGTCAAGGCGCATGTCAAAATAATCAAGGGGAAGTCGTAAATTGCACTCCAAACGAATTATGCATTCTATAAGAATAAGTAATTGAATGCCATCAGATTACTTAACTTTAATATTCAAAATTTTATATATTTATTGATCGCATTCCATCGATCTGGCGGCCTCCATTTTGCGGAGAAGTGCCAAATGTTGTCATTATGAATTTACGCTTCTCGAAACAAAAGACATTTGCTAATGAAGACACTCGGTAGCCATTAACTTACGGAATCAAAGCAACGCACAGTGAAGCAAGAGCTTAAAAAATGTGAAGGAGACATTTATTGAAAAAATACTTCAAAAGCTAACTTAAAAATAAATGTTAATTAGCTTGTGACTCAATAAAAGCCTTTAAACACAGGTAGATTTGAATGAATTTGTCCCAGTATCAACACAACTCATACCACAGTGATTGAGTCTCAGGCATTGCTTTGTCCAGCAAAGGGAAAACTTGTTTTGGGCTATATTTTAACGTTGATTTACACACATTTTATCAGCGCGAGTTGAATGACAGCTAAATGTATTTCTTACACAAATTATTGAAGACATTAAAATCGAGAGAGGGAGAGACAAGTGCGAATGTGTCCACATACTAGATGAGCGTAGGATTGAGAACGATCCTGCAGCAGGCAATCGCATTCGCAATCGTATTTTATTGGCCGTGTCTGTTGTCGCTGCTGTGATTCGCATTATGGGACTGCTGACCTGAAAGCCATTAGGCATTAACTGTCCCACATCCGGCGGAGGCATCAGAAGTCGCCCATCATTGGAGTGCTTTCAACCTAATAACACCAATAAAAACAGCTCCAAACAACAAGAGCTACCCCATCATCCCAAGCTCCCAACTTCCCATCAGCCCATCTCAGTTCCAAGCAAAAAGACACTGCAAATGACTTTCTGTGCAAAAATTATGTATATATTTGAGAGCTTGGCTGGCGCCCGGCGAATATGATTTTATTGCCAGCAGCGACGGCCATTGCTCCAGAAGGGGCAGGTCGGGGTTGGCATCGAGGTCAGGGCGTGGCACATCGCAAGTCACAAGTCGCAAGTCACGCCCCATTCCACTTCATTACAATTCATTTTGCAAATGTAAAAAAGTTGAAATAAGCTAAAAGCTGAATTGCGAACTAACATAGATACAAAAGCATTCTCGTAACTTGAAATACATGTATGAATGTATGACTCTAGTCCTCTGAGTGGCAGTGGCAGTGGCTCCAATGGCGCCGTGCCCACTTCCACTTCCACTTGCCACTTATGCCACGTCGCCGCCTCTTACAATAGTTCGCTTCAAATTGCCCCCGGCCGGCGGACGGAGGCCAGAGCCAGAGCCAAGTAATGGCATGAAATGGCCTTTTTCCATTATCCAAATGGAAAACTTACACAAACAGCAAAGACAAATGGAAACAAGCCGTGGAAAATAAAGAAACCGAAAAGGAAATTTACTCGTGCGCGTCATTGCCGTTGCCATTGCTTTATCAGCCAGAAATTTCGCACAAATCGAGGCGCACTAAAAGACAACGAGCCACAAGCTGATTCTTCCTCGCTCTCTCTCTCTATCTTTCTCCCATCTCCTTCCCTTCTCTGCCCCCAAATAGTGGCCCGGTATATGGGGCAGAAGACAACGCAATTGCTAAGAAAATTAAATGCTTCAATTTCCTTAACTTATTAATTAGAACTAGTGCAGGAAAATAAAATGTTTTATGCCCATTTTCCTTTTCCGCGCCAACTCAAGTTCCAGTTTAGACATAATTAATTAATGCATAAGTTTTCGTATGAATGTCACATTTAGCTTGAAGTGTTTTCCAAAGCTAGCAATATATTATTTAATCTAATTATTCAGATAGTTATATTCAACAAGAGTTTTCAAATTTATATTCATAAATATACAAAAATTCGTTATATTGATTTCATAATCGCATTAACAAATGTTTGTGAAGCCTTTTGATACTTTTATGTGGAATTCAGTCAATTTTAATGCAGTTACACATTATGCATCTAGTCAAAAAGTTGTTTTCCCTTGAAAAAAATTTACACATTTGTTACTTAATTATTTATTTTTCTGTTAATTTTCTTATATGCTTGCTGAAACAATCACTTTTGACAAAGTTTTTCATACAAAGTTTTCCATTTCTTATAATCTGTGAAATAGATTTTTACTAAAGTTTCCAAAGTTCAATCTCAAAAGTAACATACATTTTGACAGCTCAATATATTTGGCTATTGGATATATTGACTAAATAAGAGTATCTGTATTCATATTCATATGGATTTAATTAATTTAATTTACTTTGATTAAATCCTTACATATTTCTTGATAAAGTCAATTACACTATTAAAAAAGTATCAGTATAAGCTCTAGATGTACAAACTATTATGTGTGTTAATTTTCAAATGAGTAGTAGCTGATCACCGCTGAATTCTCAGCTGACCATTTGCAGAGCCATGTCAATAGTCAGGAAAAGGCATCGGCAGCAATAAAACCGGCCATAAATGGAAAGAAAACACTGCACATTGAAACGCGACAAACAATAAAATGAGTCTAAGTTAGTTGAAAGAAATGCAAAAGAAAGCGAATGGTTTATTTTTTGTCGCTTAAAATGGGAGCGCTGGAACACTGGAACACTGGAACACTAATGGTTCAAGGTCGTCGAGACAACAATAATGATGATTTAATGGCGTCATAAATAATTTTATGGCTCTTAACTCTAAGGAAACGAAAGAGCGGGAAAGCAACACAAACCAAATCAAACAGGCAAACAGATGATCTTGGCAAAAAAGGCACTGGAATTGACCCTTTTTCTAAGCCGTTGGCCGCAAAGGGTTAACGATTTATATATGTAGAAAGAGGAATAAATAAATAAATATATAAACGATCTCATCGAGTTTTGTTGCTGTTGTTGACGCTGCTTAAGGCGATGTCGAAGGCAAACCTGAACTTAACATAACTTGCCTTCTTTATGGAACTGTTGTGAATTGGGTCGGGAGCGGGAATGAGAGTTGGAACCGAAAAGGTGGCCAATACAAACACGAATACGAATACGAATGTCAATGGCAATCGGAGGAGCAACGTTGGCTGAAATTAAATTCAAAGTTTATCTAAAAAACTTGTTAATTTCAAAATGGCATTAACAAACATGTTGACAGTATCTTTCGGATATGCGTGTGGGTAGCTTAATGTCATGGCATGCCACATGTGCCACGCTGCCTGCCCCCGATCCCCGATCCGATTCCGGGGCCACAAAGGATTCACATTGTCGACATTGCCGAGAACAAAGCTGACGAGGCACACACACTGTTATGGGGGTCGCTGAGCAAACAGAGATTAGTCAAACAATGGAATCAGCAAAAATTCTAACCTTTGCTTGCAACAAGCCCCATTTCAAAGGGGGCGTGGCAGGGCGACAGGGCGGCTGCAGCGACGACTTAATTAAATCGAGAGACGCGCGACGTCAGCGGGGTAGGAAGGGTAAAAGGTAGATGGTTACAGGGGGTTGCTGTGTGTGTGTTAATCGCAGTCATTAAAAGAATATTGTCAGACGCTGAATACAAAAAGTTGCCTCGAGCACCTGTCGGCAAAATGGGAAAATGACTCCGTGTCGGCGGTAAAAGACAGCAATGAATATTAAATAAGGCCTGAGCTTCACTTTTTAGCGCAAGTTCGAGAATTTCAAAGTTAACTGAACCCCTTTCAGATATACAGTGGGTGCAAATAGCTTCAACAGCTGACAGAGTCACATAGAAGGCATTAAAAGATTCTTAGAGATAATATGATTTCTTTAATATTCTTTATTTTATTTTAAATCATTAAAAAAAAATTGTTTTGATAAATTTTCTTTAATATTCTTTACTTTAAACGTCTTCTGATTTATGCCGTTACAATCCTGTTTCGGTTTTTTAAGTGATAATCTATCTGAATAAATAGTTCTGATTCTTCAACTTTAATAAATAGTTCTTTCGTAAGGAATTCATTCCATAAATGTTTTCCTAAGTTTTCTTCGTCACACAATTTTAGTAGACTTTTTTTAAATATTTTAAATTAATTAATTAATTAATTATTTTGAGACATTGCTCATCTTGCTCCTTCGTTATAAAATTACAAAGTTTTAAAGCTACTTTGGCATACATTATTTATATAGATTTTTCTACATTTATAAAATCTGATTGCTTTTCTTATTTTAATGTTCTTATTTTTGTCGTCTGGATGCTTATCTTAGTTGATTTCGTAATTTTGGCTTACTTTACTTAATCTTATTATTTTAGACTCTGTAAATTATTTTTAATTTTTTTTATTATCTATGCAAAATAATATTATATTTGAATATTAGAATACATTTTTTATGTTGAATACCAGTTGTTGAAGATATTTTCAAACAAAACTTCCATTGTATACTTAAACCACAATGGGTTTTCTCACTGTGGCATTTAAATGATATTTAAGGTTTAATTATTGCTGTCCGGGGCGATGTGACAGGATTTATATATGTTTTTTTTTTTTTTTTTTTTTTTTTAACAAAGACGTTGATGTACAAAGTACATTCAAGTGGTCTTTGCGACACCAGGCCTAGGCCTGTTCATTCAGCTCTCCCCCCGGAACTGTCGTCAAGTAGTACTTCAGGGGGAGGTGTGGCCATACTATCGGCCCTCTTCTGTAGTTCTCCTTTCCTCCCGTCTCAGGAACTTCATAGTTGAGACGGCCATTGCTTCGACAGCGTTCCAGTTGGCAATAGATACCAACATAAGTGGTACCACATTGCTCACCGTGATAGGTTCACCAATGCGCCTCTCCATTTCACTTCTGTCCCTGTCAAACCGCGGACAGCTAAAGAATATGTGCTCTGCGTCTTCTATTAGGTGACACGTCGGACATAAGGGGTCGGCTGTGTGTCCGAATTTGTGCAGATATGCTCGGTAGCATCCGTGTCCACTCAGAAATTGCGTCAGGTAAAAATTCATGCTACCGTGATGACGGTTGGTCCATTTTGCGATGTCTCCGATGAGTTTCCAGGTCCACCGACCCTTGCTGCTGTTGTTCCATCTTGTTTGCCATGCTTCGAGAGACTTTCTTCTATCTGCGGCTACGTCTGTTGTTCGGGTTGCGTGTTCCATAGCGAGGATGTCGAATGGGACTGTTCCCGCCAGCACCAGTGCTGCTTCCCCCGATACTGTACGGAAGGCGCTGCATATTCTTAGGGCACACACACGGTAAGTTGCTTCTACCTTCTGAATGTAGGATGTGTAACGCGTTCCCTTCGCCCACACTCTGGATGCATAAATCGTCATAGAGCGTATTACGCTCGTCAGCAAGACTCTTCTTTGTTGCTTCGGGCCCCCAACATTAGGCAGAATCCTGGAGAGTGCAGAACATGCGAGGCTAGCTTTTTGCGCGCTATACGCCAGATGAGGCTTAAAGGAGAGTCTGTGGTCAATCATGACTCCCAGGTATTTCAGAGCGGGCCTAGACATGATCGTAGTGTTTCCTACCGCTACTATTGCCACTTCCACCATTTTCCTCGAGCTTATCAGGACTGCTTCGGTCTTATGTTCGGCTAGTAGAAGTCCTGCGTCATTTAGCCAGCCCCGTATGATCCCAATCGCCTGATTGGTGACATTCTCTACCTCGTGGAGGTGTTTTGCTACCGTGACGATAGCGATGTCATCGGCAAACCCGATTACCTTCGTCCCTCGAGGCAGTGTCAGTCTCAGAACTCCGTCGTACATTATGTTCCATAATAATGGTCCTAGAACGGAGCCTTGTGGAACGCCTCCAGTCACCTTGTACTTCCTTGTTCCTTGGCTCGTGTGGTAGGTTAACGTCCTCGAGTTGAAATAGCTCTGCAGCATTCTGATAAGATAGGGCGGGACGCTCAATCTTTCTGATGCATCCAGGATGCGGTCCCATCTGGCAGAGTTGAAGGCGTTTTTTATGTCTAGTGTAACGACAAGACAGTATTCCTTGGAACCCTCGAGCCATCGCTTCCCTTCGATCGCATTTTCAGCCATGCGGGTTACCTCCAGTATCGCGCTCGTGGTAGATCTTCCTTTCCTGAACCCAAACTGAAAGTCCGAAAGGCCTCCGGTTTCAGCAATCGCAGATTCGATTCTGTTGGCTAGAATGCGCTCGAAGATTTTCCCTGCCGTGTCTAGCAAGCAAATCGGCCGGTATGCTGAAGGTTCGTCCTCAGGCTTGTTCCCCTTAGGTATTAGCACGAGTGTTTGACGCTTCCAGCAACTTGGGAAGACTCCTTCGGTGAGACAGGTGTTAAAAAGCGTTTGGAAATAATCCGTTCGCAGTTCTATCGCTTTCCGTACAGCGATTCCCGGAATGCAGTCTGGACCGGGTGCTCTGTTAAGCTTTGTAGCCATGGCTGAGGCGATGATTTCCTGGGTGGAGATTGGCCTAAACTCTTGAATAGGGTTGCGCTGGCTGGTAACCTGTGTCTCTGTGTAGCTTTGGGACGGAAAGAGCTTGACTACTATTTTCCTAAGAAGGGTAGGACAGGTAGGACTTGCTTGGCGAAAGGTGTGAAGCTTTTTCATCACGATTTTATACGCAGATCCCCATGGGTCTCTGTCGGCCTCTTCGCACAGTTGGGAGAACGCCTCCCGCTTACTCTGCTTTATAAGGCTCTGCAGGAGTTTCCTCTTTTCAGCAAATATCAGCCTGAGGGTCTGCGCGCTGTCTCTATTTCGCCTTAGTGCTCTTTGATAGACTCGTCGTGCCTTGAAACATGTTTTCCTGGTCTCCGCTATGTTCGTGTTCCACCAGTACACCTGTTGACGTCTCTTGCCGCCGGACACTTGCTTGCTCATAGAAACATCGCAGGCCTGTTTGACTGCTGTCATCGCTTGTCTGGACATGTCCTCCGCAGAGCCTTGGAGTGATAGACCTTCTAACATGCTGGAGAAGAGGTCTGCGTCAAAGCTTTCGATCTTATACCTGAGAAGTCTTGGAGTGACTACGCGCAAGTTTCTATGTCTAATGTCCGTAATAATCGCTGCGTGATCGCTACCGGTGTAATTACTGCTTAGGCTCCATGTGCATCTAGTAGCTAGGCCACTGCTTACAAAGGTAAGGTCGATTGCCGATCCAGACGTCCCCCGACTGAACGTCTGCCCAGTCCCTCGGTTCATGAGCACGACGTCAAGTGCGGCGAAAGCTTCCAGCACTATAAGGCCTCGCTCATTCGTCCTTGTGCTGCCCCAGTCTACCGCCCAAGCGTTGAAGTCGCCCGCCACGATACACGGCACGTGAGTCCTTGCGTCGCTCGTAATGTCATCGATTGCTCGTGAGAAGTCTCTAATGGATATACTAGGAGGTAGGTAGATGCTGTAAACGTACAAAGAGCGTACCTTTACCCGGACGAAGTACTGGCCAGACCTCTTTTCTGTGAAAGGTTCTGTCCTGTGTCCACAGCTCAGTATTGCAGCTTTTCCCGTAGAGTCCCCGGCCCACCTATTGGGGGATATCGGTCGGTAGGGCTCGCTTATGATGGCCACGTCAGTGTTATTTTCCACTATCTCTTGGGATAGGAGGTCATGTGCTGTCTTACAGTGATTCAGGTTGAGTTGGTAGAATCTTATCATTTGCGGGCGTGTGTAAGTGCTCTTTTATAGAGTGGGCACGAGCTACTGTTTGTGGCGTGCTTGGCGTCTTCCTCACCATTGCGTCGACATAAAAGGCAGACTGCTGCTTTCTTACAGGCTTTTGCCTGGTGGCCCTTGTCCCCACATTTAAAACAGAGACCAGCGCAGTTAGCCTCGG
>JBAMBL010001350.1:0-19545 GCA_037043405.1 Drosophila subquinaria | reverse complement strand
GCCAAGGCAAAGTCATTAAAATGTATCTAAGCCCAACGTACATGAAGTCATTACAAATGATGAAGTACGAAAAGAAGTGACCTTGCGCATAACAGAATCTAAATGTTTATTTAAACATGGAAATAAAATTATCGCAAGAATTGAAGTTAGCGATTTATATACCAATGGAATTCTCGACCTAAGTCAGTTCTTCCAAAGGCTCGAAAAAGAGGCCAGTATATTAAAAATCAGCCAACTCAAAGTGACACCGAGCGAAAAGATCTTTGAATCAGTTTCAATAGATTCTTTTAAAAATATGGGCAATGAAATATTAAAATCTTTAAGAGTAGCGCTACTCCAGCCGGTGACCCAAATAACAGATGAAAAAGAGATACAACAAATATTGTCTACATACCTTGACGACCCAATTCAAGGAGACCACAGAGGCATAACAAAAACGCTAGCAAAAATAAAAAGACACTACTACTGGAAAAATATGACACGTCATATAAAAGAGTACGTATGTACGTAGATGTCAAAAATGCCAAATGTCTAAAACAAAGACACACACGAAAACTCCTTTGACTCTCACAGAAACACCTGTGAATGCTTTCGATATATCGATAGTGGATACAGTTGGTCCGCTACCTAAATCAGAAAATGGCAATGAATATATAGTAGGGTGTCCCTTATTTGGTCAAAGTCAATATTTTTAAACGCATACGGGCTAGTTCTGTTCATTAGGTCCTAAAGCACTCAGAAATAAATTTTTACCTCAATCGGAGTATGATAACCCGTGCCGACTTGGATCGGAAAATTTAAAGATTATATGGGAACAATTTTTTTTTTTTTAATTTTTTTTTTTTTATTTTGTTTATCAGGTCCTAAAGAACTCAAAACCAAGTTTTCATCTTAATCGGAGTACGATAACCCATTCAAATTTGCATCGAAACATGAAAAAACTGTATTTTAACACTGATTATACATTTTTCGATGATTTTTCATGTTTCGATCCATATAATCTTTAAATTTTCCGATTTTTTTTTAAAAAAAAAAAAAAACGTATTTTATTAAAATTGTATTAAAGTATTTTGTAAATTTTTTGTTAATAAAACATACAAGTTCAAGGACGATAAATCTGTCATTTGGGCCAAAATTATATTAAATTCTGACTAATTTTTTAGGATATATCTCGACATAATCGAATCGCGCAATCGTCGTCCCAAGGATGAAAATAACGTTTAAAGGACATTTGGTCCTTTGGCTCTGTGAAATTTTGAAAGTCCTGGTCCTAACTAGAGTACTGACACCAAATTTGTCAGGATCGGTCCATAAACACTCGAGATATAATTGATCAAAAAAGTGAATTTTTCAACTCAAAAAGCGCGGACCAGGAATTCATTTTAGAACTATGGTTTCTTCGTGAAAACATCTTAGAATTGACCACAGATTACGAAAATGGGTTACCATTTTTTCATTTTTTCGGGCCCATACAATTCGATGCACTCTAATGTATATACAGTGGCGAGCAAACGTGAGTGCATGTCCAGAACACTGACTTTCATGATTCATAAAAACAAAACCATACAAGTGAATCCAAATTCTTTTTTTTCTAAAATTTTATCATTTCATTCTTAACAAATAGGAGTAAGGCAACATTAATAAAAAAGACAAATTCTTAGATTTTGAAAGAAAAAGGAAAAAGGAAAAAAAAGTTAGCTTACTTTTTCAACTTTTTAACCTAGATTTTTTGGAAAGAAAGTTTTGGTGCAAAAAGCCGGCAAAATCAATTCTTTTAGTGACAGCAAAAAAAAATTTTCAAAAATCTCTTCGCTAGTATTTTTTAAAATTTTTTGAAATTTCAAAAAATATCATCTTTCGCATGAAAATTAAAAAAAAGTGTCTATTTTGCCATTTCAAAAAATTTTAAAAAATACTAGTGAAGAGATTTTTGAAAATTTTTGCAAAAAAGTCACTTTTTCCTCATTTTCATGAAAAAGTGACTTTTTTTGAAAATTTCAAAAAAATTTAAAAAATACTAGCGAAGAGATTTTTGAACTTTTTTTTTTTGTTGTCACTAATAGAATTGATTTTGCCGGCTTTTTGCATCAAAACTTTCTTTCCAAAAGATCTAGGTTAAAAAGTTGAAAAAGTAAGCTAACTTTTTTTTCCTTTTCCTTTTTCCTTTTTCTTTCAAAATCTAAGAATTTGTCTTTTTTATTAATGTTGCCTTACTCCTATTTGTTAAGAATGAAATGATAAAAATTTAGAAAAAAAATAATTTGGATTCCCTTGTATGGTTTTGTTCTTATGAATCATGAAAGTCAGTGTTCTGAACATGCACTCACGTTTGCTCGCCACTGTATACATATATAAAAAAAAAAAACATTTAAATATATCAATATTTTCTGATACGAAAAAAAAAATAAAAGAAAAAAAAAACAAACAATAATAATAATAAAAAAAAAAAATTTATAATCTTAAATATTATATATATCATTAAACAAACAAAATATTTTATTTTACAAGTAACAATAATTAGAAAATAACTTCATATAATTACGTTATTTTTCAAAAGGAGGGAGATGTAGTATGTTCACATATGGGCATTTCCAGGATCGAGAAAGCGACATTCGTACGACTTTAAATTAAAAAAAAATTGACTAAAGTTCACATTTTCAAAAATGTTTTCCCACGTGTTTAATGCATTTTATCAACACTATTTTTGTTCTAAAAGACAAGCGTTGAAGTCTTGTCGCTTCCGAATTATTTATAGAAAACAATGCATCGTGAACGCGACGAAAAATGGAAGTCATGTTTGACTTCATCTTGACAAATGCGAAAGTCTGCGAAATGTGGCGAGTAATTTGGAAGAAAATACTTTTAAACCATAATAAAATAATGTAGTTTTTTATTTCAGAAATATTTTGACATGTTACTATACGTAATGAACTTATTTTTAAATTGCAAACTACTTCCATCCGAAAACAAAAAAAATTTTTTAAAATGTCCATGATCTTTTTTTAAATCGTTAACAATTTTTGTTAAAAATATGAAAACTTCAGCCTTGTTATGATTTAAGCTGTCACTAATTACAGCCAGAGACTCTGTTTTGTTAAAAGTCCACGCAACGCAAGTGAAA
Source organism: Drosophila subquinaria (assembly GCA_037043405.1). Classification (NCBI taxonomy): domain Eukaryota; kingdom Metazoa; phylum Arthropoda; class Insecta; order Diptera; family Drosophilidae; genus Drosophila; species Drosophila subquinaria. The sequence goes on along the minus strand of JBAMBL010001350.1, from coordinate 16,424 downwards.
ATTGATACTTGCTTGTAGTTAAAATGTGCGCTTTGAATCTCATTTTGAAAGAGTAATCTATAATTCTCAGCGAAGTCTATCTGCAACACTAGTTCTCCGGGCTTAACATTTTTTTTCACCTCTTCAAAATAATTTTGTTGAGCTCGCTTAACAAAGAAGTGACTTTTAAACTGTGGCAATCGCACGTTTATCTCATGGATCAGCTCTGACAATGGAGCAATAGTATTTACCAAGGAGATTCTATTGTCTACTCTACTCCATAGTTGCCATTTAACATTTTCGTTTATAAGATTAAAGTAGGATAGTGGCACCAATTCATAGCACACGTCATCAGTACATTTCTTGCAATTATTTGTCATGCAAGTTTCATTTTCAATATTGCAACAAACTGATTGCAAAAAATCCACATGGCTATTTAAAATTGTCGGAATTATTTTAGCACAAGCCTCTAATAAAAAAATAAAATTGGCATGATACATGCATACGCACATGTTGTGTGGCGTTTTGCTTGACAACTTCACGTGGCTGGGCCGACATTGGTAAAAAGTTGTTTTGCTAATACCATTGCCAACTCTTTCTATGTTAAGGATTTGGAAAGCTTCTGTTACGGTCATTATCATGAAACGCTTTGAAATTATGTCTCCGTTACAAATAAAAGTGTCTTTTCTGCCTGCAGACTGCACGCTTATGTCTTCACGTGAATAAAATTCTTTTACTTGCGCAAGATTATCTTCAGTAGTGGATTCCGTAACCTGGTTTTCTGTCGGAACGTACATCTTATAGAGCGCTTTTAAAACTAAAATTTTTCTATCCAGCTCCTCAGGTAAGCCCTTTTCTACCTTTTTTAAAGCTTTTCCAAACGTCTGCTTGCAGCTAAAAGGCTTAACGACGACTTCTTGTTGCTTTGCAATGTTCTTAAGATTTTTTCGGTAATTTTGCTGCCTTTGACGATCTTTTTCCCGCTTACTCATCAGAAGCCTCTTGTTATTCTTTGCCAATTCCTTCAATTTCGCGCGCCGTTTTCTCATTCTCATTGTAGCATTATGAAGGTACTTCTGGCGCTTAACGGGATCAGTGTTAAGTTTTTCTAGATATCGTCGTGATGCTTCTTTATTATTATTTTTACCCATCTGCATAAAAAGTATAGTAAGCATATAAACAATACTCTTTTGATCTACTATGCCGAACTTACGATTGCGAACGCGACAAACTTTTGATTCAAGTTAAAACTTTTTCAGGTGGGAAAGCACACTTTTTTATTTTTAGTTAAGTTAAGCGCAATAAACTTTCTTTAAATATTAATTTTCATCTATGTACTTCCTTCGACTGGAAGAGTAGTACTGAAGAAAAATGCGTTTTGGGCTCGCGATCGTGACACAGGAATAGCAGGTGAAAGAAACTCAAAAATTTACCGTTTGTCGATGCTTGCTTTATCTCTTTTTCTATTCTCGCATTAATTTGTTGTTGGTACTAAAAACTTGAAAGAAGATTGCAACCATAAAATGAATATATAATAAATAGCAACGAAAAGCAAAACCAACATTATAAGTAGCCAAAAATGAAAAAATCATAATTGTGACTTTCTGTGCAAATATTTCACAAAAAAAAAAAAAAAAAAGTAATCTCATTTGATTCTTTCAATTCAAATATTTCTTTAGCAACATAAAAGATAAAAACATTTGTTTATCAACTTTTAATTTTTTCGTCATGGTGGACCTTTTTCTGGAAATGCCCATATCGAATGCTCACTGTACTCAGTGGTATGCATAAATATATTATTATTAAATATTAAGCATTATTAAGCATTGCACAATATTAATCATTGTCGGTAATAAGACCGTTCTTGAGTGCATTGAGTGCATTGAACAGTGCTGAGTCGGCATATTTGACATGTGCGACAGCTCTGTCACTAAGTGAACATAATACTTCTTCTCTGCCGCGGCGACTATTCGCCAACCTTTATGTAAACATTTATACATAAGCTGACCGCTCCTCTGCCGGCGTCACTGGCAGCGCAGCTACGCGGTCTTTAGCGGTACGATCAAATTGTTAAAATAATTATAATAAGTTAAAACAATATCATTCAATAAAGAGAAGAGAAAGCAATCAGACGTGTGTCTTTCATTATTATTGGACCATACCTTTACAATATCTCAAGGGAAAAGACAATTTCGTTGCTGATGCATTATCACGCATCACAATAAAAGAATAAAAAAAACATCACAGCTAATATACTAAAAGTCACTACAAGAAGTTCAAGTAGACAGAAAAAATCCTGCGCAGGAACAGAATCCGAATTGCCAAAGCAACCGGACACTTCGATGCCCAATATATATTGCAGCATGATCAATACTAATATCAACAATACCCAACAATTGTAAGGGTATTTCAATTCAAATATATTCAACAACCCATTAAGCGACATTTTGTTGCTAAAAAAAAAAATTTTCAAAAATAATTTTGCTATTATTTTTTAAATTTTTTTGAACATTTTTTTTGCAGTTACTCTTAGAATTGTTTCAAGAATTTTTTTGCATCCAAATATTTTTTGTAAAAAATCGAGGAAAAAAGTCTTGAAAAGTGACCTTTACATAAGTTCGAAATTTTCGAAGGGTACTTAATGGATTAAGGAAATTTTTGCATCATTCAATCGGAATTTAAACGACCTTTCCAAATATATTTTTTTTTACTGTGAAGACTTGACTTCCAATAGCTAATAAAGTAAAAAAAGTGTGTACGCACAGTTTTTCTGGCTAGTGTATATACTTTATGTACGCCGGTGCGCTGCCGCCGGCTTCACCGACGTAGCAACGCGCAGCATTAGGCTAAGAAAATATTAAAAGATTATTTAATAAAGGACAAACAACCGAATTGGATGTGTTGTGAATTTGTCTTAAATAATATTCAAAATTACAAGTATTGAAATGTGAATTTGTCTCAAATAATATTCATAATTACATGGCGACCGTGACTGAGGTCTGCAGTGAAAAAAAGTGTTGTGAAAAAAAACTAAGAAAACAATCCCAATCCTTGGAAATTGTAAAATGTAACAGAATTTATCGAAAGTAAATTTAATGGATAGATTTTTAGACCTGCGGAGGAGAACACAGAAAAATCAACTGTGTGCATCAAAAACAACACGATTACTTACACTGTTATATACGCCAAAAACAAAGAACACCAACTTGAACAACAAATAACAATTAACAAAAACTATAAATAACTAGGGGGCTCCGCCCCCTGCTCGCTTCGCTCGCCAACCCCCGCTCGCTTCGCTCGCCAACCCCCGCTCGCTTCGCTCGCAAAATTGAAAAGAAGGTCTTTAGTTGTCCGGTTTAACAAATTAATACAATATAAGGTGCTTAGTAGTTGGCTTTAACAAATTTATATATTAAAATATAGAATTTTTTGGAAAAAAAAACGGAAATATTCAACTTTCGCTGTCCGGGGTTTTAATGTTTCTTTCTTGCAATTGAACTTTGGCTAAAAGTCAGATTTAGTGATTTGGCGGGAAAATGCTAAATTTGGCGGGAAAAAGCTAAATTTTGCGGGAAAAAGCTAAATTTGAGGAAAATTCAAAATTTAGCAAGAAGAGTTAATGTGTGAGTTTTCTAAGAATATCTCATACAACAACAGAGTTTTTGATTCTAAAGGTTAATTTGCATCAGATTGATCCAAGGGCAGCTATATGATATATTAACCCGACTTTAACCAAATGTGGTTAGAATGTAAGAAACAGCCCCAAAAATACAATCTGTGAGTTTGGTTGAGATATCTTAAGAAACAAAAAAGTTTTTCATACAAAGCAATTCTGTGACCTTTGACCTTGATTTTGATCCACTTACAGGTCGAATTTCGCAAAACGCGAACCGTTTGGGCTGCACGTTGATTCTCAGTGAGTCAGGACAAAGAGTTTTATATATATAGATAAAAAAAAAAAATAATAATAAAGTATTGTGACCTGTGCGATGGCCAGCACCGGCACCGCCTGAGCCCATAGACCCAGGACAGCAGAAGCAACAACAAACAAACGTAACAAACTACAAGACGTGGGAAAGTGAGGTGTGCAGGCCGCCCACTTCACCGCCGCTGGAAAGAAATACCTAATGCGGGGTAGGCAGGCCGCCCACTCCGCCGTCGTTGGAACTTCTAAGCCAATAATTGCAGATAATTGATGGCAGAGGAGCCCAACTTTGAGACAGCTGCTCCTATTAAGCAAAGGGATTTGCCGACGTTGCAAGAGGCCTTGCAGGCAAATTCAGCCTATGGACCACGCCCACTCACAATAGCTGAGTACCGGGCTCGACAGGAGAAAAAGGTTATACCCAAACACAAAAGGAGCGGCAGGAGAATCAAGCTATTGCAGCAACGGCGACTGGTCAAGGAAATGATCCGGTTGGCCAAAGAGGACACAGACCGACAGCGCTACACAGAGCGTCTGGATCACATAGATGAGCAGCTTCGCACTGGTGCGAAACAACGCAAACGGGCTGCATAATTGCGAATGCCCCAATTTGCCATAATATTAAGTCTTAACTTCAAGCTTATGCGGGAAACCGCTGCTTGAAAATTACTAACCTCTGATAGGCTGTATACTAAAACATACGGTTGGACAGTTAATTATATAAATAAAAAATGTCAGACCGTATGCCCTAAAAAAAAAAAAAAAAAAAAAAAAATTTACTAAATTGAAGTTGAACAGAAATTTAAAGAAATTTATAAGTAAAGTAAAAAATATTTTCTTTCAAGGCTATTCGAATAGGACATTAATAGATTCCCCTGATTCAGAAATTTTTCAAAATGGGTTGGTTTAGCGATTCAATTGAAGCCAAAGATAATACGGCCAATGTGGTCAATAACGTGAGAATAGTAGATCACACAGATGATATTAGCGCAGTGTGGATCCTTTTGCCCATAATTGCCATTGTAAACGATTGTCAATTTTTATTGACTCTTTATGTTAAACATAACAAAATCATAAGGAAACGTTACACTAGCAGAGCAAATAACCTGGATAGGGTATAAAAAGCACAGGAAAATTTAAAATCCAAAGATACTTCAAATACATCGGACGTTTTTCTATCGGGGCTAAAGAATATATATCTTTACATCATATATCTTTAAAAATCGAGATAGATTCAAAATGCATCCACGCATTAAAGGCCTTATACAAAAATTACAGGTCAATGAACCAAACTTTCTTTCAAAATTCCAACATATAGTTGCCGAACAACCAACGGCAATATATGAGTTGGAAAAAATTTATATGAGTACTTATGCAATGCAACATTCTTCATTTCTTGGATGTCATCCAAAAGAGAAAGCATTGGTAATCTCATATATGCCAAATATCAAAGTGGAAGAGATCTACACATATCATCCAATATTGGAAAAGGCAGTAGATTACGTTGCATAGTAAAAGAAAGAAAAGTAAGTGCCACCATTACCGAGCAACGAGCAGAATTTCGAAAGTCATTTAAATGCCTCAATAAAACTGCACCTGTCTCAAATAGTACGAAACTAAAACATTTTCGAGTACTGGTGAATACATTCAATACAGTACGCCTAATTGTAATTGACAATTTGGGAAAATGTGATTCGTTACAGTCCATACAATTAAAGGACGTAATAAAAAGGCTTAAGAAAAATCTTTATGTCGCAGAACGGCACAACTTACACATTTTAGTGCCAAATACTTTAAATTTTCCAGCCGAGTTCGATGAATCTGTTCTACTAGAACCAGATACCGAACTAGAAAGTATAGATTTCAAAGATCCGATGACCTCAGAGGTATCAAAAATACCCGAATCATCAGATCAAGTTAGCTCTGATTTCGATACTGAGGCCAAAGAAAAATCTATCAAGATGCCGGACGAATCAGTCGCCCAAAGTGCGTATATAAAAGAAATTACAGTCAGTTACAATTTTACAGTCAGTGCCAGAATTTGATGGAAAGAAAATCCATCTCCAAAGATTCATTACGGCAATTAAACTGGTTGATATGACAAAAGGGTCATATGAATCAATTCCAATAGAGGTGATATAGTCTAAAATAATTGGCTCAACCCTCTATAAAGTACAAGACGAGACAACTATTAAAGCAATAATAGAGAAATTGCAGAACACAATCGTCGGTGAAACATCTGACGTAGTAAAAGCAAAAATGGCTAATAGTAATGAGATGTAGTATGCGCATATATCGATAGTACACTGTATTAAATGTACCCTAAACAATAACACTTTGTTGCTGTATAAACATAACACAAAAAGGCAACGACACTTTGTCGTTGCATAAACATATTCGAACATACGCTTTCAAGTACATTTCAAGTACTCTTCAAGCGCACCGAAATATGATCCTACAAGAATTAGGCAGCGTCAGCATGTGTCCCATGCATTGACCGCATAAGTATATATGTGCATAACACACTCTGCCCGCAGCGACGTATCCGTCGTTCACATTTATATATTCGTTTTATATGTTTTATATACGCTTATATATAAACGGCTGCGCTGCGACCCAAAGATGATTGAAAATAAAGCAATCGGAGCGATAACAACAGTCGCTCCGATCTAAACACACAAAGGCCCAACATTACATGGCGACCGTGACATCGATGGACAAATAGACGATTACGGAAGAACTCGATCGAACTTAGTCAAAACAGCGGACCTGGACATCGAGGGATAGCTCCAGATGAATAAATGATCCCCATACAACACCAGCCACAAACACATCCACCTACTCTGCTATACATAATATCTCTAAAAACAAAGTAATACAAACTCCACCATCAACTAAGGAAATACCAAAGCTGAGGAAGTCTTGTCCAAACGACTGCGAGGGACCATTGGGCTCCCACTATTGCGAATACACCTGTGCAGCCAGCACCGGTCCCGTCTGGCGTTCCAAGCCAGGCCAGGAAAAAGAGAGCCGACAACTGAATACACCTGTGCAGCCAGCACCGGTCCCGTTTGGCGTTCCAAGCCAGACTAGGATAAAGAGAGCCGACATCGCTACCAAGGGCGAACCACGATAAATTTTTTTTTTTATATATAATTACAATATTTGCACTGCGATGCATAATATATTAAGAAAAACTTTGTTAAATTGAGCAATATAACAGTTGCCCGATTAGAGTATGGCCTGAAAACCATACGCAAAATTAGGCAGGCAATAATGTAAAAAAAATTTTTATATAAATTTAATTTGAAAATTAACTAAAAATATATACATACATGAGTATATAAAAGTAAAAAGTAAAAAAATGTTTGTTATAAAATTAATGTCAAATAGAATAAGTAAATTTGACGAAATATTTAAAAATTGTGACAAAATGGGCATAGTAGGTGTAAAATCGGTAGACTCGACAGCAAATGTAATAAATAAAGTCGAAGTCACTAACACCGACATGAAATTAATAACAATACTTATTGCCATCATTTTCGTAATAATCGTAGGACATCTATTATATAAATTGTATACACTACATAATAGATGCATTAAAAAACGCTATCAAAGCCAGGCAAATGACCTAGACAAAATTTAAAACAAAATTATATTAAACAATAACAAGATTGATTAAAAATTAAAAAAAAAAAAAAAATTATTTGATTGAAAACGTATATATATTTTTGCACATTTTATTATTTTTTGTTTTAAAATGAAATGGAATGGCAAAATATTGATGCCACATTAATTAAAATAAAAGAAAATTTTGATAAATCATACAAGTGTCTAGCACAAAATAGGAATATTTCAAGCGATACTATAAATAAACACGCAACAATACTAGTTTCATGTTTTAACCAAGCTCGTTCCCTGATACACAACAATAGAGAAAGGTTAAATAAGGAACATTGGTCGTATGTATCAACATTTTTGCATAGATTAAAAACAAACCCAAAAAGCATTAAATCAAAATATTCGCTAGACATAACTATACCTTCGATTTTGAATACTCCAACATTAGTCGAGGAAGAAATAAACGCAGATTTAGAGACAGTAAGCGAATCTGAAATCGCAAGCGGTTCACATACAGATATCAAAGAAGAAGACCTAGGTGATCTCACAATACAAGCGGTAAACACACTACCAGAACTATCTGAGTCGGAATCAGAGTCTATAAATATGGCCATGACACAAGTAGAATTTCTTAAGCTAGCCTCTCCACTCATACACAAGTTTAGTGGAAAGCCTGAGAATCTACAGAGTTTCATTGATGCTCTTATATTAGTGGATTCACTAAAAGGAACACATGAAACTACAGCAATCAGTCTAATAAAGACTAAACTCAAAGGCCACGTTCGAAACTTAATCAGCACCGAACAAACAATAGTGTCCATAATAGACAAACTACAAGGCGGTATTAAAGGCGAATCGGCCAAAGCATTATCCGCTAAATTGTTTAATCTACAGCAAAAACAAAAAACTGCAAGTCAATATATTCAAGAAGTTGAACAGTTGACAAGGGCGTTGCAATCAGCTCATATGATTAACGGTGTACCGCAAGAATATGCCGAAGAACTAAGCCTACAAGTTGCTGTAAAGTCAATCATAACGAACAGCACAATTGACGAAGTTAGAACTGTAATGAAAGCGCGAAATTTCAATTCAATGAGTGAAATTACAACAGTGTTCGTAGATAGTTGCACTGACGCTGTAGGACACACAAATACCGTTCTATATGCAGCGCAGCAACAAAGGCTTAAACCTAACCGAGGGTACAACCGCGGAAACTACCGTGGAAATTACCAAAACAATGGTAACAGATATAACAATAACTATAATAATTACGGCAACAACAGAAATAGAGGCCAATATAACTAGAGGAAACTCTAGAAGCCATGGTAACTCAAACAGGGGCCACAGCAATAATAATGGTAATAACAATAATGTGAGAACTGCCCAAAATGCTTCGGGAAACTCACAACAGCCCTTAGGTACACAGCAATAGACAGCAAAAAGGTTCATTCGATTAATCTTAGTGTAAATATATTCGTAACATTCACAAACGTAGCTACAGGAAAGAAATTAACATTTTTGATAGATACTGGTGCAGAAATATCTCTGCTAAAAGACAATTCAGATACTTTTAATGATATAAACATAGACAACAAAATAAATATTCAAGGAATCAATCAAGGATTAATTTAATCTAAGGGAATGACATCCATAGAAATTCAAACAACTAAATATATAATTCCACACAACTTCCATATTGTCGATTCAACTTTTTCTATACCGTGTGATGGAATTTTAGGAATAGATTTTATTAAAAAATAAAATTTTCAGCTAGATTTCACACCTTCAAAAGATCTGCTAATAATAAGACCAGACAATCTAAACCATCCTATATATGTTCCTATAAATTACAGCTCTGGTAACAATACAATAGTGTTACCAGCAAGATCAGAAGGTGTGCGAAAAATTGAGTTAACTTCAAATGAAGATAGCATTTTAATTCCAAGCCAGGAAATCCAACCCGGTATATATGCAGCAAACACAGTCGTAACAACTGCAAATGCATTCGTCCGTTTACTTAATACAACTAGTACCGATCAAATGGTTAATATAAATAAGTTGAATTATGAACCATTAGCAAATTATGAAATATCCGAAATAAATAATGAAACTAGAGCAAACAATGTTATGTCAAAGCTAACTAAAAATTTTCCAAAACTTTTTTATAAACAATTAAAAGAACTTTGTTATAATTACACAGACATATTCGTACTCGATACCGAATCAATAACAACCAATAATTTTTATAAGCAGAAACTAAGATTAAAAGATAATGAACCAGTATATATAAAAAATTATAGAAATCCTCATAGTCAGAAAGACGAAATTTAAGCTCAAGTCGATAAACTTATTAAAGATAAAATAGTTGAACCCTCAGTCTCAGAATACAACAGTCCACTGTTACTAGTACCAAAGAAATCAATAGACAATGAAAAGAAAAAATGGCGTTTAGTAATTGACTATCGCCAAATTAATAAAAAATTACTATCGGATAAGTTTCCACTTCCTACACTCAGAAAAAAAACAAGCACATCTGTGCACAAATCAAAACAAACTGTGCATGAAAGTAGCGCAAGCACGATTTTTCTTACTTCATGAACGCTTGGTCATGAAATTTCATGAACACTTGGGTGTTCTTTTTTGAACGTATGGGAACAATTTAATTGCTTTTTGGGCTCATTTTATGAACATTTTAGTTTATTTCAGAAGCATATAGGGGTCGTTTTGGGAACGTGTCCACAACATTTCATGAACAGCATGTGCACAATCCAAGCACATTTCAGTTAGATTCAAAAACATATAGGGATCAGTTTAAGAACATGTCCAACACATTTCATGAACAGCTTGTGCACAATCCAAGCACATTTCAGTTAGATACAAAAACATATAGGGATTAGTTTAAGAACATGTCCAACACATTTCATGAACAGCTTGTGCACAATCCAAGCACATTTTCTAGTTAATTTATGACCATATTTGACTCACTTTTAGAACAGATTGTTCTTAATTTAAACCCATTAAAAATTCATTAAAATTTTTTGTTTTTCATTTATATTTTATTGGTTTCATTATGTTGGCTAAAAGATATTTTACATTTTACATCAAAAATACATTTGTTTATTATGCAGTATTACAGATATTTAAGTCGAAAATACATTTTACCATTAATATTAAACCATGTGCAAAAATTAATGATATCTACCAAGTTAGGATTACGGACACACAGGGTGTATAGAACCTCAGAGGCTGTTGCTTGAATATAGGTCGCTTGGGCAACGGTTTGTTCAGGTAATACTGATTGGGCAACGGATTCTTCAGGCAATACTGAACTGAAATTCGACTGTAAGCTGGGTGGTAGTTCTTTAGCGCCAAACTTTAATGTAAAAAAATATAAATGCATAAGTTTAACTTAACATATATTAATTGTCACCGTTTGTTTTTTCCATTCTATAAGCTTGGCCCGGAACAACGCTCGAATACCAAGAGGCGTGATGACTTCTTTAATGTCGTCCTCTGTCAAGTACTCCAGGCTTTCGAATGTTACTTGAGATTCTAAGATATACCATACAAATTTTCACAAATGTTCATTTATTTATAAAAAGCCTCACTGCTGCTATTGCAACTGAATAAAAGTTTTACCATATTAAAGCACTACTACTTACTTTTCAGATAGGGATATGAGCTTGATAAGCCTCTCTCCTCCAAAAATGTAATCAGCTTACTTTCGTCGCTGCTTGGGCCACAATCAATGTCCGCGTCTTCAACTATAAATTCACTTTTTATATAATATTTATTATCTTGAGGCCTTATTCTCACTCACTGTCAAATATTTCAGTCGAATTTTCCATTTTTTTTTTACAATGACTACTTTGCACTTGCTCTGCTGAAATAAAAGTTTAAGTGGCGGCAGGTCGACTATATAGTAGGGTTAATTGAAACCGTCGCCTGCTTTTCTTATAAAGTAAATGAAAAATGTTCGATTTTTATCTGATGATGTTTACAAGCTTCCAGTCGCCAGATGGCGTTTTCTGAGAGTGCTGTCAATTTTGCCTCATTTAGTGGCGCCATCTAAGAATTTTCGTCTCCTGTAAAATGATTTTCCCAATAATAATTTCCTTTTCACTAACTGAAAAAGCAATGATAACAACACAATTGAAAAATTAAAGTCATTGCCTGCTTTTCTTTTAAAGAAAATTAAACATTTTTGATTTTTTATTTCTGAGTGCACGATTTGATACCGACTCGTGCTTGTTTTAAGCACGAAAAAATGAGAACGATTCGGTCATATATCAAGAAAATTGTGCATGATTTTTTTCGTTCATTTTTTTCTGAGTGTAGGATCGATGAAATCTTAGATCAACTAGGAAGAGCAACATATTTCTCTTGTCTTGACTTAATGTCAGGATTCCACCAGATTGAGCTAGACGAAAACTCTAGAGATATAACATCCTTTTCAACGAGCAATGGCTCTTATCGCTTCACGCGATTGCCATTTGGTTTAAAGATAGCCCCAAATTCATTCCAAAGAATGATGACTATCGCATTCTCTGGACTTGAACCATCACAAGCATTCCTTTACATGGATGACTTAACAATTTAATTAGTGTTTTTGACATGTGTAGGAAACACAACTTGAAGCTACATCCTGAAAAATGTTCATTTTTCATGCATGAAGTCACATTTTTGGGACACAAATGCACAGATAAGGGAATCTTACCAGATGACAAAAAATTTGATGTCATATTAAACTATCCAGTTCCACATGACTCTGACAGCGCTAGACGCCTTATAGCATTTTGTAATTACTACAGACGATTCATCAAAAATTTCGCCGATTATTCTAGGCATATAACAAGATTAAATAAAAAGAATGTTCCATTTGAATGGACTGATGAATGTCAAAATGCGTTTGAATATCTTAAAGCTCAATTAATAAAGCCTACTATGTTACAATATCCAGATTTTACGAAAGAATTTTGTATAATAACAGATGCTAGTAAGCAAGCCTGTGGTGCAGTGCTAACACAAGCCCACAATGGAATTCAACTTCCAGTAGCTTACGCATCGAGATCATTTACCAAAGGAGAAAGTAACAAGAGTACGACGGAACAAGAGTTAACAGCTATTTATTGGGTAATTACCAAATTTAGACCCTATATCTACGGAACTCATTTCATAGTAAAAACTGACCATAGACCCCTAACATTTTTGTTTTCAGTGACAAACCCCAGTTCTAAATTAACGCGTATGAGACTTGAATTAGAGGAGTGTAATTTTACAGTAGAGTACCTAAGAGGCAAAGATAATTTTGATGCCGATGCATTGTCACGGATAACAATATCTGAACTAAAAGCAATACAACATAAAATCCTGAAAGTCACTACCAGGTATCAAAGTAGACAAAATTTCTGCGCAGAAAACAATAAAGTAGAGATGCCAAAGCAACCTACCGAAACAGCTTCTCAGCCCAACATATATGAAGTCATTAATAATGATGAAGTACGTAAAGTAGTGACCTTGCATATAAAAGATATGCTATGTTTCTTTAAACATGGTAAGAAAATTATAGCAAGAATTGATATTGGAGATTTATATACTAATAATGGAAACTTGTCGTTGCATAAACATATTCGGACATACGCTTTCAAGTACATTTCAAGTACTCTTCAAGCGCACCGAAATATGATCCTACAAGAATTAGGCAGCGTCAGCATGTGTCCCATGCATTGACCGCTTAAGTATATATGTGCATAACACACTCTGCCCGCAGCGACGTATCCGTCGTTCACATTTTTATATTCGTTTTATATGTTTTAAATACGCTTATATATAAACGGCTGCGCTGCCACCCAAAGCAGCGTACAGCCTTCTTATTAGCTTACGATATGTTTAAGTCCATGTTGTAAGATGATTGAAAATAAAGCAATCGTAGCGATAACAACAGTCGCTCCGATCTAAACACACAAAGTTGGAACATTACATGGCGGAACATTACAGTCTATCAAAAAGGCAAAGCAGCCACTCAATTTACTAGTGAAATCGATAATCTACGAAGATTGCTTGAATCTTCGTATATCGATGAGAGATTGCCATCTGAACATGCAGATAAGTTCAGCACAAAAGAGGCAATAAATGTCATGATCAAAAATTGTGATCGTGGCAAGCTAAAGACAATATTGGAAGCTGGTAATTTTGCAACCATGAATGAAGCCGTCAGCAAGTACCTACATCGTAGTATTGAAATGACGGGTAATGCAAGCTCCATCACTGCGGACGGCAGTCCGCGCTAGTGACGAAAGCAGCACGAAGTGTGCGAAAGCGACTAGCATATATACACAGGAAGAATGGAAAATTTGCTATGACTGTCCGATCAGGTCAAGTTATACACCGATCGAAAGGTTTCAATTAAACTTACAAATGTGCATACTAAGACTTTTGAAAACTCACCTGGTTCGTGAGATAAACAGGTGTAAGTGGGAGGGGCAAAATTTAAATGATTGGAGCTAATGGGGCCGTTGGAGCCTTTCTGAATTTTATAATTCTTTACTATTCTAATCAAAAATACGCGTCGAATGACACCTTGATCATCAAAATCCAATCCCTGGTTCAGAAGATAATTAATTTTGAAATTTTTGGTGCCCTTCTCAAAACGAGATGAAAAGTCAGTCTGTCTGTTTGTTTGTCTGTTTGTTAGTATCAAATCGTTGATTTAGCTAAAAAGTTTGAATAAGGTCTTGTTCCCGATCAAAAATCTAGAAACGTTTGTTCTACGACTTTTTCGAAAAGTCGCTAGTTTAGCGGGAAATCGCTAAAAACCTCTAAAATTGAAACCCTCATAGCATCCAAACGATAGAAGCTACAGATATGATCTATATATCGTTGAAAAGGTATTTCAAAGGGCTCTTATGCATACCTTCAAAATTTTTTCTTTAAGTGAAAAGGTAAACAGCTACAGATGAAATAGGGTATTTTTTTCCACATTTTGGCGATTTAAAAAAAAATCTACACATGCAATCACTTTAAAATATGTTATATGTTATAGGCAATTTGATTCCGCGTTTTTTGACATATAACACATATCTGTCAAAATTCGTTTGGACAAGATATTACCTTTTAACTGAATATACCTTTTACCTTTACACTACTGCATGTAAATATGCAGTATATACACTGCTTGCAGCGTTATGCGGAACTAAACTGCTTGCAAGTGGTGAATTCTTTTTGCGGCAGATAAATCATTTTATAATCAAAAATATAGAATCGTTTGTTCTACGACTTTTCGAAAAATCGCTAGTTTAGCGGGAAATCGCTAAAAACCGCTAAAATTTAATTTTCGGCACTGCGCAAAACAGTGAGTTTTATTTGGTATTAGAATTGAGGCATTTTAGCGCAATGTGCCGAGTGCCAAAATTTTGCTTAAAATAATTTATATGTAAAACTTAATATTATTCGTCACAAAATTGGATATCAGAAATTTTGGGGCATGAAAATGTTTTCGTCACTAGACTTTTACCTCGTAAAGAGGTTTTTTATGGGTTTTATACTCCCAGAGAGGTCAAGCCCAACGTGGTAATTATAACAGAGGTAATTACCGCGGTAGAGGCAATGGTCGTGGTAATAGTAAGCGAAAAAATTATTACCGAAATAATGGCGAAAATAACAACAATAATTATGGAAGAGGACGTGGAAATTATAGGGAAAACAACCGTCAAAACGGACGTAACAACTACAATAACCACCAGAACTCCTCAACCAATTACAGGCAAAATGGTAATGTGCGTCAAGCTCAAAGCACGACGGAAAACCAGCAAGCCCCCTTTAGTACTCAAAATTAGTAGAAACAACAGTTCACACTATCAATCTTAATTTAAATATATTTATCAGCATACAAAATGAACATACTGGTAGGAATTAAACATTTTTAATCGATACAGGAGCTGATATTTCAGTCATAAAAGAAAATTCAGATACATTTTTAGATATTGATTATGATTATATAAACCAAATTACAGGAATTGGTAAGGGATCGTTTAGCTCTTTGGGTTTAGCGTTCCTCGAAATGCGAACCTCCAACTTCATTATACCACATAATTTTTACATAGTACAAACCGATTTTCCGATCCCAGGAGACGGAATAATTGATATAGACTACATTAAAAAATTCAATTGCCAATTAGATTTTACTACAGAAAGTGACTGTTTCATTTAAAGACCTAATAATATTGCACATTCTATGCAAATACCAATTTGCCATAATATCAACAACAACGAGATAATTGTACCAGCACGTTGTGAAGTAATCTGAAAAATAAACGTAAATAGTAAATATACCCAAATCTTTATACCTAATCAGGAGATAGGAGATGGTATATTTGTTGGTAATTCAATTTCAAATTCAAAAAACGCATACGTGGGAATATTAAACACAACCAACAGTAATAAAATTTTAAATATATAAGAGAAATACATTTTGAGCCATTATCCGATTATCAAATCACAGACTCGCTCGACTCTCAAAGAGCGGAGTCAATTCTCACGAAATTAAAAAAGAACTTTCCACCAGCATATAAAAAAACAATAACAGAATTATGTTCAAATTATACTGATATTTTTGGATTGGAAACATAACCAATCACAACTAATAACTATTACAAACAGAAATTTAGATTGAAAGATGAGTTACATTAAGAACTATAGAACTCCTCATCGCAATAAGAAGAAATAACTAAACAAGTAACTAAGCTTGTTAATGACAAAATAGTAGAACCGTCTGTGTCTGAATATAATAGCCCGTTACTATTAGTTCCAAAGAAATCCTTACCGGATTCAACTGAGAAAAGATGGCGTTTAGTGATAGACTATCGCCAAATTAATAAAAAATTACTAGCTGATAAATTTC
>JBAMBL010001349.1:0-26088 GCA_037043405.1 Drosophila subquinaria | reverse complement strand
ATTGGTATTGGCTGTAAAAGGTAGTAACTTTTCTTGGTCCGGTGGCTCTACGGTTAGAGTCGCTGACCTGTCAGAATTCGAATTTTCAGTTAAATAACTAGGGTTCGAATCACACAAATGATAATTTTAGTGATTGTCCCTTAGGACAGATTTTAAATTTAAATAAAGAGATCCAAATTTTTTTAAATTATTAAATGGATTTTTTACAGTGGCAAAATCATCAAAAAACACAAGAGTAAGAGAGGGTGAAACCAAACGCATGAGCTAAAACGAAATAAACAGAATGCTTGCTTTATACAAAGCAAGCATTCTCATTATTTCGTTTTACGCTCATGCGTTTGGTGTCACCGTATTTTACTCTTGTCCTTTTTAATGCTTTTGCCACTGTAAAAAATCCATTTTAATAATTTAAAATAATTTGCATCTCTATATTTAAATTTAAAATCTGTCCAAGGAACAATCACTAAAATTGTAATTTGTGGGATTCGAACCCTAGTTGCTTAACCCTCTAAGGCTACTTTTGAAAATAATGAAGAAACAGAAGTCCAGTTATTTTTTCTAAGATGAACTTGGGCCTCTGAATTCAAAAATGAGCTCAGAAAAGGTGTACAAGGCTTCGTTCACCTGTAAGGTGACAAAATGTGAAAAGTGACTCAAGGCTCTTTTGGGGCTATCAGTGAAAAAAGACGGTTCAAAATATTTTTACATCTTAGATTTGTCATTTATCTATTGTTATGTATCACCAACCAAATAGATTTTGTTGTTTGTGCAGCATAAGAGCAGATTGAAATTGACCCTCCCGAGATTTTTCGCGTAAGAAAAACGGAAAAGACACTTGGCATGTCCAAGTCAAAATAAAAGCACCATTAAAAGCTTCCGAGTGCTTTAAAGCTTGTTGCATATGTCAAGCTGTGTTTATTAGCAACAGTTAAAAAATATTTTCTATGTTAAAAAACGGATTACTTTTTTAGTTATTGTGATTTAACGGATAAGTGTCTTGAGGCATGCTTACGTGTTAGAGGGTTAACTGAAAATTCAAATTCTGACAGGTCAGCGACTCTAACCGTAGAGCCACCGCGGTGCACCGGACCAAGAAAAGTTACTATCTTTTACAGCCAATACCAATACCAGCCTCAGTGTGACCTTATTCCGTTAGATACTTTAAACAGTCTGGCAACCTTTCTCCTTTTGAAATTTTGTCTCAATATGACGAATTTTGTATACATATCCCAGGGCATGTTTGGTGTGATATACTTTTTTCTGAGTGTTTGTTGTCATTACAACATATAACACTTTGCCACATAACACAAATATTAGAGTTTCTGAATACCCTAATTATATTTCCCATTCTGGCCATTTCTGCATACGTTTTTCTTATATGTCACTTATATTTTCTATGTCATTTATTCTAACGGTTCGTCTTAGATATCCAAACATTACTTACCATTTCCACGAAATCGTTTTCAAATTGTTTTCTAATCTGTTGGATTCTTCCATAATTTATTAATATGGTACTAGAAAAAATTAAGATTCCAAATAGATTTAATATTTTCTTTAAACTTGTATGCATACGGTATTTCAATCGATTTAAGCCCTACGTTTCCAAATTATATGGTATATCGATATCCCATAAAAAAACCTCTTTACAAGGTAAAAGTCTAGTGACGAAAACATTTTCATGCCCCAAAATTTCTGATATCCAATTTTGTGACGAATAATATTAAGTTTTACACATAAATTATTTTAAACAAAATTTTGGCACCCGGCCCATTGCGCTAAAATGTTTCAATTCTAATACTAAATAAAACTCACTGTTTTGCGCAGTGCCGAATGCAAAAATTTTGTTTAAAATAATTTATGTGTAAAACTTAATATTATTCGTCACAAAATTGGATATCAGAAATGTTGGGGCATGAAAATGTTTTCGTCACTAGACTTTTACCTTGTAAAGAGGCTTTTTTATGGGATATCAGAAATTTTTGAAAAAGACATCAGAAATTTTAAAATTGCAATATTTAATGTGATTTGTTGTGTAGATTTTTCTTAAATTGTCAAAATGTGGGAAAAAATACCTTATTTAACCTGTAACTGCTTACCCTTATAATTAAAAAAACTTTTAAGGTATGTCTAAGAGCTCTTCGAAATACCTTTTCAACGATATATAGATCGCATCTGTAGCTTCTATCATTTGGATGCTATGGTGGCTTAAATTTTAGCGGTTTTTAGCGATTTCCCGCTAAACTACCGATTTTTCGAAAAAGTCGTAGAACAAACGTTTCTAGATTTTTGAGCGGGAACAAGTCCTCATTCAAACTTTTAAGCTAAAACAACGATTTGATCTATACAAACAAACAAACAAACAAACAGACAAACAAACAAACAGACTGACTTTTCATCTCGTTTTGAGAAGGGCACCAAAAATTTCAAAATAATTTATCTTTTGAACCAGTAGTCGGATTTTGATGATTGAGGTGTCATTCGACGCGTATTTTTATGAGAAATATTAAAAAATTATTAAAAAATGTTGACCAAAAGGCTCCAACGGCCCCATTAGCTCCAATCATTTAAATTTTGCCCCTCCCACTTACACCTGTTTATCTCACGAACCAGGTGAGTTTTCAAAAGTCTTAGTATGCACATTTGTAAGTTTAATTGATACCTTTCGATCGGTATATAGCTCGACCTGATCGGGCAGTCATAGCAAATTTTCCATTCTTCCTGTGTATATATGCTAGTCGCTTTCGCACACTTCGTGCTGCTTTCGTCACTAGCGCGGACTGCCGTCCGCAGTGATACTAATGTAGGAATAAGATTACATATGGAATTTCAATCAATTTGGTTTTAAAATTTTATTTTAACAATGCTTTTTAATATACTCGGATCTACAACAAGAATGTGTTATTAGAGTAAATAGTATATTATTTATTTAAATCGACATTTCCAATATCAATGTATAACATCATTTGAAAAAAAATAATCCTTTTTTTATTTTAGCATTTTGTTTAAATGTATATACTTATATATATTGTAAGAATTATGAGCTTTTTGATGGGTCTAGAATAAAGTGTATTGGCTCATGTCACAATATAAACAAGTTTGCCAGACGCCTGCCTGTCGTATTGGTGATAAACAAAAGAAGCGAAACGTTGCGCATACGCCATGTATGTCAGATTCTGCTATGTATGCACTGAGCAGCCAACGTCGCATTCGTGCTTATCGCTTAAACATCTTATAGATACAAAAGCATTCTGTGAAACGTGGGTGATGCAAAGAAAATCAATAGAATGTGTTTAATAAGCTGAAACTGTGCTTAGATACACGGCTATAGGCGACATTTTTATTGTTGTAGACAAAGCAGCGAAGAGAGAAGAAAGAGAAAGGAAAAAACGGAGACTAGATACAAGACACTTGTCTCTTGTATCTTGGACACGTGCCCAAAATATTAATACAATTTAGTCGCTCGCCGTTCAATCAACTTTTACCTTTACTTTTTATAGGTGCTCGTATCTAATTTGAGTTTCGTTTTAGTCGTTTTTTCTGATAATATCAAGCTAATGCCTCAAATCTGCCAACGGCTTTCAAATAAATGTATATATGCTAGTATCGAGCATTTATTTAATTTTTTTCCAAACTTTTATTGACTCTTCCAACTGCCGCTTCGCCTTTACTTCGTGGCTTGTGTCGGTGTTGTTGGTCACTAGCCCAGACAACATTGCCCCGAGCGATAACTGACCGAGAACGAGTCGTTCGGACATAGACTTGGCCTCCATTAGTTGCCTGCCATTCATGTCTGTGCTGCTCTCGTTGCTGCCTTTTTATTATAATATGTGTGTCCTGCTCTTCGTTTAGCTGCGTTTTTCCGTCGCTCTTTTTTGTAGTTGCTTATTTTATTTTATTTTTTTAGAGGCTTAACTCTCTGTCAGTGAAAATACATTTTTGTATGAGCTTGTGTGAGTTTCTACTTGAGGATGGCGTTGACCTTCCATGTCTACGTTTGACATTTTGTGGGCCAATCTGAAGCCTTCGTGAAGGCTAGCAAAGCATTAAATTCATTGGATATTTATGAATTCGTGAAAAAGACAGATGGAAAATATTTTAGCCAAAGAATTTATCCATTTGGCTATTATTATTTTTATATACTTTACTTTTTAAATGTTTACTAAAAGTGATTGATATAATTTTTATATGTCTGGAAATAGGGCATCATCTTTATAAATAAATCTCTTTGTCCTGATTGACTGACTCACTGACTGACTGAGGCCATATATAATATACCACAAACTAAGAGGTTTATCAACTAAGTACTACTATAAAGTGAATAACATTTTCTTTTCATATACTTAACACTTTTTCCTACATTTCCGCCCTCAACACCCTTTATTTTCGTAACTGCATTAAAGCAATTTATAGTCGCATACGCACTCACACCAATTTTTTAAACTTTTCGTACAAGTGGCACTTTTTCACCTCTTCTCTCCCCTCTTAGCACCATGCACTCACAGCCCAACGAGCTCTTTCATCATTCTTAAAACCAAAAATATTTCTAGAAAAAATACTTTCGGTTTTCTTGTTGTTGTTCTTGGTGTTGTGTGAGAGCAATTTGTGTGCTCTGTGCCAATATTTGTGGCCCAGCTCGGCGACCATATCAAGATCATAATCTTTATGGCTTTTGCCGAACCAGCCCAAAAGTGTAACCGACCAAGCCAACGAATGCCAACTCGAGCGACAAACAAGCAATGAAATCAAATAAGCTAAGGATACGAATTACAACAACAACAACAACAGCAGCAGCAGCAGCAGCAATAAGAACAACAACAGTAACAGTAAAAGCCTTAACAACAACAAATTGTGTGTGTCCCATAAATTATCTGCTGCTGAATTGGCAATTATTTGTTGTAATTTATTGTGTGATAAATTCAGTGTATGCGACTGTATGTGAGTTTGAAAAATAGTGTGTGATTGTGTGTAACTGCTGCGATATGTGTTTTTTATTCAATTTAAAAATAATTAATTTGCCGGCAAAGCGATGCTCGGGATTTGCAAAGCATTAAAAAACATGTGGGAAAGGCTATAGTCGAGCTTCCGACTATAGGATACCCGATACTTAATTAACAAAATTTAAAAAAAATTTTTTTTTGTATGCTTTTAGGCACTTGTATTGTTGAAAAACATAAATCAGCCAGTACCACCTTTCTATTTGTCCGCTCTAGTTACGGTTAAGTAGGATGATAGGTAATAATAGTAGCTAACGTTAATTAGTAAAAAAATTCTAAGAACTTGAAAACTGTGCATGTGGTGGCTTTTCGAATTTCAAATTTATGTAAATGTCTACTTTTTTAACTTTTTTTCTGGATTTTTTAAAGAAATGTTTTGATGCTGAAAAATTCTTCAAACAATTTTAAGAGTGACTGCAAAAAAATTGTCAAAAATTGTTCGTTAGTATTTTTTAAAATTTTTGGAAAATTGCTTAATGGCACTTATTTGTCATTTTCATACAATAAGTGCCTTTTCAGAAATTTTCAGAAAATTATAAAAAATACTAGGGAAAAGATTTTTAAAAATGTGGTAAACTATCTTTTTAAAAATTTTTTTTTTTTTTTTTTTTTTGATAAGTAATTAAGTTTATTTAAGCACGCCACATGCTACTTAAAGCACTTTCGTGTCAGGACAAGATTAATGTAGAAGCAGGAAAGTTACAGGTCTGGCAGGTGTTTAGTGACGCAAAGCGGGAAAGTTCGACTCAGAGCTCAATTGATTAAGTAAAGGCGTAGCCTTTAACAGATTTTAGCATCCTTAGGTGATGTCCTGCAGCAACCTGCCTGCAGGCGTCCGGCCGTAAATCCAATCTTTTTAAAAATGAGGAAAATGGTTTCAAAAGTAGACATTTACATAAATTCGAGGTTTTAATTGGGTAATTAATGGGTTTAGGACAGTTTTGCATCATTCAAACGGAATTAAAATTACCTTTCAAAATTTATATTTTAGATACGAAGATTTGACTTACAATAGAAAAAAAAGAGTGTACTTATTATTATGTTCAGTAGTGTACATTGCAACGAATAAAATATCCCCTTTTACTTATTTTTTAAGTAACGGGTATAAAAAGAAATTAAACTCCCGTATTGCTTGTACTTGCAATCGCGTCACACACTTACACATATGCACACTTGGATAAATACATGAGCAAATGGTTGCATTATTTGCAGCTGCTGCTGCTGCAAGAACAACTTCATTCAATAATGAATTAAGTCAACGATGTCAGTCATTGTTGTCATCTTTATTTAATCAATATATACATACTGAGTATGTTCCTGTAAGCTGGAGTTTCTCTGTCTGCCGGACGGACTTCATTTTACTGCTGACAGCAGCAGATGTTGCCACAGTTTCTGCTGCTGCTGATGATATTGGCAGAAACTCAACTCCTCTCAATCCGAATCGATGCATACGAGTTCCTCCTCTCTATCGTAAAGTCAACCGCCTCGGGTTTGATTTTCTCTTCATTCGAAGTGAATCCTCAATGGCATTCAGGTATTTAAGGCTGTGTCTAAAAATGAGTTAATGTTGGGAAACGTTTAAGAATTAAAAAAAAAAGTAATAAAATAATTTAATTTGATTTGATTTTCGTATTTGCTTTATTTCTTACCTAACTTTGCTTAAACTCATTCTACAATTTTTTTTACAATCTAGAAATATTCAGGCATGCCACAGAAATCTCTTTCACTTGACTTTCACGTCAATTCGTTCTCCGTGCCACAGTCCAATCACCTGAACAATTTTGAGTGAGATGAAATCATCGCTCAATTCACTGGCGTCCGATGCCATGAGAATAATGCCACATTTTTGTCCGAAATTTTAAATTTAGAGTTGTCGAGAAACTTTTATTGTTTGCCGCGCCAATAACTTTTAAATTTTTTTAAGGCCCTATTCTCCTTCAGCTTGCTGTTTTTGGACCTTTTTTGAAAAAATTCTCATTTGAAAACGCAAAAAGATATTTGAATTTTGTTTTTTTTATTGAATTAGTAATGAATAAAAAAAAATAAAAAAATCTTTTTCGCCGCGATACAAGGGCTGTTCAAAAAGTAATGAGACTTCAAAGTTGGTGGTGCAAAAAAAAGGTGTCGTCACGGCGGCCACGATTCCGGGTCTCCGGAGCGTCGGAAATGAAAAAAAAAACGGGGTTATAATCAGTATAGATGTAATTCTGACCCGTAGTAAAATAAAAATTTTGCGATTTTTTTTGACAAAATGGCGGCCATTCAAAAAAAAAATTTCAATTTGGACCCATTTTTTTGTAGTTTAGTGTAAAAAAAAAATAGTAAAAAAAATCGCAAAATTTTTATTTTACTACGGGCCAGAATGGTGACAATTCTACGTCGATTAAACTTTGTTTCATCCAAATCGGTTCAGTAGAACTTGCGGAATCGTGGCCGCCAGCTCGAAAAACGTGGTTTCGAGATAAACGCGTTTAAAGTTTTGACTTCACATGCATTAACATTAACATTGCTGGATAAAAATGGCCATATCTCCTTAAGTATTTCGAATTTCTAAAAATCCTTTTAGGGGCATATTCACAGCTACCCAAGCTATAAATAAATGCAAAAAAAAAAAAAGTCAAAAAAATTTTTTGCTGAAAGAGAATAGGGCCTTAAGCTATACAATATCAATTATTATATAAAGAAATTGAATTGTATAAATTAAATAAGAATAAAAATGAAAATTTGATATTCTGCAATGATAAACTTTAAAAAGTTGCTAAACAAACCCTTGGGAAATTTAATCTGAGAAGGGGCCAACCCTAGCAGCCTAGTTCGAAAAGGTTGGTGAACATGCTAAAAACTATAAATTACTCGAAGTTCTGTGGCACGGAGAAATTTTCGAAGTGGAATTGTTTTTCTCTGAAATCGCTTTCACTAGTGATTTCTGTGGCATGCCTGATTATGTGCAATGATGCTTGTTTCAATGCTGGGATCACTTCAATGCAAAGACGCGATATGATGCATGAAAGCATCAAAGCCTTAATGGATTAAAAAAACATGCAGCCAGCAGCAAGAGCTTACACTCACATTGATAAAGGGAGCTCATTAAGTGCACATACACACAGACACATATACATATATTCACTCACAGACTTGCAGAAAGCAGCTCAATAAGTTAACACTATGAGTCAGTGCGCTGAATGCAACACAGTGCGAAAGTCGTTTGAGCTTTGAACTCAATTTCACCCACTTGCACCCACTGCATGCTAACATATTAAGGACGTTGCCGTGCACATTTGATTAAGTGTGTGTGCCAATTTTTCAATTGCTTGCATAATTAAAATATTGCACATACGCAGCGTGCAGCTACATTTATTGGTGCTGTGCTGCTGCTGGTTTTGCACCGAGAGAAGTGAAAGACATAAATCTTCTTGTCCTCGCAGACGGAGATTAAGGCACAATGGCGAGTCAGAAGCCGTTTTCGATTGCCTTGGCTATAATTTACGATCTCTGAACCTCTCTGGCTGTAGGTTGTCACTGGGTTCATCGTAATGGTTTTAATAGCATTTACTGTGCTGCTGCTGCGCTTATGAAATATGAGCGCAAATGGATGTCATATTGGTATTTGGCTCTGAGTTTACATTTTGGTTATGGCTTTCGGTTTTGTGTGTGTGGTACATTAATTGATTCGCTTAGCTGTCGCCAAAGCTTTTGCTAAAATTAATTTATCTGCATGCATATATTACATACTGTAATTACGAATATATCAGCTTTGTTTTGTCCATTTTATGGCCAATTTAATTTATGAATATTCGATTGCATTTTGTATTTGAGGCTTAGTTCGTTGTGCGCTCCATTTAAAATTAGTCCCTACTAATTGTGACTAAGCTTTAATTTTTGGCAAATAATAATATTTGTATATAACTATTAAAATGCAAATTGACATTATTGCTTTAAGCAAATATTTAGCACATTTTAGATCAGATATCCATTATTTATGGGCTCTGTGCTTTTATTTAAAATCATGTTGATTTATCGCTGAAATAAATAATTTCACGTTAAACCGTTCTTTAATGAAAAAGTGAAATTTGATAACCCGTTTTTCTAATGTTAAGATAAGGATGCAGTTACAAACAAAAATTCGAAAACTTCTTATCAACTTATAATAGACTTTCCATAACCAATGAGCCAATTTTATTAATTGATCATTAATTTTTTTAATGAGTATTTTATATTTATTAAATAAAATAATATATTTTTTTAATACCATTTTAATTTTTTAAATTTTCCATTAATATCACCCTATATTTCTCCCATATATTTACCTTATTTGTATTTTCAGTAGCGATTCTTCTATTTAATTCTTTGAAAATGTTATTTTGCTTACATATTAAATCTCATTTATTTCTCTCCTACGGTTTTCTCTGTGCCAAATTGAAAAACGTTTAAGTAAACTATGCAATCGGGCAACTGAATTTAAGCTTCGGGCCAGGCATTTTTACCAAATTAAGTCTGACCAACAACCAACACAATACCATCAGGAATAAATTCTTTCAGTTGCAGCTGCAGAGACTACTATTGTTGGTTGCATTGCCAATGAAGCGCAAATGCAATTGGAATTTGCAATGAATATTTAAGCAAACGCACACGCACACACACATACGAGGGTGAGCTGATAAATAGTCGGCCTACCAAAGAAAACACGGTTTTTTTTTTATTTTCTTTTTTATTTTTCAACATAATCTCCTTTTAGACGTATGCACTTAGTCCAACGGTCCTCCAATTTTGTTATACCTTCCATAAAATATGACTGGTCCAGGTCCTCAAAATAGGCGTTTGTTTCACAGATCACCTGTTCATTCGACTGAAATTTCTTTCCACCAAGCCATTTCTTTAAGTTTGGAAATAGATAATAGTCACATGGTGCTAAATCTGGAGAATAGGGGGGATGTGGAAGAATTTCATAGTGTAGTTCACACAATTTCATCATGGCAACAACGCTCTTGTGAGCCGGAGCGTTGTCCTGGTGAAACAGAACTTTTTTCTTCGCCATGTGCGGCCTTTTTTTCTTTAGTTCTGAATCGAACTGTCCCAAAAAGGTTAGAATAGTATTCTTCATTAATTGTTCTGCCTTTTTCTAGATAATCCACATGAATTACGCCTCGGGCATCCCAGAAAACCGTTGCCATTACCTTATTGGCCGACAAACCAATCTTTGCCTTTTTCGGCGCCGTTTCTCCGGTTGAAATCCACTGCTTTGACTGTTCCTTGCTTTCTGGTGTATGGTGATGTATCCAAGTTTCGTCGACAGTCACAAAACGACGCAAAAATTCATTCTTATTTGCGTTTAACAATGCCAAACTCTCCTTCGCAATGACCAAGCGGTTGCGTTTGTGTTCCGCTGAGAGCAATCGCGGCACCCACCTTGACGAAAGCTTACTCATATTTAAATATTCGTGTAAGACGTTTCCAACACGTTCACGAGAAATGTTTAGGGCCTTAGCAATCTCTCTCAGCTTTATTCGGCGATCATCCAATATCATTCCGTGGACTTTATCTACCATTTCTGGGGTTGTCACCTCTCTGGGACGTCCCGGACGGTCCTCGTCAAAAATGCTTGTCCGCCCGCGCCTATACTCAGCAGTCCAATATTTAATGGTCGAAATCGATGGAGCTGATTCCCCATAAACTTCGATTAACTCATTTTTTATTTCGTTGGATTTCTTTTTTAAAAACAGAAATCTAATGACAGCTCGATATTCTCTTTTACTCATTTTGGGGACAATGCAAAAGTGACCATGCTAAAACTCCCGCCAAAATTACCAGTGTTGAGAAAAACGCCTAAAACTTTTTCAGCAATCAGCCGATAGAAAACACTAATCGAATAAAATATTTATGGGTTGTTTAAGATGTTTTTTTTTGGTAAGGCCGATTACTTATCAGCCCGCCCTCGTATACACCGAGAGCCACAGGTCAGAAGAAAAACGGGAAGCATAACGTTAACAAAGTGTTGATCAAAGTGCATGTGTAATGCGATGCAGAAGTCGGACGTTGACTGTGTTGGTATGTGTCGGATGATGTCCGTCATGTTGCTGTTTTCACAGTATGTGAATGTGGTTTTGTACTCATTGCACACATTACACTGTCATTCAGCAAAATGAGCGTAAGAATTGTAAATAAATTACCCCAGCAGGCGGCAAGCAGAGCCAATTAAAATATAGTTAATTGTGCAATTTCCTGGCGGTAAGTACAAGTTGCAGCAGAAATGAATGAGACAACAGCGGCAGCTGCAACTGCAAGAGAAGACAAAGTCAGACGGCAGAAGTTTGCGCTTAAATCATATTCCTCATGCCTGGAGTGCAGTCTATGCCCGATAAGGCCGCAGAAGTTAGCTACGACTATAACCGTGGCAGACAGGCATGAATGCATGTGTACGATGTCTGGCAAAGGCATATAACTCATACGACGTGTGTGACAGCAGTTGCCGGAGGAGAGGCTGGATTAAACTAGTTGTGAATCGGTAGACTGAGACTGAAAGCAGGCGACATTTAAAACTTCTACCCGTACTTTGAATGCCAACGAGATATAAAAGTTTGTCGATATCTTGTGAAATGATAATGCAATAAAATACACGAAAATCTTACATTTTACTAAGTTTCATTTTAAAGGCCTGTCTCCAGCACCTCGAAATTTTTATGTTAGGAATTTGCTATTTATTTCGTGTGTGTGGAACATAAATAAAACAGTGTGACGAATCACCTGTGTTTTGAAAGCAATGTCAATTGTGAAACTAAAATTCAACTAAAGCTCAAAAAAATAAACTCGGACATTGAAGTAGTTGATTTGGAGGCGGCATATATTGTTGCAAAAAAAAAGGTGGAAGTACAGCGTACCCGGAGGCGCCACAAATGATGGATGAACCCATATTTGCAGCTGATGAAATGAAAAGGGAATATTTCAAAATGATGCGAGTAAACGCAAGATAATCTGGCACCACGTTTGAAAGCCTATTAATTGAAAGCCCAGCAGACACTAATGCTAAACTCTTCCAAATTACACCAAGTATAATTTATTAGAAATATTATAAAGGATTTTGTCAACTCTGCAGCCGGTTCAGTACTTTGGCAAAATAAATCTGCTGGTGTGCAGCATTATTAATGTCTATAAAATTTACTTTTGTTTTATTTATTTTGAATTTAATTTGATTAAGGCATGGAATAAGTATTTTGATCCCGAGGGTCTATTGCTTGCCAAACTGCTGCATCTTCGAATAGAGTAGATTGGCAATCGCCACCTCCGTATATCCGCTGAAGAAGATGGGAAGATCGTTAATTATTTATTTCAGCCGAAACACTTTCCTATGCACTTTTCACAGATACATGAATAAAATGCGTATTTTCACTGATTCACCATAGCCATGACCTGGCCTACTGTATTTGGCTCTATCTTCTCACTCGACACTAACGAAATAATTGTCGACAATATATTCCTGAGCTGTCTGTCAGTTGCTCTCTCGTTCCACATTTGTGGATTTCGTTCAAGTTGCTGGATACTCAAGCAACGAAAACGAAAAAGAAAAATTCCTAGACAATTTTTTTCTATATGAAGTTTGACAGGTATTTTTATTTTCCAGGGGTGCTGGATACTATACTTAAGACAGAAAACGTGCTAAGAAATTATAAGATACATGAGAATCAAGATACAGCTAATGGCACATTTAAGAAAAAAAGTCTGAGGAAGTAAAATATGATTATAAACTGGGTGCCACAGAATCTCTTTCACCTGAAAAATGACGTAAATTTCATACAAATGTACGTCAAATTCAGGTGAAAGAGATTTCTGTGGCACCCCAGAAAAAGTTTGAGTAAGATATGATGAAAAAATCATTCAATAAAAGTGAAATATATGAAATAAAAACAAATCATGAGTACTATAACACAAAGTTATTTGCTAAAACATATTTAATGAATTTTAAAATGAAAGATAAGTGCTAAAATGAATTATTTTGAAATTATATGTCAACAATTATTATGTCAAAGCTTAGAAGTAAACACCTTATTTAAATTATTATTATGCACCTCGATAGTTTAATACACGATCAAAGGTTCGTTTAAACATGTAAATACACTTGTGAATTTCAACCAAAAGTTTACTTAAACTGTTTCTTTGATGCAGACCTCGTTGTTAAACTGCCAAAGCCTTTTTAATTGCCATTGTAAAATGTTAAGTGACTTTGCAGCTCTCAGCAGGCCAGTGGCTTCATTCCGTTTCCCTTTTCCTTCTACCGAGCTTGTCCCTTTACTCACAGACTGGGTCCCTACACTGTGATTTATGCACGAACAAGCTGCCAAAACGTCTTTTGGCTGTCCCCGACTACAACGATTTCAATTTGCGTTAACCAACCGGCCTGTTTCATAGACTCAACTGCCTCATTCCGCCTGCTTTCTTGCCCCATTCAGTACTTTTGCTTGGTTTCTCCATCTCCTCCGACTCCAACTCGAACTTCAACTGGTTTTGTGCAAACCCTTTCGCTGTCGTTGGTGACAAGCGGATGGAGCTCGCATTGTCACGGCCTTCCATTGCGGCACGCTATTCTGTTGCTTTGATTTTGCTCGCCCACAATATCGCATGTGAAATTTCGCTGACTGACATGACGTCCGTTTCAATTGTTGTTTTTATTTTCTAAGCAAGTTTGGTCGGTAATTTTTTAATGCATTTAAACGGCTGTCAAGTTGCTCACGACTCGTTTTGTTGCCTATTTTTGTGTGTTGCCAGTCTTTCAGTCGACCTGTCTAGAATTTAGACATTTTCAGCTTCAGTTTCTGCATTCGAAAGCGAAAAATACCATCGCATACCACAAAAAAAATAGTTTTCTAGTTGTAGACCTAACATTGCATCCATTCAGACCGTGCTTATAAACGGAGAACTGCGATCTGCACCTTTACAGAGTGCTCTATTTGCGATTTTTCACTGCATTTAAAAAGGTTGCACAATTTAAAGTGATTCATTAGGAAAAAAGAATTATAATAAAAGAAAATTTCTGTCAACAGATCAGTAAAACGTTGAAGAAGATTTAATTACGGTTCAGTGTTGAGATTGCAATAAAAAAGCGTTTAATGCTGTTTGTAATAAATCTGCTGAAATTGCATTTATTTGAGTGCGAATATAATGGGAATTGCTAAAGACAAAAAATCTCTTCAGTTTTCCTAAACTAAAACCTTTGCATACTAACGTTGAGCTCAGAAAGGGTATGTGAGCTGCGACTTGTTGATCTGTTCCTTAGTTGCATGTTGTGTTTGCACTTCAGTGCGATGCGCGTTCTCAGAGCGCATGAAAAATGGAAATAGAATACAAACATGTTCGCAACTTTCCGCTCAACAACATCAGCAGCAACAATTCCCCTTCCCACTGTCCGTCCGTTTGTCTTTCTGTTAGTTATATGGTTTTGGCCTGCCTAGAGCAGCGAACAAGTTTTAACTGATTACGTTTGCTGTTCATAATGTTGAGTGACATTTGGTTTGCGTATTAACTTAAGTGAGCGGCAGATCCTCCCTTGTACCTCGCCCTTCTTGGCTATCTAGCAGCTTGTGTGCAGGTAGAATTGTGGCTAAATCTCCCCCATATTCACTCTTAGTTAAGGGGGCACTTCGAGTTAGTGTGGCATTTGCGTGCACACTGATTGCCAAGGGGCTTGTGTTTCAATTAAAACGATTTTTTAATGTATTGTTACGAGTTTCTGTGCTATGGAGGACGAAAGAGACAGAGGTAGTTGGTTGGCGCCTGGCAACATTTGCTGAAATGTAAGAAATTAATTTCGGGTGGTAGCTATTCTAATGTGCAATGTGCAATGATTTATATTGCTCCCTCGCAAGTGAGTGACCATAACATAAACATGATGTTTGTTAAATGATAAATTCAAACTAAAATTATGGTGGTTTTAAATAAGGATAAGTCAGTTTATGCCTTACAAAATAATTATCAATCTACTTTAAACTGTTTTAATAGTGTTAGAGCTAAAAATATTTATTTTTAATTCTTTAATTTTTAAAGTTTTTGATTAGCGTTCTGAACTTGTAATCCTGGTTGAACTAAATAGAGTTCGTTTTATCTATCACAAGTTAATTACTTACATGGACTTCAGCTGCTCGGCGACTTTATTCGTTGACCAGCAACCCTATCATCACAAGAATGTGCATGTTCAACATCCAAGAACAACTCACCATTCAAATAAAAGAAAATGCTAGCAGTTGGCCTGATGTTAAAATGCATGCATCTTTAACGCCTTTCTGCCTAACCAATAAACCAGCACTTAGCCACAATTACCCCCTTTGCAGATAAGAACGAGTTCACCCGGCCAGCAGCAGCCCTTGCAACGTTTTTTTATGCCTCAGCCATATATGTAAGTACAATGTCTATGTCTATAGGTGTGTGTATGTGAGTCTGGGCTTGTGTGTCGACAAAATCATGTGCACTGCAATCAGTCTTCATTTACACTTTGCACCTGCGGCGCTCTCTTGCTGCCAGCAACACGAACATGGTGAGCAGTTAGCACGGGGAAAGAGATTATGGGTAAGGGGAGAGGGGAGAGGGGTTCAGTTGTACTAAGCCAACAGCTTTGAACCTGCATGCAAGTCGAGTCAAAGCACAGGCTACCAAATCGCAGAGTTGAGTGCGAGTTAAAAACAAACAAACAAACAAACATTTCATAACATGAATAGGCTTTGATGGTGGGTTAGGTGAAAGGGAATGGGGATGGGGGGGTATTGTGAACTTTGGTGCCTCTTTGGAAAGAGAAACAAGCTGATTTTTGTGATAACTGTGGGTACAACAATTGTTGTTGCTGCTGCTGCCGCAACTGTTGTACAAAACTTGCACTTTCATGTACCGCTAACGAGAAACAACTATTGTAACAGCAACAAAAAAACATTGAGTGAGAGAAATTGTCCTGTAAATAGGGGTGATTGTATTAAGTTATAGTGTAAACTTGACTTTAATTTCATAATTACAATGCTCGTGGTTGTTTGTTGCTCTGCTTTATTGTTACTGTCAAGAATAGTCGAATAGTCGAGCTTGAAATTTAACAGACGGTAAGGGACCTTCTAAAAGAACATTCTTGTAATTGTTATTTTTTTTCCCCCTTCTTTCCTCTTTT
The DNA here is from genome assembly GCA_037043405.1 of Drosophila subquinaria. Classification (NCBI taxonomy): domain Eukaryota; kingdom Metazoa; phylum Arthropoda; class Insecta; order Diptera; family Drosophilidae; genus Drosophila; species Drosophila subquinaria. The sequence continues at coordinate 9,960 of JBAMBL010001349.1, read as the reverse complement.
CTCATATCTTCATTTTTGTTTATTAAAATTTAACATTTTGTAGTGGTGTGTGAATTTGAATAAAGACAACTATATACATAGCTTAATTTTGTCATGTACTACTGTGGGCAAAAAGTATCGGGAATTTTAAATTTAAAAAATTTTGGGATTCCAATTGGAACAAATGTTTGTACTTTTAGGTTGGCACTACTATCACTAACATCTGTGCAAAATTATACGTTAAAATATTCATTAGTGTTTAAGCTACGATTAGTTTTGTACGACGCCAAAAGTGCAATTGGCGATTTTGGTTGAATCTCCTCAATCGACTCGAAACGGTGTCCTCGGAGTGGTCTTTTGAGCTTAGAAAATAGCCAGAGGTCACACGAAGATAAATCAGGCGAAAAAGGTAGCTGTGGGAAAATTTTGGTCGAGTTTTTGGCAAAATGGTCACGAAGAACAGGGGCAGTATGAGAGGGCGCATTATCGTGTTGCAAGAACCATGAGTTGTCAGCCCATAGTTCTGGCGTCTTTTTACGCATAGCTTCGCGCAAACGACGCAAATCTCTCAAACAATACTCCTTGTTGACAGTTTGGTCGGTCGGAAGGAATTTATAATGAACTACAACACGATAATCCAAATAAACTGTCAACATGACCTTGATTTTTGAGCAAATTTGACGCGATTTTTTCGGTCTCGGCTCACCTTTAGCCGATATTCGCTCGATTGATCGGTAATTTCCATGTCGTAAGCGTAGATCCAAGTCTCATCGCCCGTAATAATGCGTTTTATCTTGTCCTGGTAGTCAGAAAACATTGTTTCACTCACTTCTACGCGGGGCTTTTTTCGATGAAATTGACCGTTTTTTGGCACCAAAATCGCCAAATGCACATTTGGCGTCGTACCAAACTAATCGTAGCTTAAACACTAATGAATATTTTAACGTATAATTTTGCACAGATGTTAATGATAGTAGTGCCAACCTAAAAGTACAAACATTTGTTCCAATTGGAATCCCAAAATTTTTTAAATTTAAAATTCCCGATACTTTTTGCCCACAGTAGTATACAAATAAATATACAATTTTAGTTCTGATTTAAAAACAAGCTATTTATTTAAAAATAATATTTTTTTACATTGTTTTCAATTCAGAAACTTATTGATCCTTTGTCAATTTACTTTTTTTTTTGAACAATTGTATTTCCGTGAATGCAAACTGGCAACAACAATTGATACTGACAGACCTGGACTTATTGGCGAGTCAACCAAATAGTTCACCCAAAGCTGAGCAAAGAAAGCCACAAATTGAGAAAGGAAGTCAGATACAGAGTCACAAGTAACAGCCTTTGTTTTGTCATTACAATATGACTCATAACATCAGATTTACGACTGCCCAGACAGTCAATTTTGTTTTTTAAGAGTTATGCAGAAACAATATTAGGGTGTTCACTTGACCCTAGCAGCGTTGCAGGTTGAAAACGTTGCTAGCTTGCTGCGTGAACAGCGCGTTGCACTGATCACAGTGGGCTGTTTTTTGTTTACATTTTGCTGATTATGCGAAACGCTTTCCACGTAAAGCGCTGTTCAAGCAGCAAGCTTGCAACGTTTTCAACCTGCAACTGCTATGAATACCTTATACAACGGTGGCCAAAAGTATTTTGGCACCCTTTAAGTTATTCTAGCCTAATTGTGAGCTTCTTCTGGAAAGTTTGGTATCAATGGAAAGGTCTCTTAAATTCCTTTCGAATGATGCAGTACTTTTCTTACCCATTAAGTACCCATTGAAATTTTCAATAGAAAGCATCATGTTAAAAAGTTGACAATTTGTCGAACAATTTCTGGATTTTTGTAAGAAGTAAGCCTCATTCAGAAAGGATTTTGAAAAAATTTAAAAAATCTGCATGAAGTAAATTGAAAACTTTCTGATCTCATATTTTAAATGGTTAAAAAGTTACTGTAAAAGTTCGACATGTTATGTAAGGAATACTCACATTGAAACTCATGACTTTCCAGAATAGTAATTTGGCAGCAGCTTTAAATGAAGCCCTGATAATTTGGTCACACGAATATGTGTTACAGTTTTTTGTAGCCCTGCATCAGTCCGAATACGTAACAGCATTTTCGTTTGCTCGTGGCCAAATAAGCAAATAGATTTTATCAAGTGCAATTTACGTGAATATTAAGAAAATTAAGATGGCGGACTGACTATGGAAGTTTGGTTAAATTTTCCTCATGTTTTGTCCTTCTTTGTGCCCATGTCTACATATATACCCTAAGGTACTACAAATTGTAGATCGATTAAGACAGAGACAACTTTCAAATTTTGATTGTGTTTTATTGATATAACTCTTTATTCATTGCACATATTGAAATTATTATTATATACGAGACCACTAGTTATAAAATTATATATTTTTTTTCATATTAACAAGTTAGAGCTTACATTACAGTTAGGTTAGTTGAATATAAATAGTTATTTCTGATTAATTTAATTTTATTTAATAGAATACTGTTAAGGTTCTGTTAATAGCTTTCATTTTTGGCCAACATATTTAAGACAATAAATTTTGGCATTAGTTAAGACCACTTTCGAGCTGCATTTAATTTTCGACTCCGTAAGTCATTTAAGTGCAAACTTTTTGGAGGCACTGTAACGGCATCTGTATACACTAAAAATACTGAAAAAATTTATTGCAAATTTAGTTAATTGCATTGACATATATTTGCATTCATAGCTTCTTGTAATTGTAATCCACTGGCCAATAATATCAAAAGCATATCACAATGATGTGATATGTTTAGCATTGCCTTTTTAGTTATGCGCTAAAAAATATGCAGAGAGTGTGTGCTTTTGATTGAGTCATTATATTTTTATCTAGCCCGAAACGAAGTATTCATAAACTAAAGTTTAATGTTATTGAGCTTAATGCATACACAGAAATCGCTGAAATGGTATAAAGAGCAAAAGCGGAAGGACAACACAACAAGCCGCAGGCGTAGTTTATTCTGTGCACGAGCTCAACTGAATGTTTTAAACGAACTATTTCTAACGAAAGTGTTTTGCTTTAAAAATCTGTCCTTGTATCTGTCTAAAGTTTAGAGCAAAAAGTCTTATATCTCAATGGAATCCGATGAGCTGATTTGAGGGATTGCTAAAAAAAATAAATCGAATGCTTTAGTAAACCAAAAGGTATTGGTAATTTGAAAAAAAAAGTTAAATAATTTAAACTTAAACTTTTTTTGACTGTTTCTACATAATTCATAAAATATTATTAATTTTGTATAAAGTATTTTAATTAATTGTTGAATTTCTCCATTCATTAAGCTAGCATTTAACGCCTATCAGATCGTTGAAAGTAAATTTACTGGTGACAACTTTAAAATTGGCTTCAGACCTTGCCAACTCCGACGCCATTTAAGTTTAGCCACTGAAGCGCGACTCTCTGGCTAAATTTACGGTCCTGGCTTGGATTAAGCTTCTGAGTAATATGTGGAAATAGAGGCGCACACATGCGAGTTTGTCGTATAATAGAACTGTCTGTCTGTGTTTTAGCCGGCTTAAGCTAGTCAGGGAGATAGTCATTGCCATATATTTGTTGGGGGTTTATCGTTTATTTGAAAGTTATGAGCGCATTTTTAAAATTTTTTTTATATCGTTGGCAATTTTTGCGAGCTCTTTTATCTCTTTTTAGTTGACTTTCATTGGGAGGAAATGTCGGCGTTTTCGGTATTTTCATTTCCTATTCGTTTACGCTGCTGACGTCGCGACGCGACGCGTCGTCGACGTTGGTGCTTTTGAAAATGAGATTCTTGGCACCAATTCAACACTAAATTGATTTTGAACAACAGCGTGGAACGGCGACTCCATCCATTGCTATCTTTGGCAATTTATCTCGCCATGATTTTCGACTATGCCATCGAGCAACGTTTCCGACGCTTTTCCATATACCAAACGACCAAAACAAAAACGAAATTTATAAAAGGCACAGTTCAAATTGATGAATCGAAGTTTGCATGCGCTTGCCAAACTATCAAACTGATTATGTTAGTCAACATTTTATATTAAACTTGTAGTTGATAGGAAAATATGTATTTATTTAAATATATTTACAGACAACTGTTATCGTTTTCAATAAAAAATGAGTAATTTTTTAGAGAAATAACAGAATTAGTCACATAGCTTATATATAAAATAAAAATAGCAACATGAACTTTCTCATGCAATAAGAGCTATCAAATTCAATTTGAAAGCTCACCCGTCTCTAAAATGCCAATGCAATGCAAATTTATATGAGCCGAGGCCGAGAATTGTCCCTGTTCTGCTGGGTCTGGGATCCATACCGAACGGCACCGGGTGCCATCATAATTTTTCCGCTGCTTGAACACACAAAGCCATTTTTAGTTTGTGCCGCTTGCGCTGTCGACGTCGCAGTTGCCGACGCCGCCGACGTAATCAATAGTTGGGACTTCCTTTAATGGTTTTCCGGTGATTCAGCACTTCCGCATGCCCGTGCAGTAGCGTTTCATCGCTCGAGCTTTGCTTTATTATTTTTATTTGCAAAATTTGCCTCTTTTGTCACTTGTTGGGCCTGCTTGACTAGGCGCGAATGCATTTTAGAACTCTTTGTTAGAAATATATGAACTCAAAGCATTCATTATATTTTATTTTAAGCATACCGCAACCGAGAAATGAAGAGCAATTGCTGCAAGAAGGCTATCATTTATGATTGATGTTAAATTATGTGTGGGATTTGTGTTAAGAGCGGCTTATGACACCCTTTGGTGTAGGTTAACTTTTATGGCCTTTTAAAAAGTTATTAATCTTTCGGTGATTCATTTTTAAAAGTATTTTTTTTTTTTAGGTTTCTCGATGCTATAACTAAAACACATGTTACATTTTGTGTTTGTCAGCTCGCCAACATTTTTTATATACTATACATACATAGGTATAAAAAGTACAATAAATGTAAAAATTGTGGAAAAATACAAGCAAAAATTTGACCATTATTATGCATCGGAGCCGACCATCAAAGCCGCCATTGGCACATCAGTTAGTTGTGGCTGTGGCTTAATGTGACGATACATTTAATTTCCAGTGAACAGGACCAATAATCAGTGTAGAAGCTAGAAACAAATTTTACTTAGATATGCACTTTTTTATTATTTTTTTTAAAGATCCGCCTTGAAAAATAGCAGTTCATTAAGGCTGTAGATATTCTAAATTTCAGATTTATCAGATTAGATATTTTTCGTCACATTATGTGGCTCTCAGCGCCCTGTGCCCTGTAAACTACAACTGCAGAGCAGCAAATATTATGCTTTTGAATTTTTGTATAATTTCTCGCTGCGCAACTAAAAATTTACGTTCTTTCATTCTATTGGCCCTGTTCACAAACGTGCTTAGGATGATAAAATGAACTAGCAAGAATAGGTTGTATTCATCATGTCAAATAGCTAATGCCCTTAACCTTTAAAATTAATAAAAAATTAATGTGGGCAAATACGTTTTGAATACCTGTATACCGGGTATCTTATAGCTTAGCTCACTCGAATAGCATTTTTACTTGTTTTTAAACTAATTAAAGTGTGAGGGTCGCATTGGGCAACACCTTCAGCAAATTGGAGCTGTTCACTCTGTGGTTCGTGGCCAGCCGTCATCAGAAATTCATTCAGGAATTCAATTTAAATTCACATTTTACATTTTTTGCGGACATCGCGGCGTATGAGCAACGTGGCGTTGATTCTGTCACTTGAGTATTGTTGATGCTTTATAAATCGTGTGTGTGTGTGTACGTACATATTTTAAAATCTGCTGTTATTAATATTCATGAAAGTTGAAAGTCTTTCGATTATTTATGTAATGTCCAACCCTTGAATGCTGAAACTGAACCAAAATCCAAATCATTGAAGAAGAGGTGAAGGAGAAGTCAGTACGGTGACTCTGGGCAAGTTGGTGTGCATACATTTTTAACACCACGTGCGAATTTTTATAAATAATATAGATATCTAGTAACATTAACCCCAAGCAGGACACCTATATTTACAGAGCCTGTCAAATAAATGTTTTAATCGAATTTAATTCAAGTTTGTTGTTGATGCATTTTAATGGCTCATAACTTATGCAAACATTCACGAGCATCTCAAAAAATTTCTACGAAATCAAACTGTAATTTGAGGACCTTACTTATGCATTGCGATTTTCTTGTTCTTTCTCTTTCCTCTCTGTCTCTGGGGCGTGCTTATAAATGACAGCGGAATTTGAAAAAATCATTGCTTTTGGGAATTGTGTCCCGCCTTCTGCAATTCTCAGTGCGTTTTAAGCACTCTGGGCCTATGAATAGCGAATGGGTGTGTCTATTTTTGTGTTTGCATGTTGTTTTGTATTCATTTCAATTTCTCGTATTTTGCTATGCCATGTATTTTTTGTCCTTTACGAAAGTTCAACTGTAGGAGCATTCCATTTATTAAAGCCTTTCAATACAATCAGGTAGGTAAGTGGGGATATGTGTGTTGTATTTTTATTGTATAGAATATAATATACCGAAATGGAAAGTGATATGACGATTAACGACATGTTTCTTTAATATGGTTTGAAATAAAATTATTTTCCTACATCTGTGGTAAGGTGGAACATTCATTTGGGGTTACATGTCACTGAACTTATTACTTATGCGATATTTTCAGAAACATCAATTCGATGCCACACAGTTCATCCACACAGTAAGACTCGCAACGGACCCCATAATTCGGATAACTGTTCCTATCTGTTTTCCCCAAAGCAATCTGATTCTGGTTTAATTCTGGTTTCCTGAGCTCAACTTTCCATGCAACAATCAAAATGGAGAATATCTTTACCAGTCCTTGAAGATCTGCTTTGGCTTTCTGAGATATTGCATACAATCAATATTAGAGTTAACAAAGCAAGTCAAATGGCAAAGCAAAGTTAACTTTTTGTGGGGATTGCTACCAAAGTCAACTGATGGCACTACGGCGGCTGTTATTGATTTGCAGGGGGCTAAAAAAAAAATAAAAAAAAACATAAGCCCGCTAAGCATAAAAAATCGATGAAGCATGACAGCACCACGGACAAACCAGAATGGAAAGAAATGAAAAGAAAAGCAAAGAAAAAACTCAGTCAACAGCTAAGCGAAAGCTGAACACAAGCCAGCATTGATAAAGAAATCATTTTCACTAATGATGCTGGCTAAGAGAGGAAGAGACGAAACAAGGCGTCATTGAGATTGTGCTAAAGATGTATCTAGATTGTTGAAGGATGCCGTTGGTGATGATGGGCTTTGGTTTAAAGTCTACCTACACTTGGCGGCTTTTCCCAATTTCCTTCTTGTGACAATGATGTAGCTACCCAAAAGGCAAACCCATTAAAAGGCAGACCATTTTTGTTGCTGCGCCTTTGGCTTAAGTGCTTGATGGGCGTGTCAGAAATAAATTTGTTACACGAAACAATGCAATCAATCAAAATAACTAACACACAGGACGAAAAAAAATATTGCTCAGCTACGAGCTGCACTTTGTCGCTGTCTCCAGGAGAAATTTACCAAAAGACAAAAAAAAAGTGTAACAACAAAAAGCTGGGAACGCTTCGCTCTACAAAACAAACAGCTGATGGATGGCCCCAACAATATTCGACTAGGGCCAAGGACATTTGGGCTGCTCTTTTATTTTTGGAACTGTTTTGCTTTGGCCCAATGCCAAAAAGCGTGAGAATCATGCTGCTAAATTTGTTCTTCTAAAATGGGTCACTTAACATTTGATCGCTGCAGCTGCATAGAACAATTAGTTAGCTAACGATATACAGTAAATATGAATACAAAATGTGTGCACTTTCAGGCGTTGTCAATAAAGTCCCTGTTGAAAGTCCAGTCTGTAGTTTCATGAACAACGTTTTTATTTTTTCTTTTTTGCCTTCTATTTGCAATCTATTTGTTCGCTTTGCCTTATTTTTCTACATTTTCCTCTTCCGTCTTTGCTTTTCCTTTTTTTGGTCTTCGTCTATTGCCATTGCTGCATTTGCATTGACTTATATTTAAATAAAATTAGTTACATAAACAAAAATTGACTTCAATTGGCTTTTGTGTTTGCCTAAAATTCAATTTTCATTTCCGCAATTGGCCCAGCATCCTGACTCGACTTGTCGCTGTCTAAGCTTGTTAGGACTACTGGTGGTTTTTTATTACAGTTGCCTCTCGTTTGCAGCACACGGCGTATACGTTATTTAGCGCTGGGTAAAACTTTCCCAAGTCATTTTAACTTACGTTTTTCATCGAGAAGATTTCTCATGATCATTAACTATGTATAATAAATAAATTTAAATGTAATTGTTTGCATTAATATTGTCCTGAGCTTATGAATTTGAAGGTCTAAGCTAGTTGTACTTTTAGAATATATAATTTGTTAAATATTTTAAAAATTTAATTTGATTGTAAAAGTCATGGAAAATTAAATTGAATAATTAAATCTTTTAAAGAAGAACTGCTGAGGGTAGTAGAAGATAAAATTAGAAATAAGAACATAGCACATAAAAATTGGAAGAAAAGTGTTTTAATAATAGAACTACGATGACAAATTTCTGTAAAAAAATTATAGGGACACCAAAAAGAAGTTCAGTTAAGAAAGAACTAAAAATTTGTGATAGGGTAATATAAGATAAGAGTTTGAACAGATATGAATGTAACAAACATCTTATTTGTGGTCCAAATATTCGACAGTTACATAAAACAAATTATGGTCTGTAAAATAATAAAGGACAAATGAAATATTTAAATTTAAGAGTAAGGATATTTAATATACAAACCTAACTTTCCGTTGACCTTTCGTACATTCTCTAACCATATTAAACCAAATTAAAAGCAACTGAATCATGTCAGCATTTTCCACTTCATTATTTATAGTTTAATCAGACCTCCGACTAATGACAGTTGTCGCCATTGACGTTGTTGTTGCTTTTACTATTGTTTGACCAATTCTGTTGACATTTGGCAATTCTCATTAAAAACAACAATACATTTATAATTAAAATTGCATTAACGTTTACCCATAGAAAAGCGCTGCTACTGTTAAATAAATAGTGAAGGACTAAGGGGAAGCTTTTTTATATTTCCTCTGTAGCAGCAAATAAAATGTCAATAATTGCGTCGACTTTTCAAGTTAATTGTTATAGTAGTAATTGTTTTTATCGAAATGTGTCAAATGCATCGCGGCGAAAATTAAATTTTGAATATTTTAGTAGCACAACTTTGGCGATGGCGGCGGTGGTGACTGACAGCAAACCAACAAAAGCATCGAATAAAAAGGCCACTGACCTGTCATTGCTGTTGTCACTCGACATATCACATAATTAATTGATGAGCAGAAATATTTGTTGAACTGCAACTAAATAACAAAAAACAAGTGATAAAGGCTATAGTCGAGCTACCGACTATAAGATACCCGTTACTTATTTAAAAAAAAATTTAAAATATGTTTTATTGCATACTTTTAGGCACTTACACTTGCTTAAAATCTTAAATATGCTATTACCAACATCTATTTGTCCGATCTTGTTACGTTTTAGTAGGATGATAAGTAATAATAATATTTTGAACAGACTTGATCTGCGTGGGGTTTACATAATTCTGTGTGCCAAACTTGGTTGCTCTAGTTCTTATAGTCTCTGAGATCTAGGCGCTCACACAGACGGACAGACAGACATGTCTAAATCGACTCGGCTGTTGATGCTAATCAAGAACAGATATACTTTATAGGGTCGGAGATGCTTCCTTCTTCCTGTTACATACATTGCAACGAATACAATATCCCCTTTTATTTTTTTTTTTAATTAACGGGTATAAATACATAATAATGAAGGTTATACAACATAAGGACTTGAAAATGCTCTATGGAATATTTCTGATTAGGGAATACAAAATATTAAAGATTGATGATTGATTCAAAGGAAAATATGTCAAAAAATTCCGCAAATT
>JBAMBL010001348.1:0-28374 GCA_037043405.1 Drosophila subquinaria | reverse complement strand
CACTTCATACAAAGCGTTGTATGAAAAGATTGGCGCCATGAATCCTATTCAGCTGTGGGAAAAATTCATCGATGACGAGGTGTTGGACCTTTTGGTCACCTCCACCAACCAATATGCTGCGGCTAACAATTATCCATCATTCGTTACGTCAATTAGCGAAATGAAAACATTTTTGGGTGTGTTGTATATCAATGGCTACCACACTTTGCCGCGGACAGAAGGTTAGTGGTCAAATAAGGAATCGCTGGGATGCGAGCTCATAAAGCAATGCATTTCGAGGGACAAATTCAGACGAATCAAACAATTCTTTCACGTCTGCAACAACTCAGAATTGGATCCCAAAGACAAATTTGCAAAAGTCGCACCATTGAACAATTTATTGAACAATAAATTTCTTCAATTCGGTGTATTCTCTCATGACCTTTCCATAGATGAACAAATGATAGCCTAGTATGGCCGGCATTCGTGCAAAATGTTTATCAAAGGAAAACCTATTCGATTTGGCTATAAGTATTGGTGTTTGACGTCGACAGAAGGCTACTTGTACCAGTTCATTCCATACGCTGGAGCATCGGAGCAGAAGGATCCTGGATTCGGGTTGGGAGAAAGGGTTGTCCTATCGCTGTTGTCGCATGTGGAAGACAGATCCAAGCACACTGTCACGTTTGATAACTTCTTTACAAGTCACAAACTAATGACTCGTTTGACAAACGATGGATTTCTTGCCTTGGGAACTGTTCGTGATAATCGGACCAATCAAGCTCCATTGATGAACATAAAGTAAATGCGAAAGAAACCTCGCGGTACGTCGGACTTTTGCTTCGATACGAACAATTCAATTTTCGCTGTGCGTTGGAACGATAATGCCGTAAGTTATGCACAAAAACATTCCATTTTGACCATCGGTTTCTAATTCTTACCCTTTCGCCCATTTTTATCTCCTTAGGTCGTGACCTTTCTATCGAGCTTCTTAAGCCATACCCCGATGGCACGCACGAAACGGTATGATCGTAAACAACGTAAAATGGTTACGATTGAACAGCCTTATTTGATCAGCGAATACAATAGTCACATGGGAGGTGTGGACCTTTTTGATAACGGAATAAATAATTACCGAATTCGGATACGGGGCAAGAAGTGGTATTGGCCGCTAATAGCAAATGCGTTCGACGCGGCTATGGTAAATGCGTGGAAGTTGCATTGCCTTTGTCGCAATTATGAAAAGAAGCAAACCATGTCTCAATTTGATTTCCGCGTTGAAATATGCGAATCAATTATGATTAAATCGAATTATCATCATCCTGGTCGAATGATGCCTTCTGGTTCCCAACTGGCAATGTGTGCCGATCGTATCGACCATTTCATCGGAAAACTAAATACACGTCATCGTTGCCCGCAATGCGGTGGCAAGATTCATTATGGTTGTCTGAAGTGCAAGGCGAACTTGCATCCCTCCCCTTGCTTCCTCGATTACCACAACGTAATTCCACCTGATCAAAAAAAAATGGCTAAGAACAAGTAATCTATATACACAATGATTCCCGAATAAAGTTAACAGAACTTCCAAATTAAATGAGCTTTTTATTCACTCCAAACGAAATTTTTGAATATAATAAAAATTGTATTTTAAGTACACACCATGGGCTGTCGGGTATTTAAATACCCATTGACATAAAATCAGGTGTGGAGGTCAGATGTGTTGACATAAAGCTGTATATTTTTGTCCATTGCATAAAGGACACATCAAGGCATGTGATTAGGGTGCGTGTTTTTAATTTTTTCCACTTCCCTATATTTAGCAGCACTTCTCGTCAAAACTTTTCATACAGAAAAAAACGTAGATTTTCACCTGCAAAAAACTACAGGTAACCGACGCAAAACAAAAGTGTTCTTTTTTTATTCTTATAGTTTTGCTCTTCCTCTTTACTATGAAATAAATTTTGCAACGATATCTCTCACATGCCATGTGTTGGAATTTTTTAAGTGTCAACACTTTTTTGGGTATTTAAATACCCATTAGCTGAAATGGGTTAATCAATTTAAGATCGCAAAGAAGCGAGCTTTCTGTGATTAGAGGGCTGTAAATACAGTTAGAACAGCTTAACCTATACGGGTAAGGCTGGCCAACACGGAAACTACTCGTAGAATATGTAGTTTTGAAAAAGTCAGCAAACAAATCTGCTATGGTTTGATCAGTATTAGCTTGAATATCGTTGAAGACAACAGAAGATGGTAATGATGAGGCTTTACGTTTAGAGTTTACGAATTTGTAGAATTGCTTCGGATTTTTAGAGAATTCATGCTTACAACGTCGCAAGTAATTATTATAACATTGTGAGTCAAGAACTAGAAAACTAGAGCAGGTAATTAAATATCGTGAGAAATCATAAGGATTTCCAGATTTTTTATATTTTTTAAATTGCTTGGATTTCACATTTTTTAAATGTGATAATTCTCTAGAGAGCCAAGGAGGTCTATTGCAACTAATTGGTGATACAAGTGGAACCCAGATGTCAAAAAAAGAGTTAAGAGTATTATAAAAAAACTTAATGGCATTATCCAAGTCAGAACATGTGTATAGTTGAGACCAATCAGAACATGAAATCAGACTGTTTAACTTATTAAAATCAGTTTTACTAAAACTCCGTACTCGCTCTAGTGGCTGAGATGATAGAGCAACAGGCCACAAAGGTAAATTAATATGTGCGTTTAGAGTTGGGTGGTAAGGGTCTTCCGGAATTACCAATGGATCAATCCTGGATACGATACTATTGGCAGAGTCCAATACGAATAACAGGTCAAGTGTCCTGTTAATAGAATTGCGCACAGGATTGATTTGCATCAAAGAAAGCTCAGAAAGATCGTCAATAAATTCATGAGAGCTATCAGGAAAAAGTGAATGCGAGTCATTTGAGGAAAACCATCGAACATCTGAAAGATTAAAATCACCTAAGACAAAAAACAAGTCAGTGTGAGAAAGTAAAGATGATATAAATTTAATAGCAGTCAGGTGACTATCAAATAAAGTGTTATCAGAAAGGGGTGGAATATAAGAACATGTTAAATAAATTGAAAATTTAAGAAAAGAAACTTTAACACAAATAAACTCAATGTCAGAATTTAAAGTGGTTGAAATAGGTTCGGAGGACAGATTAGAATCCACGGCCAACAGCACTCCACCACCTTTACGAGCTATACGATCACATCTATATATAAAGTATTTGGACGAAAAAATAGAAAAGAGCCAGGTCTCAGTAAAACAAATGACATCGAAATCAAAAGAATGACTATTGAGATATAGATAAGAGAGTTTACTATTAAGGCCTCGTACATTTTGATAAGCAAGAGTTAAAGAGAAAGCTAGTTTTTTGATGCTTCATTTGAAGATGAAGCAGATGGAGAGGAACCAGCACCTGAGATCGGAGCTCGATCTCCCTTTCGAGTAGAATTTCCCTTGTATTCTGCAACAAAGATATGTTCGGGCCAGAAGTGTTGATGACAAATCTTATCAAAAACCTTCTCCGAACACGATATCTTGAACGAAGAGATTTCCCTAGGGTAATTAAAATTAAATTTATCCACCAAAATATCAGGATCCTGTATAATGTTTTGGATGTAAGCCTTAACATCATACGAGGACTGATCTTTGGCAAGCCTAGAAACAAAAACATGCTTCATGGGCTCAGTCCCAGCAAACAATTTTAGTCGCCAGAGAGTCTCAGGCGACTCGCCTATAAGTTTCAGGCGACATCGCCTTCTAATCGCTTTTTGATCTCCTTTTGTTAGAGAGTGAGCCACTTCCGCGACACTTCGGAAAGACTCTTTTGCGAGTCTTCTAAAAGACTCTTCCGCGACTCTCCTAAGAAGAGTCGCAGAAGTTGCTCACTTTCAAAAAAAAATTTTTTTTTTTATTATTAAGACGCGTTTCTGCGAGGTAGCCAAAGAAGCTTTTTCTTTGTTGGTCCACGAGAAATGGCACAGCTGATTATGTAACAACAGTTTTAGCACAACAGGGGAATTTCCAACCTTGGAATTTTAAGTTCGGAGTCGGCAACTCTAACTAGTGAGCTACGGGATCAACACTTCAGTCTACTAGAAAAAATCTGAATTAAATTGCTCTAGACGTGGAGCTCATTTTTGTTTTTTGGTCTCGCTAAACAATCGCCTGGAAAATTCATCTTCCAAAAGACTCGTGCGCGACTCGCAGAAGACTTTCCCACATTACTTTTTTTCTATTTATCAGGGACCGCAAATAAGAGTTATTAGAAACTTGATTAACTTTTTTTTTCAATTTTTATTTAAAAATTATAGAATAAAAGTTATTTTTCAATTTTTATTATAAAAATTGAAAATAAAAGTTATTTTTCAATTTTTATTATAAAAATTGAAAATAAAAGTTATTTTTCAATTTTTATTATAAAAATTGAAAATAAAAATTATTTTTCAATTTTTAAAATAAAAATTGAAAATAAAAATTATTTTTCAATTTTTAAAATAAAAATTGAAAATAAAAATTATTTTTCAATTTTTATAATAAAAATTGAAAATAAAAGTTATTTTTCAATTTTTATTATAAAAATTGAAAATAAAAGTTATTTTTCAATTTTTATAATAAAAATTGAAAATAAAAGTTATTTACCAATTTTTATTATAAAAATTGAAAATAAAAATTGAATGCTTATATCTTTTAAGCCGAAAGGTGTATTTTCAAAAGTGACATGTATATATAAAGGCGCAGTCAAGGAGAGTAGGAACGATGTTGCTTAACCACCCCTCCCCCCCTCACACACCCCCTTGTGAATGATTGAGTATATCACATAGATATTCGCTTTCAAATATTTTGATGAGAATAATGTATGTGAAATTCACTGTGAATAAATTCTTACTAATAACATAAATATACATTCATTTGTGCAAATTTAATTACATTTTCATACTTTTATTTATTTAATTTGAGAAACAAAAGTTTTTTTATGGATTCCGATGACAGATTGCACCTTAAGTCGGAAAGAATCAATTTTAGCGCAGAAAATGCTCTTTCTACCGAAACTTGGGTAGCAGGCACGCTATGCAGTATCTTCGCTAGTTGGTACAGACGAGGATATGTAAATTTTTTGCTTTCCCAGTATTTCATTATATCCTCCTGAAGGCCAATTGGCTTAGGAGAGTACCCGTGAATTTCTGTGATCGCCAACTTCAATTCAGGATCGTCGTCGTCATCTGATTCGCCAGAACACACTTCAATAGAGTTAAGAAACTCGTTTAAAAGGGAGCATGTGCTTTGAGATGCTCCGTCAATCTGAGTCGGGGACTGAGTTGCCATTTGTGATAACACCACTTGCTCTTCTGGTGCGCTGTCCTGACAAAATGAAATAATATACAAATTCCGTTTGAAATAATTGTTTTTATGTTTTTAAAATATAAGATTACCTTTTTATTTACGGATAGTATCTTCCGCATTAATGCCGTCAAGTGATTTTTGGCATATACCTGCTGTATTGGATTTTTTATTAAAACCCTGCGAATCCGGGGATCCAAGTAAATTGCGGAGAGAACAACTTCATTTTGCGTTAGATTTACTTCTCGTTTCTCCAAACATTTGGCAAGATCCCTACTATGAGTGTTTTCCATAGATTTGACGGATAACTTTGTTTCAAGCCAAAGCTTATAGAAGTCGCCAAAAAAAAGTTGCTCCCTCTGCAGTTTCTGGGTGGCTATAAAAATCGGCTCTAATGCAGATAGCAGCAAGTTAATTTCCTCCCAATTCGATTCCGTTAACTGCAAATGCTCACTAAGGTGTTCTTCCGAAAACTCCTTGTACACGCAGACATTTTTCAACATGGTGTATGTTAGTTCCACCTGGGGCCATCAATGAGAGGTTGAGGTAACCCTTGCGTAGACCAACCTAAGTACAGTTTCAAAAATATATATTTTAGTAGTTTAAAATTTGGCTATGCATTTTTTTATTACCTAAAAGTCTTCGCGTTTGAATTGCTCGTGCGCTGTCAACAATAATTCTCCGATTAAGGAACAGTCCTGTACTGCCAGCTGGAGCTCGGTTCCAGAGAATGGGCAGCACAGATTCTGCCATGGACTCGTGACGTCATCTTCGAGCTCGTCGACGAAACGGAAAACTCTTCCAAGATACTCTCTGGATTTCCAGACTTATATTGAGACGCAGAGTGTTTTTTATGCAACGCAAGTAACCCGAAGCGTTTTAACTTCAATGCGGTGGTCTCGATAATACTGGACATTAACCCCTTCCTTTGTTGTGCCTCGATGCAATTCGATTTTCAGCGAAAGTATTTTGTTCTTATACTTTGAAAGATTTCTTTTCTCAAGCTCTATGTCTACATGGCATAACGTTGCGTGATGAATCATATCCAGACCGCTAAAAATTTGTTCCGTAACTTTTTAAATGGAGCCGAGTCTAAGAGAGCGAATGGTGCTTTCTCTTCTTCACCATGAACTTTCTTATTCTAATGCAGAAAGAATGCATTTTTTTCCTTAGTCTTGGATCTTGCCATCAATTGCATTTTTGTATTCGCCGAACCTCCTGCAAATGCCTTCTTAAGTTGGTGAAGTAATTTCTTTAAAGCAACGGCCACAAAGTTTGCATTTGAGACATTTTGTCTCTTCAAATTGAAAATTTCACGGATATCACTTTTACGGCCCATCGCGATCAGAATCAATGAAATGAAGAAAGCAAAGATAAGCTCTCACAAGATGAGTGATGCTGCTTAAGGCCTGATCGCAAGCTAAGTTTTAACTGAAAAAGACTACAGTCCGCAGAGCTCGACTTGTACATAGAAAGTTTCGGAGATATATCGGTTCGGTCAGACAGACTTGGTTATATACCTAGCTATTGACGCTCAAAAACATACAGGGGTTTACCACGGCTACTTCTGCATGTTACGCGTATTTTTATTTTTTAAAATTTAATATACCCTTTGTACTTTTTTATATTTTCTTAAAGCTGATAAGCAGAGCAATTCTAACGGGAATTACCTGTTACTCGTACAGATAAGGCATACAAAAATACAGTTGTTGTTCCAAAAATTGATGTACAGTGCACTCACGAAACTCTATTGACACTTAATGTTAAAGCGAATATCACATACGTCAATCATTCACAAGGTGGTGTGTGAGTAAGCACCGTTCCTACTCTCCTTGACTGCGCCTTTATGTCACTTTTGAAAATACACCTTTCGGCTTAAATATCTTCTTATTTTCAATTTTTATAATAAAAATTGGTAAATAACTTTTATTTTCAATTTTTATTATAAAAATTGAAAAATAACTTTTATTTTCAATTTTTATAATAAAAATTGAAAAATAACTTTTATTTTCAATTTTTATTATAAAAATTGAAAAATAATTTTTATTTTCAATTTTTATAACTTTTATTTTCAATTTTTATAATAAAAATTGAAAAATAACTTTTATTTTCAATTTTTATTATAAAAATTGAAAAATAAGAGTTATACTATGATTTTTAAATAAAAATTGATATTTAATTTTTATTTTATAATTTTTTTATTTAGATTGAAAAATAAAATTATAATTTTTTTGATAAAAATCAAAAAATAACTTTTATTTAATAATTTACGGTCCCTGCTATTTATAGCTCTCTATTGTTAAACATTCGCCTGAAAGATTCATCTTCTATTAATCTCCTGCGCGAATCGCAGAAGACTCTTTTTGGCGATGGACGATTGTACAATCGCCCAAATGTTTGCTGGGGTGATGTCATTTCCGCTTTTTTCCCGTCAGATTTGGATTTTTTTGAAGTGTGTTTGCGGGAAAAATTTGTAAACAGCGTAGTGTCAACGGGAATTCTAAGCTTATTTTACTTTGTGCTTTTGGAACTGTTTTAACTGCTTATTTCGATCGGGCAAAGTATCGATATTTACTTTTATTGAATAGTTTCCCTCAAAAGGTCACACCTATTTTGGAGCGTCTTCCATCGCTAATATTGTGAAATTCGTTTGCGAAACAGAAATATTTTTTCAAAAAAATCGAGGAAAAAAGCTAAAAAATTACTGTTTTTTTAAATTCAAAATTTTTAATGGGTACTTAATGGGTTAAGAAAAGTTTTGCACCACTTAAACGGAATTTAGAAAATCTTTCTAAAAATATACAGTCGAACTTCCCTAACTCGATTTCTCTGAACTCGAAAATAAATTGAGTGCTATATCCGAACAAAAAGACTTCCCTAACTCGGACTCCCTAACTCGAACTTTTTTCTTGGATAATGGTGATTCGAGTTAGGGAAGTTCGACTGTATTTTTTTCTTTGAGAAATTGACTTAAATAGCTGTTAAAGTCAAAAAAGGGCGTACGAATTAACTGTGGTTTGGGCTCGTAAATGCAGCATAACTGCAAAATTAAGTAATTTGCGTGCACATAGTGCTACAAAAAAGCACGCCAGCTCAATGAGAGTGCTGTTTTAATTACCAATTACTCCCCAGCTACCAAAATAGTGAGACTATTATCCAAACGATGATGAAGGACTATTGATGTAAACTCTAATTTTCGATTAATGTTAACATTTGTATATTTTAAGTGAATTCTTTTTTTGTTATATATGAAATAGCTATTAATGAAAAACAAACAACAAATTATTTTATAAAAGTACCTTTTTCCAGGGATTCCGTTTTTCTTTGTCGTTGATCCAGCTTTTTATGCTCAGACGACATTCAAAGTATTGGCTGCCAACAACTGGAGTGGAATTTGACTCTATTGGGAACAGCCGAGCATAGACGGACTACTCTTTTTACAGAGCTATTTAATAACGATGAATTATGAAAGTTCTCCATATCAGAAAAGAGGACATTTGCCTTATAAAATCTTCGACTCAAACTATCTCTAGTTGCTCGAATTTACGAGCTGCGCCTGAAAGTATCACAGCGCCATCTCAAACCATTGTAGGATCAGGTCATGACACTTATTATAAAACAGATCAGATCACACTCTAAAACAGGGTATTTTATGATAAGAAAAGTAAAAGACTCCTGGGAACGCACAAAGAGATGACACACAACAACAACAATCGACAAACGGCCTATGTATGCACAAACGGCCTCTTGAAGTGGCAATCAGAAAACAATGCTCTGCAGAATAGTAATGAGAGCACGGAGAGCGACACTGAGAGCAGAAAGTTCGTTAATTACCCAAACAACAGCAGTGTACAGCTACAAAAAAGGAAAGAAAAATAAACAAAAAAATAGCGCAAGTTGAAAACACAAATTAGCTTGAATATGAAAGCAATCACTGTTTTACACACCAAAAAACACCGACTACGTAGTTATTACAACAAGACACACCTTGATAAGATCTACGTGAAGAAATGCACCCAAATGCGACTGAACACAGAGAGAGTTAGAATGTTATATACAGGGGTGGTCATTTACACAACACTTAAAGTTAATACTGTTGAGCTTACTTCATGTAAAGTTTGGTATCAATGGAAAGGTCTTTTAATCCTTCAAATGATACCAAAACTTGTTTAATCCGTTAAGTACCCACTGATAAATTTGAGTTTTTGTAAAAGTCAATTTTTTTTACTTTTTTGGGTCTCAAACAAAAAATGTTTTGATGCAAAAAGTTTCTTCAAACTTTTTTGAAAACTGCCAAAAAGGCACTTTTTGCACAAAAATGAGGAAAATGGGCCTTTTTTGGCAGTTTTCAAAAAATTATTAAAAATACTAGCGAAGAGATTTTTTAAAATTTTTTTTTGCAGTCACTATTTAAATTGTTTGAAGAAACTTTTTGCATCAAAACATTTTTTGTTTGAGACCCAGGAAAAAAGTCGAAAAAAGAATTGACTTTTACAAAAGCTTAAATTTATCAGTGGGTACTTAATGGGTTAAGATAACTTTTATATCATTTGAAAGGAATTCAAGAGACCTTTTCATTGATACCAAACTTTACCTGAAGTAAGTTCAAATTACGAGTAGATTTAACGTTAAGTGTTGTGTAAATACTTTTGACCACCTCTGTATATATATATATATACTAGGTAGCTCCGCCCCCTGCTCGCTTCGCTCGCCAACCCCCGCTCGCTTCGCTCGCACAATTGAAAAGAAGGTCTTTTGTTGTCCAGCTTAACAAACTTAAACTGCTCGCTTCGCTCGCAAAAAAAAGAACTCTTTTAGTTGTCCGGTTTAACAAATTGATACAATATAAGGGGGTCCGTCCCCTGCTCGCTTCGCTTGCAAAATTGAAAAGTAGGTCCTTAGTAGTCCGCTTTAACAAATTTATATAATACTAGGGGGCTCCGCCCCCTGCTCGCTTCGCTCGCCAACCCCCGCTCGCTTCGCTCGCAAAATTGAAAAGAAGGTCTTTTAATGTCCAGCTTAACAAACTTAAACGTGCTCGCTTCGCTCGCCTACCTGCAGCTCGCTTCGCTCGCAAAAATTTAAAAGAACTCTTTTAGTTGTCCGGTTTAACAAATTATTACAATATAAGGGGGTCCGTCCCCTGCTCGCTTCGCTCACAAAATTGAAAAGAAGTCCTTGGTAGTCCACTTTAACAAATTTATATAATATAGCATTTTTTGTAAAAGAAACGGAAATATTCAACTTCCACAGTCCGCGGTTTTAATGTTTCTTCCTTGGAATTGAACTTTGACTAAAAGTAAGATTTAGTGATTTGGCGGGAAAAATCCAGATTTGGCGGGAAAAAAGCTAAATTTGGCGGAAAAAGCTAAATTTGAGGAGAATTAAAAATTTAGCAAGTAGAGTTAATGTATGAGTTTTCTAAGAATATCTCAGAGTTTTTGATTCTAAAGGTTATTTTGCATCCGATTGTTCCTATGGCAGCTATATGATATAGTCACCCGACTTTGACCAAATTTGGCCAGAGTGTTAAGACAGCCCCAAACATATAATCTGTAAGTTTGGTTGAGATATCTTAAGAAACAAAAAAGTTTTTCATACTAAAGGTTATTTTGCATCCGATTGTTCCTATGGCAGCTATATGATATAGTCATCCGACTTTGACCAAATTTGGTCAGAATGTTGTAGACAGCCCCAAACATATAATCTGTGAGTTTAGTTGAGATATCTCAAGAAACAAAAAAGTTTTTCATACTAAAGGTTATTTTGCATCCGATTGTTCCTATGGCAGCTATATGATATAGTCATCCGACTTTGACCAAATTTGGTCAGAATGTTGTAGACAGCCCCAAACATATAATCTGTGAGTTTAGTTGAGATATCTCAAGAAACAAAAAAGTTTTTCATACTAAGCAATTCTGTGACCTTTGACCTTGATTTTGACCCACTTACAGGTCGAATTTCGCAAAACGCCGTCTTATTGCACGATGAAATTATCTCACCTATGTTGTGTGAAAATTTCAGCTTTCTATCTTTTACCGTTTGGGCTGCACGTTGATTCTCAGTCAGTCAGTCGAGTCAGTCAGTGAGTCAGTCAGTGAGTCAGTCAGTCAGGACAAAGAGTTTTATATATATAGATAGCATTTTTTGTAAAAAAAATCGGAATTATTCAACTTTCGCTGTCCGCGGTTTTAATGTTTCTTCCTTGCAATTGAACTTTGGCTAAAAGTCAGATTTAGTGATTTGGCGGGAAAAATCCAGATTTGGCGGGAAAAAGCTAAATTTGGCGGGAAAAAGCTAAGTTTGAGGAAAAAGTCCAAATTTATCAAGAATTTTATCTGTGAGTTTTGTAAGAATATCTCATACAACAACAGAGTTTTTGACTCTAAAGGTCACTTTGCATCCGATTGTTCCTATGGCAGCTATATGATATAGTCATCCGGCTTTGACCAAATTTGGCCGGAATGTTAGAGACAGCCCCAAACATATAATCTGTGAGTTTGGTTGAGATATTCTAAGAAACAAAAAAGTTTTTCTTACTAAAGGTTATTTTGCATCCGATTGTTCCTATGACAGCTATATGATATAGTCATCCGACTTTGACCAAATTTGGCCGGAATGTTAGAGACAGCCCCAAACATACAATCTGTGAGTTTGGTTGAGATATCTTAAGAAACAAAAAAGTTGTTCATACTAAAGGTTATTTTGCATCCGATTGTTCCGATGGTTGCTATAAGATATTGTCATCCGACTCCGACCACATTTGGTCAGAATGTATGTGACAGTCCCAAACATACAATCTGTGAGTTTGGTTGAGATATCTTAAGACACAAAAAAGTTTTCATACTAAAGGTTATTTTGCGTCCGATTGTTCCTATGGCAGCTATATGATATAGTGATCCAAATTGGACCAAAGTTGATCAAAATGTAGAAGACAGTTCCAAACATACAATCACTGAGTTTGGTTGAGATATCTTAAGAAACAAAAAAGTTTTTCATACTAATGGTTATTTTGCATCCGATTGTTCCTATGGCAGCTATATGATATAGTGATCCAAATTGGACCAAAGTTGATCAAAATGTAGAAGACAGTTCCAAACATGCAATCACTGAGTTTGGTTGAGATATCTTAAGAAACAAAAAAGTTTTTCATACTAATGGTTATTTTGCATCCGATTGTTCCTATGACAGCTATATGATATAGTCATCCGACTTTGACCAAATTCGGTCAGAATGTAAAGGACAGTCCCAAACATACAATCCGTGAGTTTGGTTAAGATATCTTAAGAAACAAAAAAGTTTTTCATACTAAGCAATTCTGTGACCTTTGACCTTGATTTTGACCCACTTACAGGTCGAATTTCCCAAAACGCCGTCTAATTGCACGATGAAATTATCTCACCTATGTTGTGCAAAAATTTCAACTTTCTATCTTTTACCGTTTGGGCTGCACGTTGATTCTCAGTGAGTCAGTGAGTCAGTCAGGACAAAGAGTAAGGTCCTTATCAAAATTATAAGACACATCAATTATTTGTATTCCTTCCCTCGTAAAATCTTTGTCTTTTAGAATTTGACAAAAACAAAAATATAGTATGAAAGAACACATAATTGGCTACGAAGTTTTACCGTTACATGTTTTATTTGCATTGTATGGAGAACTTCAGTAGTTTTTTCGTAAATGTGCACGAATTTTAACTGTTTGCAGCCGTATCAAAATTATAAGACATATTAAAAAAAGTAAAGTTTATAGATTCTACTTTAGAATTTTTGAGTTCTTTATCACTTACATAAGAAATTTAAATAAAATTAAATAAAATAGGTGGCTCCACATTGCTTCGAAAGAATGAAATGGACTCCATTCTTGCCTTTTCAAAGTCCGGCTGGACTGAGAGCAAAATATCAAGAGAAATTGCTCGCTGTCGGACCGTATTCACAAATTTTTTTCTTTCTTATTCTTTCTTTATTGGATTTCCCAGCACTACAAGTTTACACTTATTATTTAATGTGCTAGTCACAATGTGTTTTGTTTACTTAATATTAAATTACATATATTATATTTAAAAACTATATTTTACAATAATTAAATTTTATTTCATTTATAATTATAATTAATTTTGATTTAATCATTATTTACTTAATCTAATGTCTGCAAATGTTGTTTAAGTTTAATATTAAATTGCGATGCACTTCTAATAGTTTTCAATGCATGAGGCAAATTGTTCCATAAACGGACAGTGTACACGAAAAAGTGATTTTCCGAGCTCGTTAATTTAATTCTAGGGCATAAAATATTGTTTGTACGTTGCGACGCAGCAAATTTAATTTTTTGAAACAAATAAACAGGCTCCTTTGTAATAATAATCCTGTGTAGAAGAATCAATGCTCTAAAGTCTATCCACAATTGAAGGCTAAGGTCAAAAATTTTGTTGGAAAATATAGAGATACGGTCACAGCGTCTTCGATTAAAAATATATCTGGCAATTGCATTAAAGGCTACCTTCAGCTTACGCATGTCATTCGCATTGCAATGGCCAAATACTTCCACCCCGTAAAATAATGTTGGTACCAGGTACATTTTTGTAATTAGCAGCTTGATTTGAAGTGGCAGAAAAGATTTTGATATAGCCAACTGCCTGAGCTGCGCATAAGTTTTGCCTGTCGCTATGGATACATGTTGACTCCAAGACAAGGTGTTATTGAAATGAATCCCTAAGTTAGCGGCTTTGTTTACATATTCAATAGGACTGCCACAGATGCGCAGCTCATGCAATTGGATGGGATCAATGATTTTTTTATATATAACCAAGCATTTGGATTTACTAGGATTTATTTCTAAGCCATTATTTTTTGCCCATATTGAAATATTGTCCAGATTACTGTTGCAAACATTGATACATTCACTAATTTGAGATAACGGGCGACTAACATAAATCTGGACGTCATCAGCATACAAATGGACTTCACAGTTAGACAAAACATTTGGGAGATCATTAACATAGACAGAGAACAATAAAGGGCCCAATACGGATCCCTGAGGAACCCCACGATTTGTGCTTAGAAAACTTGACGTATTGGACTCAGAGACCACTGCTTGTACTCGCTCTTTAAGGTATGACTCGATAAGACTAGTGGCAGAATTTTCAAAGTTGAAAAGTTGTCTTAATTTTGTACAGAGAATATTATGGTTGACAGAGTCGAAAGCCTTTGAGTGGTCAAGTAATATCAAAAACGTCACTTTACTATGGTCAAGTTGCTTACGAATGTCTTCGCTAATGTTGAGTATGGCTGTAGTACAGCTTCTGCTTTTTCTAAATCCGGACTGCTTGTCACTAAGAAGTGAATTCGTTTTCAAAAAGTAGTTAATTTGCTTTGCCATTAAACTTTCAAAGACTTTTGATAGGAAAGGCAGAATTGATATGGGTCTGAAATCATTGTTAGCTTTTGGAATCGCTAGAATCTTTGCTTTTTTCCAGTTTGAGGGAAAAACGGACGTCGTGAATATTGTGTTAAATATGTAAGTTATATGTGGTAGGAGTGACGGCAGGAGTATTTTTAAAAATTTTGGATTTATTTTATCAAAACCTTCTGCATTTGACTTAATATGTAGGACACTATCTAAAACATCACAAGGACGGACACACATGAAACTAAAACTATTATCACAGTTGGATTCAGCATTCAGGTACGTGCTGTTAGCCGTCTCAGGTACTTGAATGTGAACAAACTTATTGTTTAGCTGTTGCACATCAATTTCCTTTTTAAGTTGAGGCTTCATTTTTCCAATCCCTAAGTCCCTTGGATTCCTCCAAGTTTGTCCGGAAGATATTGCACTACTGAATTTGGCACTGTAGTAATTGCATTTTGCCCTCCTAATAAGATTTCTGACAGTTGTTCAAAGTTGTCTAAAGTTATCTTTAAGTTGACTTGTTTTGTAGCGCTTCCAGCGAACATAGGCATTGTCTCGTAGACGAATTTGAGTTTTTATGTCATTATTAAACCAGCTCGATTGAGTCTGTTTAACTTTTTTGGATCTTAGCTTAACGTGTTTGTCATAAAGTGTCTTTATATTGTTCTGCAAACAGTCTAGTTGGGTGTCAGGAACAAGTGAGCTATATATTTGATTCCACTCGCAGAGAGTCAATTCTAAAGCTAACTGATTATAGTCTATATGCTTGAAGTCCCTATATTTAATTGTTAAGTCACTATAGTCAATGTCAATATCATATGTCATAAAAATTAAGTCATGTCTGGAAAATGCAGGTACAGAAAGCTGGTCATACAGAAGAATCTTCGAGGCGTCACTTACAAAAATTACGTCTAATAAGGTATCAGTTGTATTTGAAAAGTGTGTGGGGAGAAGACTATTGACTGCGCTAAGGCCTACTGAGCGCATTTGCTCAAGCAGATGACTCTCTGATAAGAGGTTACTGTTTAAGTCGCCTGCAATGATTACATCTGTATATGCAAGAGATATATTGGAAATTACTTCCATCAATTGAGCATAATCAATAAATTTGTTGGTTCTGTAGGCAGTACCCACTAAAGTTTTTAGGTGTTTTTCTCTGTTTGTCACTTCAATGAATAAAAATTCTATTGCACATTCCGGTGGATGCTTGCATATAAGCCTACTACTAAGTTTCTTATTAACATATATAGCAACACCCCCTGCATGGCCTACTCGGTCTGCACGATGCACAACATATCCATCACAAACAATTGACAAGTCACAATAGTTGTTAACAAACCAAGTCTCAGACACACAAATAACATCAACACCAGAATTTACAAAAAGGTACCTGAACTCATCTATTTTATTAGCCAGACTCTGAGCATTAATGTGGACGACTTTTAAGCCAGTATGCCTTCCGCTCAATACCCTTACTACACTGCTCGTAATGGAACTACTTATATTAGCCTGCATTATAATAACCTGAGATTAGAAGTGCACGCTTATAATTGAAAAGATATTTAGTTAATTTTTTGAAAATAATCAAACAGACATTTACATTAAAAAACTTACTTTCTCTTAAGATAAAGATATACATAGATGAATACATATAAATAAAGACATACGCAAAAAACATAATCATTCGTGGGTTAACGAAAATTACCAGCTGCATTATTATCAGCAACTGTTTCGGTAGCGCCGATCGGAGAGGGAGAGCGCAAGACGTGCTCTCTATTCTGAGCAAACTTCAGAAGCTCTTCGTTGCGCTCTATTACATGCACGCTGTCGCTCTCGCTATGCTTTACATGTACGAGACCTCGACGCGTAAAAACAGCAGTGAGCGCCTTAAGCTTTTTAAGCTTCATTGCTTCTTTAAAAATAGCGTAGTTCTCTCTTGTAAGCTGATCGTTTATATAGATAGGGGCCAGTGAATCATAGCCCACCAAATGCAAGCTTAGTTTCTCTTTCTTGCTTCTTTGATATGTGCCGACAGCTCTCTGCAGCATTGATTTTCCACGTGGGTTATCAAATTTAATAATGACCACGGGATCAACTGCAGAGGGCACATTCCTCCTTGCTCGAAAGATGTCGCGAATTCTCGGTGGTGGTGTTATATTCAGTGAAGTGCATAAGGTGTTATATATTGTGCTCAGGTTTTCCCCCTCAACGTATGGCAGCCCATGCATACGCAAGTCGCATGCATGGCTCGCATTAACCTGCGCGGACAACTTCGCCTCCAATATGGACACGCGTTCCCTTACGGCCTTCAGCTCATTGAATCCTCAAGATTATAGTGAAAACCGAAGCACTGGTCAAAAAACAATTTAAAATGACTAATATAACAGGCGTATTATCAATAAAGCCAGCAATTCGTCTGCACTTTCTGCAACATTCTCTGCAACTTGTACCTTTTAGTGAAGGGAACGATGACTGTCTTGGCGAGGCTCGTTATCCGTAGACCTAATTGTTCAATGTCACAGAGTGTTTCCTCGAATTTGCCTCGTGCTATGATGACAATGTCATCGACATAGCCTTGACATTGAATTCCATAGCTGGCAAGTTTCCGAAGTAGTTCGTCTACTAACAGACCCCAAAGTAGTGGAGACAAGACACCCCCTTGAGGACAACCTTTTGTGGTTGTGACTGTAAAAGTACAATTTTGAACTGTTGCCGTGGCTTGTCTTGACGCCAGCAGTGAGGAAATCCATCTGCTAGTGGTTGTGTCTAGGCCTCTCCTGGTCAGGCCAGCCTGGACAGCACCGTGAGATGTGTTGTCGAAGGCACCCTCTATGTCCAGGAAGGCGCATTTGGCCACCTCCTTATTGTCAACCACTGCGCTTAAGGTGCGGTGTAGCTGATATAGTACCGTATCCGTGGATCGACCTGCTATGTATGCATGCTGCGTTGGCTGCAGCGGAGTTTGCATTAGAAGAGTACTTCTTATCTTGTAGTCCACCAGCTTCTCCATCGTTTTCAGCAAAAACGATGTTAAACTGATGGGTCTGAAGGACTTGGGGCTGGTGATATCTTTCTTCCCTGCCTTGGGGATGAAGACCACCCTAGCTCTACGCCATGCCCTTGGTATATATCCAAGTGCAAGGCTACTAGTCATGATCCTTCTAAGAGTGGGGAGGAGTATGCCCTGCCCCTGCTGTAGAAAGGGTGGTGATATCTTGTCAAGGCCTGGCGATTTATACCAATTGCCCATTGTAACCGTTCTGGTGTGACTGTCGACTTGGCGATTTTCCAGTAGGCAGACACTGGCCTGGACCTGTTTCTGGCCTCGGAAGTGTGTCTCAAACAAAAGCTCTAGTCTCACTACACTGCTGTTAGTGAAGGTGCCATCCCTTCGTTTCAGAGCTAAATTTGCCGCAGAGTCCCAAGTCCCGTATCTTTTCGCTCCATTGAAGAGGCGACGGGCGGTGATTCGTAGCTTCTCAAGGCTATCGTTCCACCAAGGCACATTGGGCCAGAATCCCTTTATTTTGGCATAAAGTCTAATTGTAAAGCTAAAGACTTGAAATTTTACATGAACCTAAGTTAGACAAATTTAGAATTTTGGATTTTTTTATTTTTTGATTTGGACCACGCCTTCGTCTCCCCCTCCCCATTTGACTATGAGAAATATGTGTAATATACTTTTATAAAATCCAAAAGTAAAGATGGGGACTTGAAATATGGCATGAATCTTAGTTAGACTGAAGTCGAATTTATAATATTTTTTGTTTTTTTTAGTTGGACTTTGTCTTTACCCCCCTCTTTTTTCCTACTCATTAAAAAAGTAAAACTTTTTTTATAAACTTAAATATAAAGGAAAATATTTCATTTTTCGCATGTTTGCTAATCATGCAAAAGTAGAATTGATTCGATATACCTAATGTATGCCCTTTCCATATATTAAGTCAAATTCAAGATATATTTGAAAAAAAATGTCGACTTTATGCCAAAAAATAGGGATTCTGGCCCAATGTGCAAGGTTCGTCTGTTTCTATGCGCTTCCTTCCAAAAGGACAGCTTTCTTCGAATGTATTTGTTATGCTGCTGCTTATATTGCATACAACTCTTTCTAATTCCAATTGTGTACGGGGTATACCCGTCTCTTTATTGGAAAGATTGAGTTGTAGGGTCGTTTTAAACTTTTCCCAGTTTGTTCTCCTAGGGTTACGGGCTGATATATCAACTCAACTCACTGATAGGATGTTTGGGACAGTCTTTTACATTGTGACCAAATTTGGTCCAAATTGGATTACTAAATCATATAGCTGCCATAGGAACGATCGGATGCAAAGTGACCTTTAGAATAAAAAACTCTGTTGTTGTATGAGATATCCTAACAAAACTCACAGATTAATTGCTCTTGCTAAATTTTAGGGCTGTTGATAATATATCAAAATATCAATATATCGATATTTTTTATAAAAAATTATATATTTATATCGCGTTAATAGATTTGCCGATATATCAAATATGCGATATTTTTTTTTGATATATTATGAAATTTGTGAGTTGGTCACTCTGTGATCTGGAAAGCAAGCGAGTAAAGACGAGTAAGTTGCAGAAGAAAAAAATGAATTTAAATTTAATAAAATCAAACTATGAAGAAATAAAAAACGGCACAGCGAAGTGTAATAAGTGCGGGAAACAAATAAAAACAAGCGGAAACAGAACCAATTTGACGTCGCTTATAAAATACAAGCATTATGACACATTCATAAAGTGCAGTCAAAAAAAGGTATGTATTTAAAGTGGCGTCTGTTTTCAGTGCATGCGTGTGTGTGAATAAAGAGTTCGCGTTTTTACAGAATAATGGCGCCAAATTTGTAATTTCGGCGCGATGATGTACGAATATAAAATGTACACACAAACACACCGAAAATCGACGAAAAACTTACACAATTAAATTTCATTTTGATTGATTTTTTATTGTTTTTTCTAATTCTGAAATATTTACATATTAGGTTTCGAAGAACATTGGAAAGCATTCAACAATAACGGAGTCATTCAGGAATGCCGATTCTTTTAAAGTTAAAGTTTGCTAAAATGTGTAATCTGATTTTAGCTTTATCACTGCGGACGGCAGTCCGCGCTAGTGACGAAAGCAGCATGAAGTGTGCGAAAGCGACTAGCATATATACACAGGAAGAATGGAAAATTTGCTATGACTGTCCGATCAGGTCGAGTTATATACCGATCAAAAGGTATCAATTAAACTTACAAATGTACATACTAAGACTTTTGAAAAATCACCTGGTTCGTGAGATAAACAGGTGTAAGTGGGAGGGGCAAAATTTAAATGATTGGAGCTAATGGGGCCGTTGGAGCCTTTTTGATTTTTTTTTTAATTTTTTACTATTCTAATCAAAAATACGCGTCGAATGACACTTTTGAAATTTTTGGTGCCCTTTTCAAAACGAGATGAAAAGTCAGTCTGTTTGTTTGTCTGTTTGTTTGTTTGTCTGTTTGTTAGTATCAAAGCGTTGATTTAGCTAAAATGTTTGAATGACTACGACTTTTTCGAAAAATCGCTAGTTTAGCGGGAATGATATGATCTATATATCGTTGAAAGGGTATTTCGAAGGGCTTTTAGGCATACCTTCAAATTTTTTTCTTTAAGTGAAAAGGTAAACAGCTACAGGTGAAAAAAGGTATTTTTTTCCACATCTTGACGATTTAAAGAAAAATCTACACATGCAATCACTTTAAAAAATGTTATATGTTATAGGCAATTTGATTCCGCGTTTTTTGACATATAACGCATATCTGTCAAAATTCGTTTGGACAAGATATTACCTATTAACTGAATATACCTTTTACCTTCACACTACTGCATGTAAATATGCAGTATGTACACTGCTTGCAGCGTAATGCGGAAATAAACTGCTTGCAAGTGGTGACTTCTTTTTGCGGCAGATGATTCATTTTATAATCAAAAATGTAGAATCGTTTGTCCTACGACTTTTTCGAAAAATCGCTAGTTTAGCGGGAAATCGCTAAAAAACCGCTAAAATTGAAACCCTCATAGCATCCAAACGATAGAAGCTACAGATATGATCTATATATCGTTGAAAAGGTATTTCGAAGGGCTCTTAGGCATACCTTCAACCTTTCTCGGAAAAGGAAAACTAGCATTACGCTGCTCTAGCATCCAAACGGCAAAAGACAGCGTGCTCATGCTTTGGCTAGTGTTTGTCTGATTAATTGTCTACAAGCTTACAAAAGTATATCGTTATATGTCGCAGTGAAAAAAAGTTATCTAAATAGACTTGAAGCGCAAAAGTGCAAAACTTGCAAGTTAGTGGCGAACTTAAAAATATTACATTTTCTTATGAAACAATTTTAATAGTTCAGCAATTTTTAAGCAAGCAGTTCGATCGCGTATGGTTAAAGGACAAATCAGAATTCAGTTTAGACCAACGGATTGCTCTGCGAAAGCAAGCACCTTCATCAGTGATGGTTTGGGCCGCAGTAACTGCCATAGGACGCTCACCACTGGTTTTCATCGAGCAGGACGCAAAGGTTAACCAACATAAAAAATTCGGTAGAAACCATTAGATTTTTCATCAAGACTCGGCACAGTCTCATTAAGCCGGACAAACCCAACGATTTTTACAAGACAAAGTTTCCAGCTTAATTTCATCACAGCAATGGCCGCCCTATACCCCAGACTTAAACCCAATAGATTTTTCCATATGGTCCATTCTGGAAGGGCCAAAGTGTCAACTAAAATATATGAGACGGTCAACGCTTTGAAAACTGCTCTTCTTCGAGAATGGAACAAAATACCATCAGACGACATTTGAGCTGCGTGTCAAGAGTTCCTGACCGAACTCGATGCTGCAATCCGCGCTAAGGGTGGCTGCATCAAACAATAAATATATTTTCCTAAAACTTGAAATGTTTTCAAAGTAATCTGAATTTTTGAAATGAAAACTAAAAAAATTGACAAAATTACAGCATTTTTTATTGGTAACACTACGAGTGCCGACCCCTGTATTAAGACCTTGCAGCAAAGCGTTGACACGCGAGGGAACTCGTGCCTTGATATGCAAAAGTCCTTCTTAGGTCTTGCGAACAAAGTGGCAATCATTCAATTATATCACTGTCAGTATGGTGATCCCGTTAATTGCACTACTTATAAAAAATACACAGATGGCAAAAGTGGAATCTGACGAGAGGATTCTTACTAAAGAGTCGCTTTGCAAACAATTAAAGAAAAGAATGAAACAACTGGAATCCAATAAAATGTTAGTGAAATCGTCATTTCTTAATCCCAGATTCAAAAAGATGTATATCTCGCTAATCGGGGTACAAGAGCCGACTAACATTACATTACTCAGGAAAAACCGGTATGTCAAATTTTAGAGTTTGTAAATATGTATTGACTTTAATAACAATTAAAAGTTGGAGAGTTTTAAGTCTTACATATAAAATGTTACAAAACAAAAATGATGCCATTCAGCACTACGAAAAATTAAATTTTTATAATTTATGAAGAATAAACGCAATGTGCCGAGTGCCATAATTTTTTTTAGAAAATGTTCTGTATGTCACTGCGGACGGCAGTCCGCGCTAGTGACGAAAGCAGCACGAAGGGTGCGAAGGCGACTAGCATATATACACAGGAAGAATGGAAAATTTGCTATGACTGTCCGATCAGGTCGAGCTATATACCGATCGAAAGGTATCAATTAAACTTACAAATGTGCATACTAAGACTTTTGAAAACTCACCTGGTTCGTGAGATAAACAGGTGTAAGTGGGAGGGGAAAAATTTAAATGATTGGAGCTAATGGGGCCGGTGGAGCCTTTTTTATTTTTATTTTAATTTTTAACTATTCTTATCAAAATTACGCGTCGAATGACACCTCGATCATCAAAATCCGACCGCTGCACACTGGACGGAAAGCCCGATTTTTTGGCATAAAGTCCAAAAAGTCATGAAAAGCTTTTGTGATTTTGATATTATATATTGAAAATAGATATTCCAAACACACTTAATCGATAACACTAGATACTTTGAGTTGGCGGTCGAGTTTTTGTTTACTCCGGTTAATAAATTGTTTTACCTGCAAATATCAAACAGTCAATTAACGAAAAACAATTAAACATTTAGTGGGTGTCGCCTAGTTTATGTTGTCAATGCAAACTTATGGTGTTTTCGCTCATTTGATTTAAATTAAAAACTTTGGCAAAACTACATCGGCCATTATACATACATTTATACGTGGTGTTCCATACATACAGACCACTTAATATACAAACAAAAATATCCCACTCAATATTGCAGACAATCATTTCACTCAAACGAAAAACAAGACACAACAAGCAATATACAAAAATCACTATCACTCAATATCCCAATAATTACTTGCAACTTTCATATACACACACACAAACTCTTCAAGAACGGCAATAATCACTCGTAACACATACAAAAAAACAAAAAAAACCACTCAAATAATCAAATCACAATAGTCAATTTATACCAACGTTGAAAATGGCAAGCAAAAACTCTAAACGCCTGCGTAGCGAGACCTCGTCCACGGATATGAGGACCGGAAGGGTGTCCGATATCGCTGCTCCATCACCGCAGCTCATCCAGCTGATTAATCAGCGTTTTGACGAACAGGCTGAGCATATTAGCACAAGCATGCGTGATGCTGAAGCTCGCATTCTTGTTGTACTCAATGACAAGTTGAGTGGAATGGCAACGGAGCTCGCCCAAATGGCTTAGCGAGTTCAGCAACTGGAGAGCGACGTCTCCGATGTTCGAGCACTGAAGGAGCACGTGGCGAATTTGGAGGCCAAGCTGACAGCGAATATAGAGCATGATGCAAATGCAAATGTTTTGCGCATGCATGGCATACCACAATATGAGGGTGAAAACTTAAAAACACTTTTCAACTCTATGTGTTTCTCGCTCAACATAGCACCACCACCAAAAATTAAGGAGATTTACCGACTGCGGCCGCGTATCCAGACTCGATCTGTTCTGGACCCGATTATTTTTGTTAAATTCGACAGCCCGAGGGACAAAAGGGAATTGCTTTCAGCAGCTGGTGCACACCGACGTAACTCAAAGCAACCACTAAGCTTAGATCTTCTCGGGTTCAACTCTCAGGCACCTTTTTACCTAAATGAGCAACTATCAAAGGCGAATTACGAAATTTTTAAGAATGCTCTAAAGCTCAAAAAGCAGAAAACTCTCTCTGCTGTGTTTACGCGCACCGCTCTTGTGTACGTCAAACAAAAGGCGGGGGGGGGGGAGTATACCTGCATTAAGAGTATGGATGAGCTTGATGCTCTTGTAAACATGTGCCATGATGATAGCCGCTCTCTTGAGTTACACTCTTCGTCTGCCGATGCTGCATTTACTAGTAATAATCTTTTTCGTGCGTACGCAGTTCTTGTACACTATTGAAATGCAGTATTCCTTTTATTCTTTTTATTATGTTTATTTGAATCTTAGTTTTAAGCCTAATTTAATAATCTATCTCTTTCTGTGTAAATGTGTTCTTTGTATGGTGCTTTATTTTTATTTTTATTACTATTTTGTTAGGTGCGTTAATTTGTATCGTTTGTCAAATTTAATTAAATGCAAGCCGATTTAACTGACCCCAAGGCGAACAGTCATTCAATGATACGAGTTCTGTGTAGACAAAAGAATGGATTAAACATATGCCATATTAATGCTCAGAGTTTAAGTAGGAAGATGGATGAATTTAGATATATTTTTGAAAATTCAAATGTTGATGTTATATGTGTATCTGAAACATGGTTTTTGTCTGAAATGTGTGATTTGTTAATATTATGTAGTGGTTATGTTGTTTATCGTGCTGATCGGGAGGGGCATGGAGGGGGCGTGGCAATATTTATTAAAAATACTCTTAAATCCAAAATCGTTGAAAAGCATAATGACGGAAGTCTCGTGGAGTTTATGTGGTAATTTTCTTATCCCTACAGCAATATGAAAAAAAAATAAAAAAAAATATTTTATCAAAAAGAGGCTATTTTTAGATGAATTTAGGCGAAAGAATTTTTAGGCGCTCTCTTCAACTTTTTTTTTTATTGAATTTTGAAATTTGTGTGAAAAATGCACTATTTTCATGTTTCTTTTGTCTTTTGCTCGGTTGCTTTGGGCTTTTCATGGTTGCTTTCGATATTTTCGTGGTTGCTTTCGATAAAATGGAACGTTTTCCAACACTGCAATTTCTCTTTCATGTCGATCGTGCAAAAATTTGTATTGGACTTAAATTGTGCAAAAATGCCGTGTTCAGGTTGTGCGGTGACGACACAAGTGTTTTCCAAGTTCACTCAAAGTGAATTACTCGAGTTTTTACGCGCTCACAACATTATCAAGAGCGAACTGATCTGTCCGAAATGTGGAAGTTTCTGCTCTCTTGCAACCCGGGACGAGACAGTGTTTTTTTACCGCTGCCGTGCATCCCATATGCAACAGCGAAACTAAAAAAAACGTGTAAGAGTGCAGTGCAGTTTTCAGGAAAGTGTTCGGAAGAACACTTTTTTCGAAAAGGCACTCAAGCCTATCCCTGAAATTTGCAACTTTATAAGTTGGGACTGCTTGCGGTTGAAGGCAGGGACGCTGGACTTGCAGGACGAGTTCGGATGGTGTCGTCAATCAATCGTTGATTGGAAGAGCTATTTGCGGGAAGTTTATATTGACTGGAGTCAAAGAAACAGTCGTGTGCGCATTGGAGGACCTGGCAAAATTGTGGAGATTGACGAGGCCAAGGTGGGCAAAAGGAAATATAACCGCGGTCGAGTGGTAGAAGGTCAATGGGTGTTTGGTGGCATAGAAAGAGAAAGTGGCGATTTCTTTATCTTGCCAGTGGATTGCCGGGACGCAGAGACCTTGCTTTCAATAATTAAAGACCGAATAGCAGATGGCACAACAATTATGTCAGACTGCTGGAAGGCTTATAATTGTTTGGAAGATGAGGGTTTCGTGCACCAAACCGTGAACCACTCGAAAAACTTCGTGGATCCTGAAACGCGTGCGCACACTCAAAATATCGAAAGACTGTTGCGGGACATGCGCGGCGACATCCCACGTTTTGGACGAAGCAAGAAGCATTTCGTTGGATATTTGGCGAGGTTCGAGTTCCAGAAGAAGTTCAAGAGCATCAAGGAGAAGAGACATGAACTTTTCATGGCCATTGGGAGGCTCTATGACCCTAATAGGGACCCCAATGTTGCAGGAGATGCACAAGGATGTTCGGTTAGTAATGCGAGAAAAAAGCGCCGCTATTACTACACATTCTTCAAAAAATACTTTATACCCCATTTCCCTCAAAATCAATGTTGGAAGTCTCCATAAATATTGATATTTATCAATCTTTGCATCCTTAGGATGATGATGATGACGACGTTGATGATGTGGATGATGATGATTATGATGATGACGACGATGATGATGATGTTTGAGATTGATGATGACCTTTAGAATCGCTTCCCTGACCTTTCTCTTGACACCTTTATGATTTTGACGATGATGATGACCCTCAAATTGATGACGACCCTCTGATTTTCCCCTGATCTTGAATTGATTTCATTATTTTGATGATGCCGGTTCTTTTAAGGACCACCAAATTTTGTCAAAAGAGAATACTTATTTTAAATAAGCTTTATTTATATTTTTTTTATACCTAATAACATTTTTTACAGGTAACGGAGTATATATAGTGTTGGAAAACGCCCAAAAAAGTAGCATGTTGGAGAGTGAGAGAAATCGCAGTGTTGGAAAATGTTCCATTTCATCGAAAGAAACCTTGAAAAGCCAAAAGCAACCGTGCAATACACAAAAACAACATAAAAAAAAATAATTTTTCACACAAATTTCAAAATTCAATAAAAAAAAAAGTTGAAGAGAGCGCCTAAAAATTCTTTCGCCTAAATTCATCTAAAAATAGCCTATTTTTAATAAAATATTTTTTTTATTTTTTTTTCATATTGCTGTAGGGATAAGAAAATTACCAAATTCTACTTTATGACCAAATCTCTGTACCTGGCTTCTCCAAACATGATCTTGTTTTCGTGTCTTATGACATATTCTATAGTAATGCTGAAAAAACGATTACATATAGGGACTATAGAAACTTGAGCATGGACCACTTGAATGACGAATTTACTAGATATAATAGGAATAGGATTTACAATATGACCTCAGTTAATGACCAAGTTAATCAATTGCAATATAACATTCGCAGTCTGTATAATACCTGTGTCCCACTGAAAACTAAAATTATCAAGCCTTATGAAAAACCATGGTTTAATCATAATATTAAAAGTGCAATAATAAAACGAAACGAGGCTTACGCTAAATGGAAGAGATTCAAGACAGCTTACTCTTATGAGATTTTTAGACGTCAACGGACTGCAGTGATGAAATTGATAAAATCTGCAAAATGTGCTTTTTACTCTGATAAATTTAATAAATCAACTACTGCAAAGTAAACTGGAAAACTATAAAGGAAATAGGGATAGGGAAACTTAAAACAGCTCAAAATCCTCTTATAGACTTAAATGAACTAAATGTAAAATTTGTTGATTGCCATGTACCTGAGATTACTCACAACGACTATCTTAACTGTGATCCACTAAACTGTGATATTAGCTTTAGCTTTATGTGCGTAAACAAATATGATGTCCTTAAATCTATGTTAAATGTTAAATCAAATGCAGTAGGCTTAGATGAAATTGACCCCAAATTTGTTAAAATAATACTTCCTGACATAATAAACTTGATCACACACATATTTAACACTGCTCTCACAACATCGGTCTTCCCCACAGAAAGGAAGTTGGCTAAAATAATCCCAATCCCTAAAACTAATGGAGAATATCGACCTATTTCAATTTTGCCATATTTTTCTAAAATATTCGAGAGCCTAATGGCAACACAAATTAATGATTATATGGTAACTAATAGACTCATCAGCAATAAGCAGTCTGGGTTTCAAACGAGCAGGAGCTGTACAACTGCAATTCTAAATATTGTCGAAGATATTAGACAAAGTATGGATGATGGATATGTAACGTTTCTGACACTGCTCGATTATAGCAAAGCTTTTGATACTGTCAACTACGACATTTTATGCACAAAAATGAGAAGGATCTACAATTTTACTAATACAGCCGAGTTACTCTAAGGATCATACTTAAGAAATAGATCTCAATCCGTTGTCACCATGTCGAGTTCATCGTCCTTTCTTCCTATTAAGCGTGGCGTCCCACAAGGGTCAGTTCTTGGTCAGTTCTTGGGTCAGTTCTTGACCTGCCTGATGTTGTCTCTGAGTGTAATGTCCACATATATGCTGATGATGTTCAAATGTATATGTGTCGTCCTTTGTCCAGAATAAATGAATGTGTAAATGTATCAAATAGAGCGCTCTGCAATATTAGCGAATGGTCAAAGAAAAATGGACTAGGACTAAATTCCGCAAAATGTAAATGCATTGTGATTTATAAGAAATCTATAAACACGCAACTGTTGGGAAAATTAAAAATCGAAAGCAGTGAAATCGACTATGTAGATAAAGTCACAAACTTGGGTTTTGTTTTTAATAAA
>JBAMBL010001346.1:0-18867 GCA_037043405.1 Drosophila subquinaria | reverse complement strand
TTAACCGAACTAAACGGGAGTTGTATCTGAATTTGGATTTGCTGGACGCTGGATTTGCCCATATAAAAAAACATTTCCTTGGGTTAGTTGGGAATTAAATAAAGAAATAATAAGATCCATTGGGTTTTTTTTTCTATATTTTTGAGAATAAAAACCAAATATAGTATGTGCATTTCGTTCTTTGTCAAAACAATCACTTGACTAACTGTAGATAAACATGTTCCAACCCCCCTTTCATTTGTTTCGATCAAGTGTAGTACTTTGCAATAAGACGATCCCTCTGCAAGGGCATAACAAGTCACGATGGCATTTCGCCATTCACGATGACGTTGTGGTAATGCAGATGATGACGATGATCATCATGATGATGATGACGATGATGATGACGCAATCTATTATTAGAAGATAAGCATTGAGGGATGTACTATAAGTGAAATATGTACAATACAATATGCCAAGATATTTTCTCGAACATTTCTCTCCTACATCAGCGGGTTAATTAACATTTCAGTTATCTTGTGAAATTACCAGTCTAACAACCATAAAAGTTGGAAAGTTGTTTCCAAACAACCTACATTTGTTTGTTGCCCTAGCACCACCTCCTCCCCTTTGAACCACCCCCTTCTTTCCTATCGCCATAATCATGACGGTGCGAAAATTACCTGTAGGCTATTTGTAACACAAGCAAAAGCCGGCAAAAACCAAATGAAATTCGATAAGTAAGAGGATAGGTACGTGCGTAGAAGCGCGAGCCGCTTAACAATAGTTATTGCATAACAAACGTACATATGTACTTATGCATAAGCATATGTACATACATAGCTGAGAAAGTGTAAGTTAAGAGTGATAGGGATACATACAGTAAAGTTGATGGAAAAAAAAAGAATAAAAGCCGCCATTGTGGCTTACCGCGTTGCCAACTGATTTGCGAAAAGTGATCGATTTACAACAACGACGACGACAGACTGGGCTTACCTCGAAGGGTCTTAACTTTGCGCACCGGCTGCTGGTACATGGCTTGTCTATCGCAGTGCGGGTGATTAAAGGGCGGCACATTGATGCCAGTGTCACTGGTTGAACTCTCGACAGAGGATCGGCCCTGCTGACTAATGTTGCGTGCATTTCTGCCAGGTGATTGAGAGCTGCGTTTGTTGCCACTCTTCTCGGCACCACTT
Source organism: Drosophila subquinaria (assembly GCA_037043405.1). NCBI lineage: Eukaryota > Metazoa > Arthropoda > Insecta > Diptera > Drosophilidae > Drosophila > Drosophila subquinaria. The sequence goes on along the minus strand of JBAMBL010001346.1, from coordinate 17,692 downwards.
TGGATTGTTGACTTCATGTTTGTCAGATTTCTTCGTTGTTGTAGTTGTGAATTTGAATTGAACGTGTAGTGTGAATTATTTGCAGCTGTTATTGTCGCAGCTGACGTAAATATCGTCGAATGCTGGCGAACCATAGTTATAGAAAATCTTGAATTCCACAGTGTGAGCGACATTTTGTATGTATGTATGTACGCCTAGGGCACGTTCCTTTTCGCACAAGATAGTTTTATACTTTGCACAACTGCAGTTTAACTTTCCAAGTATTGCAAATTCACAATTTGTTTATGGCGTAGCGCCTTCCAAGCAAAGTTATAAACTATTTAGCGAAAACAGAGACACAAAAAACGCGACGTCGTCGTCGTCAAGCGGCAGCACAACACTTGGAACGATTGGAAAGCTCTGGCAGCGGCGCTCACCACGTAACAGCAGCAGAGCTCTTGAATGCGAATGCGCGATGAAAAGAGAATGCGATGAAGATGACGGCTGCTATAGGGTCGCCGAGTTGCCTGGTCAATAAATTAAAATCCGTTGTGCCAAGAACAATCAACATAATTTGCATAAATATTTAAGACTGGAAAGAGCAACAGTTGGTTGCTTTGACAGGGTTGTCACATATTCAATTCCTATTAAAATCAAATTCAAAATTGTTGCTATTTTTTCGATTAGCTGGTAACTCTGTCAGCTGCCGCCACCGGCCGCTTGTCTAATAATAATAAAAGTGTGGAAAAAGAGAACACAATCGCGATAAACGCATTTAACATTATTCTAGCCACTCATTGCCCACAATCGCCTCGAGGAGCAGTAGTACGAAAGTTTTGCCGCCTGTGTCAGTTGTAAAGCTTCAACACTTTATTGTGCTCGTTGCTTAATCTCAAGTACAAGTACACGATTAGATTTCGTGACGAAATAGTGATTCGGTGAGCTTTAAACAATTAAAGTTACATCAATAACGCCAATATATTCAGTAGACAGGATGAAATCCATTTTAATAACGGGCTGCAACCGTGGCTTGGGACTGGGTCTGGTCAAGGCATTTAACTCGTTGCCGGAGCCGCCGCAGCATCTTTTTGCAACTTGCCGCAACTTGGAGCAGGCCACAGTAAGTTCTGGCTAGTCATGTCGCAATTATGGTGACTCATACACGCCCATTTGTCAAAGACATCGCCGACACTGACATCGAAACTACTCGAATAATTAAAATTGCAACAACAGTAATCCAAAGCGAGAGAGACAGCGACTAATATGTATTCTAGTCTTCTGGCATCGCCACCATTGCTACTCACCTTTACCTTCGACGGGCGCCATGTTTTGCGGTTTGTGCAAGTGTTTTAGACTAACAAACAGGATCAGCAGAAATTTCCAAATATTGTTGTTAACTTTTCAGTTAAATTGAAGACGAACACTTAGTACGGAAGTGCAACAGCAAACACAAATATCAAATCAATTGGTCGAATGACAGTAACCAGCTACTCCGCGCTACACTCTCTCGCTAGCGAACGCAAATGCGAAATAAGCGGTAAACTTTTTGCAATTGCTTTTATGTTTTCGCTTCGACTTTGCTGCTCGTTTTCCAGTTATGGAAAGCACAGTCTATCGACCGACCGCCACAATATACCGACCGACCGCCACAATCTACCGACCGTTCGAGCTTCGAAGCAGAAAATTGGCCATGGCGCCACATTTTAAATACAATATTTAATTTTTGTATAGTTTGGTAATAAGATTTTAATTCATAACGTAATTTTATCTCGAAATTTGGCAGCCACGGCAGACCAACGTTCCAAAACTGTGGCGCCCGCCTATTATTTGTTTTGCGAAACACAAGTGCGCCACCTATGGGTTGGTTTGTCGTGTCCAATCATAGACAAACCAGAAAACAACACAATATACAACGAGTAATATGAATATTTCAAATAATCTTGATTTTTTAGGAGCTGAACGACCTGGCCAAAAAGCATTCCAATATACACGTACTTAAATTTGGTAAGCGAGTGCGCATACACTGATTGTTGTTTACTACTCTTCAGGCAGTCGCATTTTCTTGCAGATTTGAAAAACTTTGACGAGTACGACAATCTGGTTGGAAAAATAGCGGACATAACGAAAGATGCCGGGCTTAATGTGCTCTTCAACAATGCTGGCATTGCAACCAAGTCGGTGCGCATTGGCGCCACCAAGCACCAGGATCTGACCGACACGTTCCAAATAAACACTGTGTCGCCCATTATGCTGGCCAAGGCCTGTTTGCCGCTGCTGAAGAAGGCGTCGCTGGCCAACGAGGCTCTGGGCGTGGGCATGGGCGTGAACCGGGCTGCCATTATCAACATGAGCTCGATACTTGGCTCTATACAGGCGAACGCGGATGGCGGCATGTTTGCGTACCGCACTTCCAAGGCTGCCCTCAATGCGGCCACCAAATCGATGAGCATCGATCTGCGGGATCAGAAGATACTGTGCGTCAGCCTGCATCCCGGCTGGGTGCGCACCGACATGGGTGGCAAGAATGCCCCCCTCGACGTGACCACCAGCACCAAACAGATCGTCGACACCATTCACAAGCTGAACGAGTCGCACAACGGTGGCTTCTACCAGTACGATGGTGCTCTGCTGCCCTGGTAAAAGGAGGAGGCTTCTCTCTTAATTGATATACACATATAATTTGTATCAATCTATGTATATTTATGCTGGTGCTTAAACAAATGTCTAGAAACCACATGCAATGCGTACAAGGGACAATGTGTAGAACGAATCCCTTCGCCACATCAGAACGGGGGCTGTGGCGGTGATTGCACACTGTTTCCATTGCCATTCATGGGGTAGGCAACGCGTTTCCTCAGGTCGAGTCGGGGACGTCTATTGCTGGAGTTGTTGGCACCGTCTGTGTGAACTGGAGGCGGGTCGTTCCAGCCGGGTGTGAGAGATCCTAACAGTCGGAGAAAATGAAAGTAATACGTGGTGCTGCTTCCTGTTTTCGGCTTACCTGGAAAGGCGCCAGTGGGTGCAATGTTTTGGCCCATTGGCGGTGGTGGCTGTAGCGGCTGATTTGCGGGTGGTGGCGATGGTGTCATGTTTTGTAGTTTGTCAATGTAACGTTGCAAATGCGTAGTGTGTTTACCTGTCTGTTTACAAATTTCTATCAGCTGTCATTGAGAGCCAGCCTGCCAACTAGATTTATAGTTCTATTGTCCAAGTCCAGCCAACTTCACGCGAGTCAAAATCTGCGCGCAGCCATCTTCACCTGTCTGCAGATTTGTGTGCAGCCAACTTCATGGGCAAGCGCTGAATAGCGCTCTTAATTTGAATTTAAACGTTAATTTAATTAAGCAACACTTACAAATTGTAATTGCTTTCAAATTTCGTAGTGTCATAAATATACAGCTGGCTTTAATTTTTGTAACACAAAAATCGATGGAATTAACTTTTAAGGTGTCGTTATTTATAGTGCTGTGAGGAATGTTAGAAAAGATATTTAGAATAGATATTTGTAAATTTTTAGAGTAATTGTGTGCTGTTTCTCTGGTTTCTTACAATAGCCGCTGTCACACGCACAAGAGTCTTGAGTCTAATCTTGTGCAGTGGCCAGCAGCTGCAATAAGCACCTCTCAAATTCGAGTTCGAATATCGTTTCACATTTGCACTGAACTGTATCACTGGAGACTTTGAACTTTGGACTGGCTGTCACCTATTTGAGAATTTCGGTATGTGTTTGCTTAAAGGACTCCCTTATTGGCATATTTGATGCGATTTTATTCCTGTTGAATTAATGATGAGATAAAGTCCCACCATATGTTTTGGTTCACAATTCCAAGTGTCCAAGTGACCCTGTTGTGGTACTGTTTTGAATATTTGATTTTCTTACTGTTGCCGTTGTTGTTGTTTTTTTTATTGTTAGTGTTGCCAACAATTTGTCTTTTGACTGCACTCAGTCATAATGTTTATTGATTTTCAATTTTAACCATTTCCATGCTTCTTCTCATAAATAATAAACGCATTAGTTATACGCCCAAAAAAATTTCAGCACTGCATTTACAATCGCCGCCTATACGTAGGCAATGCATTTATTTGAGAGTTGCGCCAAAAAGTGTGCCATATAAAATTGTGCACATGCCGCGCAGTTTGATTCTTGTTCATTATTTGTTAACAAAATTCGCACTGATTAAAAAAAAAAATAATACAAAAAAAATTATCAAAAAATATTGTATATTCTCTAGCATAATTTGTATCCTTGTTTCATTCGAATGGATTTGATTCACTTGTAAAAAATATTTATGTTTATTTATTTAGATATGCAACTGTGTTGTTGTGTTTGTTGCAGTTGCAGTTGTTGTTGTTGGTATCGTGTGTGAAGTTTAAAATATCGTTGTTGCTGCTGCTGGTTGCTGCTAGTTGCTGTTGTCGTTTAATTAACAATATTTAACTGAGACAATGTTCAGGCCGCCAGGTGGCTTTTATAGTTGCAGGTGAACCACGTCGCCGTCTACGCGACGCGACGTTGGCGTCGGCGTCAGCGTCGCATCCCTCAAGCTACATAGTTGCCGTTGCCGTATTGCCGTTGTTGTTGTTTCTGTTGTAGACATATTTTTTAAACTGCTTGTTGGGCAGCATATGAAGACACCCACACACGCACACACACACACACACACACACACTTGGCCCCACACGCACACACAGATACACGCAGGGGACAGTGGCCAAGCCAGTGCGAAGTCTTACATGTGTGTGTGACTTTATAATATTATTAGACGGCATTAGTGTGTGGCAGCCCCTATTTCTTGACCGGAGAATAGCAACACACACTCAATCAACGACGTCTCTGTGTGTGTGAGTGCTAAACTAAAAGTCGTTGCCTACTTTTATGTGGCAGATTGCCCATTTGCTGCAAATCAAAAAATAAGAAAAAAAGAATAAAAAAACCGTATATAATGAACAGAAAATTAAAAGTAACGGAGAAGCGACTGCAACAAATGCGACACATTTGAATGAGAGCGAAAAAAAATCATTGAGGCAGGCTTTGCGCTCCGTGCAGGAAGAAGAAGCCCAGTGGAACAGGGAACAGGCAGACCACGAAATATGATACCGTTACGAGCAAATGCAACTGCAACTCCACTTGCAACAATACCAATTCTCAATTCCGATTCCGATTTCGTATTCCGTTTAGGGTTGTTTTCTTTTCTATTCTTTTTTTCTTCGTTTTTAAGTGCAGAGAGGGGGATGGGGAGGGGGGGAGGGGGTCGGTGTTACAGCACACAATCAGTGGAAATGTATTGCCGTGTTCCATGCGAGGGCGTCACAAAAATTAAATAACATTGTTCTCTGCATGCAAGTGACACCTTTTACCGTCAGCCGCCTGCCCGCACCACCTGCACCACCTGCACCACCTGCACCACCCGCCTTGCCGTGGCAGCGTCGTCCCTCCCGTTAGCCGATCACTTGTATGGCATCGCCGTTTGGAATGCTTCGCTGCGCTGCGCCCGTACAACGGGGCCTCTGTCCGTGTGGGGAATCTCAACAAGGTAACTAGCAGTCAGAAGCTTAAAACAGCAACAGCAACAACAACAACAACAACCCGTCGAGGGTCGAGGGTGGCGAGCAGCGGCGCGGCGCTTAGCGAAAATGGCGCGTATCGAGTGACAGATTGTCTGCGGTAAAGAGGCCAACAGCTCCGGACAACAACGGCCAGTGTCGAGCTGTTCTTATTGTTGTTTCTTCTGTCATGTTGCTCTCGTTGCTGTTGTTGTTGTTGCTCTTGTGAAACCATAATTTTCTAAGCGGACGACAGTCAAACACATTTACATACGCACACTCCCAGCACACTTACATATATACATATGTAGTTGCTTGTATGTATGTATGTATGTATATATTCTTAGTTGCATCTGTGCTTAAGTGCAACTAGCAAAATTTTGACACCTTCTTTCTGTTATTTATGTATGTCTGTGCCCTGAACTCGCATTTCTAACTCTCCTCAAAACTAACGAGAACTGCACTCGAAAAGATTTTTAATCAAAACGAATCGAAGCAGCCAAGATTTAAATATAACCCAAGGTACACTGATCTGTTCAATGATCCTGAAAGTCAGAAGCGTTTAAGAACTGGTAAAGAACTGTTAACGCTTAATATATTTTTGTACTATAATTGAATTTGTAAGAAATTATCCTGTTCCCATTTGGGAATTCTAAGCAAGCTAACGAAAAAAGGATGTAAGAATCAAAGATTTGAATTTCAGATTTTTTAAACTTGTTTTGTGAGTCAAACGTACTTTGATCAGAATAAAGCTTGTCTATATTTCAGAGCGTATAAAGTTTTAAAGTAATATATATGTACATATATTTCTTGATTTAAGAATTTCGCTTTTAAGCTTTGTCGCTTATAAATAAGAATAAGAATAATTCGCTTAAATAAGAAAATTAATCACAAAATCGTTTTTAGACAATTCAAGAACGATACGGGATTCATTTAAGAATTTTTGCAATTAGCTTGTCAATCTTAAATTTAAATTCCCTTATAAAAGATTCCAAATTGAAATTTGATTGTTGCTTCCAAAATCATCTTTTCAGACTTGCTTGCAGCAAGAAAAATGTCAAATATTTAAGTGAAATTCAAGCGAAAGCGATTTCATACAAATTTAAGTGAAATTCAAGCGAAATCGATTTCTGTGGCACCCCCGATTGTTTTTTACAATTCAGCAATTCAAGTTAACTATATTTAGTAAAAAAGAGGAAAACAATCGAAATTTCCATTTAGAAGATAGTAAACATTCGCAGGCTATGAAATTTCTTTTCTGAACAAATTTGGTCCACTATATTATGTAATTATTATTGGAACAATCAGTCGAAAATCTCTGGCGTGACGAACGGCGTCGATTTAGGCCTATTGTTGTCTTTTATATGTATGTACTTTTTGTATATACGCGCAAATATGTATTTACTATGCCCTCTATGTAAGTGTGTGGACACAGGGTACTTACTGTCGAGTGTGCTCGACTGTAGCCTTACCCGCTTGTTTTTAAATAGCCTAAGTATAACACGATATCTTATTTGATGATATAACGTAACTTAGATTTCTCTATGACTTTAATGAGATTTGATGTACATACATACATATGTATAACTTAATGTATTTTTTGTTTTTTAGTTATTAAGAAAATCTCATATTAATTAGCTTTTTGATGCTGTAAGAGAGAATTCGGTCAACTACTCATTGGAATGCGTACTCTATTTAAAAAGTTATAAAAAAATATATATAAATATAGAAAATCTTATCTTATTACACGGCTTAATTCATGTGTAAATAAGATAAGCAACGATAATTTATATTAATTAAGAACTTTTCTTTGAAAAGAAGACAGAAAAAAAAGTGGGGAATTAAAAAGAATTTTCCAAAATTGCAAAAAGTGTTCTAAATAATTTGGTAATAGGTAACAAATGTATTTGATAAATCTTACAATTAAATAAATGTTGGCCCCCATATTGAAAAATTTTTAGCGCCCTTGGTTCAGGGTATAAAAAACGTTTCATATTTTTACCGATTGTTCCTATGACAACTACATGATAAATATGTCCGATATTGGCCAAATTTGCCAAAGATGTATAATACCATTCCATAAATAATCTGTATTTTTGGTTGAAATATCTAAAGAAATATCTATACAAAACAACCAAACTAGTCAAGATGTATAGGACACTACCATAAAACAAACTGTGAGATTGGTTGAGATATTTCAAAAAATCAATATTTTTAATATAATAATATATGTATGTAAGCTTTGTGTGTTTCTTTTAATTCCGAGGTTCGAACCGAAAACTTAGGTTTAATCAAGCTGATATCTGGACATCAACCGAGATAATTTCACTTGCTTGTTCGGGGACTGGGGGCCCGATCAGTTTTGCTTATAACACTGCAACCCTAAATTTAGTTGGTGTTTTTTATAGTAGAGCTGTAGAAACATTCACAAAAACATAGTGGCTTACCGTTACACGATTAAATTTTGCATTTAATTTGAAAATAATTGGTGGAATATTAACATTAAAGATAATTGAGTCTAATTTAAATGGAATATCTTATAAAAAAAACCTCTTAAAGAGGTTAAAATCTAGTGACGAAAACATTTTTATGCCCCAAAATTTCTGATATCCAATTTTGTGACGAACAATATTAAAGTTTTCATATAGATTATTAAAAAAAAATTGTTGATTCCGAGGAGTTTACGTCACAATTGAACTTGGTCTTAAGTTAATTGTGGTTACCAATGTTGATGCTAACAACTTTTCCATATTTAAAATGCATTCTGTTAAAAACGTACATTACATACACACATACATACGTGCTCACTTCAGAAGCCCCGAAATATATTTCCTTAAATTCAATTAAATCATTCCCAGTCTTTATTTCGATATCGCGTCAATTTTACTATTTCTGTGTTCAAAAACAACTATTGCCTTTAAGAGTTTTTTAATATTACATATGTATATGCTGAAACCATTTCACATATTTAACCATTCCACTTTCGAAATAAAACACAGATTATGTGCGTTCCCTTTCCATTTTTAGTTACGTTGTATACTTACTCTGTTAAGAAATATGTTTTGACTTAAAAAAGGACAAACTAAAAATGAATACGATTTTGTTTTATAAATTTACACACCCTTACAAGTTTTAAATAAACTTTTTACTTTTATAACAAAAAAAAAAAAAAAATACGTTTTCGATACTCAAAGAGTACAACAGTATACGATTATTATGGTCGTTGTAATGTTTGCAATAGTGAGAAGAAGCCATTTCCGACCCAAAAGTATATGCATCTGAGCATTTCCACAGAAACGTCAGCCGCAGTGTAAAACTTAAAATTGATCGAAAATAACATTTTGTGAAATTTTCTTCCAGGAATATATTGAAGCTTTTTTTTTAGGCAATAAAAGTACTCTTTTTTTTTTTAATGACGGAAATTCGATATATAATATTTGCGTTCCGTTCCAAAGAACTTAAAATCACATGCTTGACTACAATTAAAGGGGGGAATCGAGCCCAGTTTTTTCTAACTGAAAGTTCTAAATGTGACAGTTCGGCAGCTTTAACCAGTGAGCCACCGGACCACACATAAGTACTCTAGAAGAAATTATTTTTTGGAATAATTTACTCAATTTTCAAGCTTCTAAATAAAAATAAAATGTTTTCACGGTGTTTTGTTTGTTCACAACCAAGCCTAAGCAATTAATTCCTCTTTTTGTCTCTTAGTTTCATTATTTTTTTAAAAAAGGGTATTTTCAATTGCCAAAAAAATCGGCAAAACAGTCGTTTCAGTGTTTAGCGCTTAGCAATTCTTAAGCTTTGTTTAATTTTTTTTAAGGTAAAAACCAGGGACCGTAACTGTTATGAGGAATAAAAAAATAAATACTTTTAATAATTACTTAAAGACTTTTACTTTATAAATCATACCTGATAGTTATTTTTGATTAAAAAAATAAAAATTATAAATAATTTTTAATATTGATTTTTATTATATAAATTAAAAATAATGATTAAATTTGATATTTTTTCTTTTGTTTTTTATGTAAATAAGGCTATCGTTTTCCTGATAACCAAATTTACATATGTTGAAAATTTGGAATGTTCATCTTGAGTATTAACAAAGATATTCTAAAAATGACTTTTATTAACAATTTCAAAATATAAAAGTCTTTAAAGACTTATACATATGTTCTCAATTCAAAAATAACAGTTATTTAAAACTTTTATTTCTTTTCCTTACAAATAAAAGTCTTTCGAGACTTTTATTTTTTTAATCTAAAATATAAGTTTATTGGCTGTTTGCAAGGATACTGTTTATACAAACAATTTGATGTATTTGAAACAAAAATCGCGTGATTTTTGGAGTTAAAATTTTGATCAATAACAGTTATTTTCAGTCGCTGGTAAAAATCATATTGAAAGGATATGTAGTTCATATTAATAATTTGAAGTAAAAATGTGTGTGAAAAAAATTACGTCCGCAGCAGGCAAAAATAAAAATTTTTATTTAAAGAGACTTCTTATCATTATTTTTTAAGCTGGATTAATGTGGTTATATATTCCACTTAATTTTTTAAATTTGTAAAATGTACGTTAATTACAAATCGGCTTCCAATCCTTGTAACGTCCGCAACGGAACTTTCTGCAAGCTTATTTATTTTTTTTTGAAAAACAGTAAGGTTTTTGTCTTATAATAGATTTAAAAGTACTCTCAAAGAGATGCATTTTCCAGGAAATTGCATTAAAATTTCCCGATGTGAACGATGAAAATTTGCGTGCAAATGTAACGTCCGCAACGCTGGATTAGCATATATGCATATATGTATGTACGTGCATCAAACTGACAAATTCAATTTCAATCAATATTCATGAAGTTACATTGTAATTAGGTGCGCTCGTGCACTCCCGCGTACACACACACACACACACAGATACCTAAGGAATAGATACTGACAGCATAAATGGATTGAAATTTGTTGGGGTGTCCTAGTGAATGTATGTCAGACGTGTCCTTTGCAGGAGGCGACCGCAAAATTGCAAGGCCGATGATAATGCAACCCAATGGACGTCAGCAAATACAAAATGTAAGTATTTGCAGGTTGAAGCAAAATTCTGTTTGCAACCTTCGTTGTTGTAACGTAACGCAATTGTATGTTGGAGGCAAGCAGAAATGGGAAGCGGATGGGGATGGGGATGGGGATTGGGGACGCCGCTTAGTTACATGCTCGATTCTGTAGAAACTGTGGACGCTGCAGCGCTAAAAATAGTTAATCAAATTCCAGGATATGGCCTAATCCAGCGTTGCGGACGTTACATTTGCACGCATATTTTGATGTTTAAACTGATACAGCTCGCGTTCACATCGGGAAATTTTAATGAAATTTCCTTGAAAATGCATCTCTTAGGGTGTACTTTTAAATCTATTTTAAGATAAAAGCTTGCTGAACATTCCGTAATGTAAGTTGATTTAAGATTAACGTGCATTTTCACATTTTCAGCGATTTTCGCATAATAAACAAAAAAATTTCCAAATACTAAAAATTAAGTGGAATACTTGACCACATGAATTCAGCTTAAAAAATAATGACATGAGGTTTCGTTAAATAAAAATTTGAATTTTTGTCTTTTGCGGACGTTACACTTTTTATACATATTTCTACTTCAAATTATGAATATACATGTATTAAATATCCTTTAAATATGGTTTTTCTCTTAAATACAAGAAAATAAAACAAAGTTTAAGATTTGCTAAGCGCTAAACACTCAGACGACTGTTTTGCCCATTTTTTTGACTATTGAAAATAAATAATAAAGGGGAAATAATTGGAAATAATATTATTCAAAAAGATAACTATTGCTAAAAACATTTAGTTTTTGACAACTTTAACTTTTTGCCCTTGGCTTATAAACTTTCGGATTAGCCCATAGTCAAATTTGTGGGCGCGTCCGCAATTCTCTGTCCCCCCGTCCCCCGTCCCACGTCGTCGTCCCCCTGGTCCCTTGTCCCCGCACATTGGCGCCTGTTCTCTGCGATTGGCCTTCGATGTCAGCATAAGCATCGTTGTTGACGTTGCAGACAGTTATGGCAGGTTCGGTTTGCTTTCGGATTTTTGGTCCGTCGCGTCGCTTTTCGGTTTCGTCGGTTACGGCTTCGTATTGTCTCGTTTGGCCTCGTCACTGGGTTACTGTGCTGCTGCTGCTGCTGCTGCTGCTGCTCCTGACCTGGGACTAGCCCCGTTGCTCTGTCACAGATGATGACAATGACGTCAGCAGCTTGGCGGGTAAATGGCCTCTGCCAACAAGTCACATGTTGCTGGCAAACGCAGTCACAACACACACACAAATACACAAACACATGCTCTGCTGCTTGCGCCTGAAAGCAGGCAACACTTTATGATACTCTTTTTAGTAATTGTGGTTTTAAATCGCCGAGATTGATACTCCTTGTTTATTGTATTGCTGCGAGTTTCTTTCAAATTCGATGCCGAATATAGTTTCATACACTAGTGTTTAATTTATATTTAATATTTAACTGCATGTAATTAAGTCTTTATCTGATTGAAATGGTTTTGAAGGCATAATTCGGAGTTCTATTTGTATGATAAGATGATTCATAAAAAATGAAATAGTTCTCTTGAAATTCAATAAGTTAGTTTAAGTCCTTTTCATCGCAAACGTTGAGAGATTGTATGTTTCTATATATAGTACATATATGTACGTATTTCTTTCCACTTTAATTTCGCGGCATTTTCACATAATTAATTTAATAATGTGCTCTTTAGTTCATTTCATTTATTTACATACTTATTAATTTAAAGCTAAACTGGGAAAAACATTGAAGACTTTGTACTGAAGTTCTTGCAGCATCCAATCTTTTTTTTTAATTTAGAGATGGAGCTATTTCACATAATTTATAGAAGAATAACAATTCAATTTTTATCTTGTTTAAGGTATGGAATAAATGCAATTCATTTTTCAGTGAAAATTTGGTACAAAATGTTAAAATAAACGAATTCTTTTAATGGCTAAACATATTTAAATACTGCCTGTTTAAATTAATAGGTAAAATTCAATTTCAATTATGCCAGTTAAAGCATATTAAAATTTGGAGCATAGAAAAACTTAAATGTTAAATACATTTTAAAAATTGTTAGCAGAAGTAAAACAGCTCGTATGCAAAGTACGAGTAATTAAGTATTATAGTAATAGTGATATAAAAATTAAAATGTTTCAAAACAAACAATGTTTGTTTTCATAATTCGTGCAACTGAATTTAAGTTCTTTGAAAGGTGACAAATAGTAGGATTTTTTTGGATGAAATTCTTAACATTTCAGTTGATTGAAGAGCATAGCGTAGCAATTGTTATTGATGATTTGTTATTGTTTTGCAGCTGTTGTTGCTGCCACACGGACGAGCTCAACGTGTCAAGTTTTTGATTTTTAAATACTCCCAAAACTTGATTAGTGGAACTCGTACGGATGACATGCCCGCCAGGATTTGATTACTTACTCAGCGATTCGAAATTTGGTCTCACTGGATGTAGTAACTTGCACTTGCAACGCTGGCAACACATTTACAATAGTTCTTCAGCCAAAAACACCACAAAAAAAAGTTGCAAAAAAAGTTAAGATTATTATGATAATAATGTTATATGCAATAATGCTATAATTGATTGTAGAACGTGGACTGTCCGGATACTGCACCAGTATTCAGATTGACGAACTGGCTGGCTTGGAGATGAATATCCAACTGATGTTACCAAATGTGCCAGCTTCAAAATGTAAACCATAACCAGGCACAACTTGAAGCGCGCACTCTCGACGCTGACGCTGACGTTGACGTCGACGCCGACTGAGAAGGCGACAAAGGAAACGAGCTTGCTGTCGCACAGAGTGTCCTTTTAAGCAGCATGGAAGCTGCCCAACTGATTCGCGGTCTTCGGTCTTCGTGAGGTTCGTTGTCGCTGATGCTTCGACTGCGACGCGGCGACTGTGACGGCGACTGCGACTGCCTCTTTTTCTCAATGAAATTTCATGTGCGTTGAATGTCCTTCTGTTCGTGCATCTGCTTGCCGCGTTTTGTCGCTGTGCTGGGGCCGCACCTTGTTGGCTGCAGAAATGATGCTGCCTGCCTGCCCTTATATCCTGTGAATGAATGCCAGCTATGACGTCACCAGACTTTCGCTTTCGCCGTCACTTGGCTCGCCAAAAAACAACGACTGACACGACCGAGCCGAACCGAACCGAGCGGGTCGCGTCGGATGCTCGTCGGCCTCGCCACTAGGTCACTGTGTTACGAGTCGCAGCATCAACAGAGACAGCCAATCGATACGATAACTCGGATGTGGATGTTTCGATGTTTTGTTGCTTGCCACACAACACAAAACACTGTGGCACACTGAGAAAAAAAGCCATACTCGAAGGAAATCGAATGAAGTAACTATTATCTATACTTAAAATGTATACGAATAACTGTAAATGAGCATACACAGAAAAAAAAGCCATTTTAAAATCAAGCCTAAAATAAATAATTTAAGCTTGCATTTTTTAAGTATGTTTTTAGGATTAAGCTGAACAATTAAGTCTATATCGGGATTAAAATGGGAAAATAAGCCCAAATTACTTGATTCTCTCTCGGCCTCTCACATTTCAACTAGTCCGGTGGCTCAGTTATTAGAGTCGCCCACCTGTTTGAAAAAAACCTGGGTTCGATTCCCTTAGTCAATTGCAGTCAAACACTCCCTTCATTAAAAAAAAAAATGTTTAAAAAAGAATTTTAAATAAAAAATATTAAAAATTAAAAAAAAATTTAAAAAAAGGTTTAAAAAAAAAAAAAAAATAACAAAAAAAATTTAAAATAAACTTTTTTTCTTTTTTTTTTTAAGAATTTCGGGATTGAATTCGGGATTGAAAAAATCAAGTATTTCATACTTGGTTTAAGAAAATCCGAGATTACCCCACTTCTGACATCGTTTCGGATTGAACTCGGGCTAAATATCCCGGATTTTTTTTTTCTGTATACAAGTTCTTTAAGATTTAACAATGTTGATATAAGAACAACTAATCTTGAATCAAGAAAATTTTTAAAATTACTTGAAATGACCACAAAAATTCCCAATATAAGTTTGGAGTTAAGTTGAACTCACACAATACTTATTTCAAGAACAATTCATAGCTACAAATTAAGTTCACACAATTTTTATTTAAGTTTGTATGCTTATATTAAGTATCATGTTCTTATTTTAAAATGTTTTTATACTCAGTTCCAGCATTAAAAGAACTTGATCCAAGTTTAAGTTTGAAATCTCTTAAATACTTAGATTGCGTACTTAAGATACCGTACTTGAAATAAGATCGAAATACTTGTCTTTGTTAATTTAAATAGTAGTAAGAAATCAAGTTCAAAATGTGCCGTTTTAAGTCCGAAATACCTAATTTTTTCGCTCTGTGCAGTACGGAACTTTGCGGCTTGGTTCTTTCTGCTCACTTTTGAATTGCACAGACGAAGATGACGAAAGCAGCACAGAATCTCCAGCAGTGAATGCTCTGAATGATTTTGTCGGGTTCCTGCGTGCTTCGATGAATATGCCTCAAGCAGGTTGCGAATTCTTGTGTTACTCTGACACCAGGCTGTGACATGAGGCTGCTGACGGAGTTTGCAGCCTGCAATGACGTAGACACCTGTTTGGCATTGCAACGTCTCACGTCATACACATGTATGTATGTATGTATGTATGTATGTATGTATGTATGTATGTATGTACGTATGTATGTATGTACATGAAGCAATTCCCTACTCTGCTCTGCACTACTCTGCCACCTCCATTGTCATATGAATGAAGCCATGAAACGTTCGTAGGTACAGTGCATTTGACACTTTGACCTTATGCAGCTGCTTGGCGTCGAGAAAAAACCAAGGGGGAAAGGGGCACAGCCTGGTATCCGAGCATACCCGACGGCTGCTGATAAAACGACCTTCGCATTTATTTTTAGTGCGTTTTCTAAATATAAACGGGGTCAGCGCCAGTCGAGCAGCAACACAATTTTGCCAATGCTGCGACTTCTTCCCTCCAAAAAAAAAAAACTCTCAACAGAATTCACAGGCAATTGTTGGTCGTTTTCAATTGCAATTGCAATTGCATACGCATTTGTATATGTATATGTATTTGTGTTCGCATTTGATTGCTAGTCTGTTTATATGGCCGCCATATGCAGCACCCTCATACATAGTGAAGCCAAAATATCGAGGCAGGCGGCAACATGCCGCAAACAGCCTCAGGCACTTTCTGGCTGCCAACGAATGTATTTTTATTATGGCGCAAATGCATTACAGAGGTGCGTTTTTTTATAGACAAAATACGACGGTGTCTATGTGATGTCTTTATACGAGTACACTGATAAAAAAAAGGATCTAAAATCAAGATTTTGGTCTTAGAACTAAGAACATTGGTCTAAAAAATGCGTCGAGAACATGAAAATCTTGAAGTAAGAAAACACATCTTGATTCTAAGAACATTTTAATTAAGACCAAGTTCTTATTTTTAAGACCATAAATTCTTATATTTTCAAGACCACAAATCTTATTATAAGAATAAAACTTATTATTTTTTAAGATTATGTGTTCTTATTTTAAGACCAAAAAGTTTTGAATACTCAAGACAAAAAATCTCAAATTAGATTAAGCTTCTTAACAATTTAAGAAGCATGAAGTAAGTTTTAGTTAACTTGAGGTCTAGTAATGTCGATTTGACACTAAACAACAAAAACAATACACAAAACACTTGCAGAACGCAAGGAGCATGGATCGGTATACAGATGCTTCAAGAGACGCCAATCTTTATTGTCAGTACCGCTGTGCTGACTTGACCAGCGATCCAAGCCTAATGTCATCTTTGAGAAGCCAGAACCAGTTGCGAATTATTGGTCTCAAGAAGTGAAACAATTTTAAGATTTTTGTTCTTATTTTGAGAGAAAAAGATCTAAGATCTAAGATTTTTATTCTTAAATTAAGAACTTAACCTTTTTTAAATTAATATTCTTAGTTTTAGTAATTTGGTCTTAGAATGGTCTTATATTAAGAACAAAATATTTAAATTTAAGAATTTTATTCTTATATTAAGAATTTACGATTTCCAAGATTAATATTCTTAGTTTTAGTAATTTGGTCTTAAAATATTCTTATTTCAAGAACATAATTTTTAAGATGAATGTTCTTGATTTTAGAAAGTGGTCTTTTTTTTCAGTGTATATACATACTTTACGAGGTAAAAGTCTAGTGACGAAAACATTTTCATGCCCCAAAATTTCTGATATCCAATTTTGTGACGAATAATATTAAGTTTTACACATAAATTATTTTAAACAAAATTTTTGCACTCGGCACATTGCGCTAAAATGTCTCAATTCTTCAGACCAAATAAAACTCACTGTTTTGCGCAGTGCCGAATGCAAAAATTTTGTTTAAAATAATTTATGTGTAAAACTTAATATTATTCGTCACAAAATTGGATATCAGAAATTTTGGGGCATGAAAATGTTTTCGTCACTAGACTTTTACCTCGTAAAGAGGTTTTTTTTATGGGATATCAGAAATTTTTGAATAAGACATCAAAATTAGATCTTTTTCTCTCAAAATAAGAACAAAAATCTTAAAGATTGTTGACACTTCTTGAGGCCAATAATTCACAACTGGCTCTGGCGTCTCAAAGTCTGGCATCAGTCGCTTGGATCAGGCTGGTCAAGTCAGCACAACGGTACTTGATACGATAGAGATCGGCATCTCTTGAAACAGCTGTATACCGAGTCATGCTCCTTGCTGTTCTGCAAGTGTCTTAGCGACGATGAAAGATCTCAAGTTTAACTAAAACTTACTTCATGCTTCTTAAAATGTTAAGAAGCTTAATCTTAATTTAAGATTATTTGTCTTGAGTATTCAAAACTTTTTGGTACTTAAAGTAAGAACACATAATCCTACAGAGATAATTCCATTCCTTTATTATAATAAGATTTGTGGTCTTGAAAATATTAGAGATTTATGGTCTTAAAAATAAGAACTTGGTCTTAATTAAAATGTTCTTAGAATCAAGATGTGTTTTCTTACTTCAAGATTTTCATGTTCTCGACGCACTTTTTGGACCAATGTTCTTAGTTCTGAGACCAAAATCTTGATTTTAGATCCTTTTTT
>JBAMBL010001345.1:0-40556 GCA_037043405.1 Drosophila subquinaria | reverse complement strand
TTATGGAAATGCGAAAAGTTCGTGGCACAAAACAGAACCGATAATGGGCCTTAATATAAAAGAGCGTAATTGATAAAGGCCTTTAACCGTCGACATCATTCACAAGTTTAAATATTCATTTGTATTTATTTATTCTCTTAATGTTTTCAGAAGCACAGATCTCAATGTAAAAAGCGTTCGCGATAAGGCCATAAATAAACTTTGTTTCTACACGAAATTAGCACATTTATGAGTATTATTTCATTCGAAGATAGAGATAACTGTTTCATTTACGAGTACATTTACCTGTAACTATTATATCTATTTCTTTATAGTATGTAAATATAGAAATGTGCTGCTGGCTTTGAACTCAGCTTAATTCGACGACAGGTCTCGACGATTTGGGAGCGTGTTTTCAGTGTTGTTATCACGCCTAATCACAACTATCTACTGAGTTGGGGCTACTTTAAGATATAAAATCCCGACATCTCAGAGATATACAATGACATACGCCTCACATCAGTTTAGTGATATCTCTATATGTAGATATGTATGTGTACGTATGTACGTTTATGGGCACATGTACATACATATGTATGTACGTACATACTTTCATTGTTGCAATCAACAAAGATTCATGAACAACAACAACAACAATGACGACGACACCAACACAGTGACAAGTCACAATGTGTGTCTCTGCTTCAGCCTCAGTCTCAGTCACAGACTGTGTATCTGCCTCTGTTTCTGTTTCTGTTTCTGTTTCTGTTTCTGCCTTTCATTTACTTATCAACAACAAGCGAGATTTGTTTTTACCTTCACCTCCACCTTCCCTACTCCTTCTCAATCGCCATCACCGCAACGACATTAATTCACTTAAACTGCAAAATTATTCTGTATATGTATGTGTGCGTGTGCGTGTGTATTGTCTGTGCGAGCTCAAAAGCTTTCTGTCGCAACTTTTTAGCAGTTTTAGCTACCCTTCGCAGGGGCTGCAAGCGCAAGCGTAACGACAATACTGTTAAAGCTCTGTCTGTTATTAGCTCTGTTAGTTGCCATCTCTGTCTAAGGCACAGCTCTGTTATTAAAGGCAACAGATGGCGTTTAAATGTACAATGTACATTGTACATATAAGCATGTACTATATCCAGTGTTGCCAGGTGTACAGCGCCCGTATAAGCTAGATTCTGAGTAAAAATAAGCTAAAATAAGCTTAAAACAAAATTGCAAAGAAAATGCAAGAAAACATACAAAATCATTAGGTTTTTCATGAAGTTAAATTAGTTAACATATCATATCATCGATATCATATAATAATTTTCTTCCTCAATAAGACTAACATATTTTTGTGATTGAGCCCATTGATGATAAATGTTTTTTGGTTTCCGCATGCTGCATATCAAAAAATTGTGCTACTATTGTAGATTTGCTAGTGCAGCTTTCCAGCCAAACATCACGGAATAATTGTTTGTACATATATTATTTTTGGCATTTTTGCAAGCTTCACTTTCAGCATCAGCCAACATGTCGATGACACCATCGATTAGAAAAAAAAGAACAAGATATTTTTATGCCGTGAAACATATTAAACTAATGAAATGTATCGTTGATGTCACGAAAACATTTATTGCTAGAATGTGCTATATGAACTTTAAAATATGCTAGATTTCAGGCTATAAGCTATTTGCAAATTTTTTAAGCTTTTCCATTTTCAAATATGCTAGATCTAGACTGAAATAAGCTAGTCTGGCAACACTGACTATATCAGTTATCGGCACCATATTCATATGTTTGCATTGCGTTAGTGTGCATTCTTGTTCGCCTAACAGCGGAATAACAGCGACGTTACAGAAAGAAATCCCAGCAGCGATGTATGTATACGTGATCGTACGTGAGCGGCAGCGCAGTCGCCACGAAAATTTCCTATTCGCTCGAGATAGGGCCGTGCCGATAGGTATACTATATGGTCACAACTTTATTTATTGGCTCCTGGACCTATATAGAACAACAGCTCTATTAAGTTTTTTCTTTGATATTTTTTTTGTATTGAAAGAATTAAAATTTAGCTTCAGTCCCGACCATCGACGGCAATTGCAATGAATTGCTTTAAGCAGCTAAAAAAAATGTGATATAACCAATAGCTGTTTTTTTCACCATAATTACAGGGTCCTTCACAGTCGGGTTCTCTAGAAGGTTTAACAGTTTTAATTAAGTAATTGGTTTTAAGGTAAATCCACATTTATGTTTGTTATCAGTGCTTTTGGGGCTACTGATTACATGTTCTTTTATTTTGAAACTAAAAAAATCAGCTATGAATTTAAAGAAAGCACGTATTTAAGATTGTAATTTAATTATTATTGTGTAGGAAAGTGATGCTGACTTAGCTGTATGAAATTACTGAAATGGCACTTTTAATTCATTGAGCGTATTTCACAGCAAGATAATAACCTTTTTAATGAAACTTCGTTTTCGGCTCTGAACTTACAGTCTCTGGATTCATCAAGCCACTGATCCTAACATACTGTAACTGCAACTGTAACTGTCACTGAATTTCCAGGTAGCGGCATTTTAGCTTAAAAGTGTTCAACCTGAAGACGCTTTGATGCTGGAATGTTGGAAAGGCACGTTCACAAATATTCACCGTTACACGGTGCCCCCTTCCGTTTCCCTTGGCCACAATTAATTTTGATTCCAAATGACGTGTCGTTAATGTCGTTTATTAAGCAACAACAGCAACAACAACAACAACAACTAAATAACAGCGACTTTAAATTAATTAATTTAATTACAAGCTGAACTTTGGCATGATGCGAGCAATGAATTCGTGCTGAATGCAATGCGAGTAGGCAGCTAATAAATATCGAGCACTCAATTACAGGGTATAAAAGTGTAGTACTCGATATAAATTTACATGAACTAGTACAAAGTTATCGACTTTGAAATACCCTGTTCAAGGTAGTAATATCAATTTATCTGCCTGAAATATCTATAAGATTAAATTTGTCATATCGATCCCTTCGTGCGAAATTGTTAAGTTTTCATTTTAATCAAATGGTGATAATACAAAATAAATTTCTTTTGCATTTAAAAAATGTTATTATGCAGCACAGCTTCTGCCAAATAAATATTTGTATCCTAATAAATTAATCTTCATATTCTGTGATGTACTACATACTTATAATAATGTCCCTTTACGTTTTCAAGAATTATAAGTATTTTAGCAACATTAATTATGTCGAAAATTAGGCCGAGAGAAATCACAAAACTAAAGATAAAAAAATTATTATTATTATTATTATTATTATTATTATTATTATTTATAGTATTTATTAAATACCAACTAACTTTTAAAGATCTTTAAATAAAAACAATAAGAAATTATATAAGTAATCAATTTAGCAAAGTTATTGGGCAAGTTATGATGTTCCAAATTTTTTGCACAAGTCGGTATCTCTGTATATATTGTGTACAGGGTATTGGATAGTTTAACAAGCAGCGATAAGTATACAGTGACTGTGACTAATTAACAGAAACGTGTCAAGTGTTATTGAAAGCAAAGCTGAAGTTCGATTTGAAAATTGAAGCAAAGAAGATGCAACTGAAGGTCACGGAAATAAATGGGGTACGAAACGGTTTTTTAACAGAATTCGAATGGATAACTTACCGATATACAGGCTTCTTAACATTGCCGAACTCGTCACTGCTGTCATCATGATCATCATCCTTGTCGTTTCCGTTCGAATTAACTGAATCTGGAACCACTGTGACTGCTGTGGGCGTGCCAATGCTCGAGGCCGAGATATCATCGACAATCTATTAATGGGAATATGAATAAAATGAGATTATTATCATCGTCATTGTCATATAATTTATTTGGTCAATATCTTTTAAGGCGGGGCAACGCGGCGTATGCATCATTTTAAGTGGAATATGGAAATATTTGTAAGTCGCGTGTCAAATGACGCTTCCTCCTGCCTTTGTTTGCGGTTATCAGCTTGGATGCAAAAACCAGTTCGATCCAGCCACCAACCAAAACTGATCGGATCAGATTGGATCGGATCGGATCGCAGTACAACGGGAACAACTCAGACTTAGTACCTGCCTTAACCGCAGTTAGCTCTGATTTGTCGTCCTGCGGTGCATCCTGAAGCTCTTGCTGCTGCTGCTGCTGCACGCAAGCCAAAGCGAAGCGACCGCTGTGATTGGGTGAACTCATCGTGAGAAGCACAGAGAGAGACAATCCCAGTCGACAGTTAACAAACAGTCAACAAGTCAAACAGATCGCTGACTTCAGAACGCAGCTCGTCTGTTGCCTTTGCCGGCTGCTTGATAATTGCTCGAATATTGTATTAGAAATGTCGGCTTTGCTTGAAATTACTATCTATGCCTCTGGTTGTGTGTGTGCGTGAGTGTGTGAATTTAATCACTCGACGTCGAGCTTCATAACGACTGCGAATACGAGTACATACGAAAGTCTTTATAAACAACTCAAAGGGAATCAAACTATACTACTTCATAAGGGATATATGTACATTTTACATACATATGTAATGTAGATAGATCATTTAAAATGTACATGATGTTGCTGTTTCCACAGAGAACAGAAGCGACGTTCGTCATAGGGTAGCTCGACTGTACTCGTTTTTGAGTGATTAATTACGACGCTTTGGCTCCGCATTTCTCACAATTTCATTGAGACTTTTGGCTTAGCGCTTGTTCACTTATTAGAATCGAGGGCGGCACGAAAAAGTCCAACAAGATTTTCTTAGATTTGCCAAAAATGTTATTGGAATTAAATGTAATTTGTTTGGGCTTTCATTTTATTTCAATTTTTATCCCAATTTATATTTTGTAATAATTGTCTGTGCTACATACCATAAATAATTTAATGAAATTTATAAATAAAGAACATTTTTTAAATGCAAAAATAAATAAATTTTAAATCTTCCAGATTTTAAATCTACAGATGTATATTAAATCAAATTCATCAAAATTATACCCATAAACGTAAAAAATAACATATGTATGAACTTGTCTCAATAAGTTCGAGTATTTATACAATGTAAAGCTTATTTTCTTTGGCAATCCATCAAAGCGAGACAAACACATTTTTTTATTTAGTACTCGCAAATGTCTATAATTATTTGAATGCCAGTTATTTCAAGCAAAACAAATTATAAACAAATTATTCCATGACACAAGAGTACTTTTGGGTTATTTAGGGCCATTGGTTAAACTTGTTAATTGGTTAATTATTTATTAACAAACAAAAAGCTTAATACATCTCTTTTTATACCCATTACTTGAAAAATATATATTAGGGTATATTTTATATGTTGAAATCAGGGATTAAACCCGAATCGAATATTGGTTTCAGTTACGGTTACCGGTTTGTTCGCATTTAGGTTTTTGGTTTATAGGTTACGGAAAATCTTTGTATAAAGGTTTCGTAACGGAGAACCGGTTTTTGTATGTTTTACAAAAAAAATTTGTTTGCAACAATAATAATGTTTTATTTATCAAATATTTTTAATTTGCACTTAATCAGTACTATGAAAATTCGATCATGAATATCAGAAATAAAAATTAAAATGAAACATAAAAAAATTAAAGTCAAAAATCAAAATTACAAACAAAAATAAATTTTTTTTGCATGAATGAAAAACCGAAATTAACCCTTATAAATAATGGTTACTAAACGGTTATTTCGGTTTGCAGAATTTCGGTTAAAAGGTTTCGGTCTAATGAAATTTTTTTTTTTCGGTTACGGTTTTAGTTACGGTTTTAAAATTCGATCGGTTTTTACCGGTTACAGGTTACGGTTTCGGTAAGGGTTTTAATCCCTGGTTGAAATGTACGTAACAGGAAACAGATAGTATTTGAATTGAGTAATTAACATTTTTGCTACGTCCTCTTTCGCTCCCACAAATCGCGAATGCTCATCACCCTCTTCTTGGTTATTGACGTTTTCTATTTTCATTATGCATCATTCTTTTTTAACGCTTAATAAATTTTACCGACACCGTTGTTATATAATATCCCATAAAAAAACCTCTTTACGAGGTAAAAGTCTAGTGACGAAAACATTTTCATGCCCCAAAATTTCTGATATCCAATTTTGTGACAAATAATATTAAGTTTTACACATAAATAATTTTAAACAAAATTTTGGCACTCGGCACATTGCGCTAAAATGTCTCAATTCTAATACCAAATGAAACTCACTGTTTTGCGCAGTGCCGATTGCAAAAAACGGATCACCTACTAACAAATTAATTGCATTTACAAATTTAAAAAAAAAAAAGTTTTGTCCGTACCAGGATTCGAACCCGAAACCCGAGCTGAGAATTCATGCAAAAAACGGACGCTCTACACTTTGCGCCATTGGCGATCCTTAAGAACGACTGTCTAATTATAGATTGTTACTGGACTGTTAGTCAAATGTAATTGCTGCTGCTGTCATATTTCAATTCAAAGTAAAACGTATATATTCAGTTAATTGGATATATCTTCCAAACCAATCAACAAAAATGTATGCATGATAATAATCTACTAACAAATTATTTGCATTTAAAAATAAAAAAAAAAAAAAGTTTTGTCCGTGCCAGGATTCGAACCTCGAAACCCGAGCTGAGAATCCATGCAAAAATCGGACGCTCTACTCTTTGCGCCACTGGCGATCCTTAAATCAGACTGTCTAATTATAGATTTCATTGTTACTGGACTGTTAGTCAAATGTAATTGCTGCTGCTGTCCTATTTCAATTCAAAGTAAAACGTATATATTCAGTTAATAGGTTATATCTTCCAAACCAATCCACATAAATTTATGAATGATATATCAAAAAACGCGAAATTTTACAAGCTCAAACATATTGCAAAATAAAAAAAAAAATATAAATTTGAAGGTATGCTTAAGAGCCCTTCAAAGTACCTTTCCAACGACATATAGATCATATCTGTAGCTTCTATGGTTTGGACACTAAGGGGGTTTTTAATTTTAGCGGGTTTTAGCGATTTCCCGCTAAACTAGCGATTTTTCGAAAAAGTCGTAGAACAAACGTTTCTAGATTTTTGATCGGGAACAAGTCCTCATTCAAACTTTTAAGCTAAATTTACGATTTGATCCAAACAAACAGACAAACAAACAAACAAACAGACTGACTTTTCATCTCGTTTTGAAAGCGGCACCAAAAATTAGAAAATTAATTATCTTCTGAACCAGTGATCGGATTTTGATGATCAAGGTGTCATTCGACGCGTATTTTTGATTAGAATAGTAAAAAAATCAAAAAGGCTGCAACGGCCCCAATTGCTCCAATCATTTAAATTATTCCCCTCCCACTTACACCTGTTTATCTCACAAACCATGTGAGTTTTTAAAAGTCTTAGTATGCACATTTGTAAGTTAAATTGATACCTTTCGATCGGTATATAACTCGACCTAATCGGACAGACATAGCAAATTTTCCATTCTTCCTGTGTATATATGCTAGTCGCTTTCGCACACTTCGTGCTGCTTTCGTCACTAGCGCGGACTGCCGTCCGCAGTGATGTATAAGATTATTAATGCTTAATAACCTCAAGCTCGTATATTTATATTTAACAGAAACTTATTAGGCTACTCTCGCAGCAAGCATTTACAATTTACTCTTGCCATGAAAATTTGATTTTGATATGTGGCGAGAAATTTCTGTGGCAGACTCATAAATTACTCAGTTCAGTTTACTTTGGCGTGCTTAATAATTGCGGACGACTAGATTTAGCTTTTAATCTAAACTACTTCCCATAAATTACAGTCTATCGGATTTTGGGCATTATAGCTCTTGTTCCCGCTGGCCTACACGGCCGTCAGTGATGGACAGGTGTAAAAAGCTCTATTCGATTCCAGCGACAAATTATAAGACTTGAATCTGTAAATGATTTTTATGCAACCGAATTCGATTTAAATTCAAATTAAAAAAAAGCAAAAATATAATATAATTTACAATTTTTGTTGTTGACTTTTCAAGACTTATTCGATTTACTTATTTTTAAACAAATTAATTAAAATTATTAATTCATTTAAAATAAAGTTTGTCTAAATTTTACGAATGAAAGTATCCAAGTCATATTTAAATTGCACACTTGCATTGCAGTTTAAACATGCGTCTAACGAAATTCAAAATTTATAGCTTACTTTCGGGCTGATCGGCAAGAGACTGAGAGAAGTCATACAACCGTAAAAGTATGCACTTCGGCAGTCATGTTCTATCCTATTAAGTATTTTAAGATTCTGGGTCAGTATCAGTATAAGTATCAACAAAAAGATCTCTTTAATATTATCTATTAACAAATTGGGCTTACACCTTGTTGCAAAGCGTAATTAACGCAATGCAATATTTCGCTCTATCCAGAAGTGTCTATAGGGTATATCCGATTTCTGAATGTCATGCTTTAATACTATCTTATGCAGATTCGATTACAGCTTCGTTTATAAATATGAGATTGTACATTGTTTTCAATTGTTTGTTTCTACAATTGTTTTCAATTTCCATTTTCCAGCTAATAACTTAAATCTTATTCGGATGAAATGAATCTCCTTTGGTTTTGTTTTCGATCTGTGAGATAAATTATTCGAATACTTACTATCGATGTAATAGACCCGAACCCAAACCGAACCACTATCTCAAAGAAGAGTTTCGAAACGAAATAAAAATTATTACAGAGATTTCAAGTTTTTCTTATACAATATAATCTCTTGACGAGGTATAAATCTAATTAAAACATTTCCCTGTCCCAAAATTTCGGACATCCAATTTTATGATTATATTATATGTATATAAACAGTTCTTCACAAAAAGTTTGGCACTCGACACATAGCGCAAAAACTTTCCGATTCTTCATATGTATATGCATATGTGACTAAAATAACTTTTTTGTGCAGTACCGAATGCCAAACTCCCAGGGTATCTGCTAGTCACCACGGCTTCTAACCACATACAGTCGTTCAAGTCATTGTTTTGACAAGAAATTTTTATATTTTTATTTTATTTTTGTGAACAGTTTTATCCGATAAACTCTGTGTTCATATTTTTAAACTTATTTTGCCCATAGACCATGAAATTGTTATTATTTTGCAAATAAAAAGAATTACTTTGTCATAAGAATTACTTGATTAACTGTTTGTATTTTTTCAGACTATTTGCAATTCACATTAATTACATTTGAAGTGTAAACACCGGTGAAAAACAAATAAGAATGCTACAGCAAGGTGATCGGCAGATAGAGGCCCAGTGAAACATAATAAAAAAATATAGTATATAATATATACTATATATACAAATTTTGGTCCAAAAAAGGTATCTGTCGCTAGAGACGTTACAAGATCCAAGGGGACATGGATAAATCCTTAAATAAAATTGATGAGCGCACACAAAACTTTAGCCGAATTTAATTACTCTAACTTTCATAGTATCTGAGAAGTAGGTTCTCATACTGACGGACTGACAATGCCACGAACCCAGCAGTCTCTGTACTTTTTGGGTACTCGGCTGACAACAATAATGGCATTAGAATAGATCGAATGCGTCTCGCTTATAATGACGATGATGGGATGATGACATGATGATGATTCGACTTGTGGTGGTGAACAATTCCGTTGTCAGTATGGTTTGGGCATTATAGGTAACTAATTTGTTGGAAAATTTTAAGTGCTGTTTATAAGAATTTTGTGTGGTTTTAAGTTGCTTCTAAACTGAAATTTAATAAGCGTTCATATTTTGGTAGACTACACACACACACACACACAAACTCTCTGTGTCGTACAGTGCACAGATAACACTTAATGAGCGTTTTATGATTACTTATTTTTATTTTCATATATTTTTAATGATGCAAACGATTGCTGAACACTTTCGTGCTGTCGTGAGTGCAAACTCGTTTCCACAGTCACAAATGGGCATTCAGTTGGTCAGAAACAACAGCAACAACAACAACATCAATTCACAACTCGACTACTTACACTTTCAGTCTGACTCTCCTCATGCAGCGCCTCCTGTGCCTGCATCTGATGCCGCAGACGCAGTGCCTCCAGGTCGAGCGAGTTAATGCCCGATGGCAACGAGATGGAATTGCGTCGCAGTCCGGGACCAAAGTGCTCCCGGTCCCGGTCCCGTTCCCGTTCCGTTGGCGGCGGTGTTGGGGTTGAGGTTGTTGAATTCAGCGATAAAATCTCCGGCTCATTTGACAGTTCATTGATCACAATCAGATGTGGCAAGTCCACGTTACGTCGACGTCCCAGCGATAACTTACGTGCCTCTGGATCGGACTCCAGCAGCTGCTGCTGCTGTTCATCATCATCGTCATTCTCTTGCTCATCCGCATAGGGCAACTCCAGCGATTCAGCGTGCTGGCCGTTGAGAGCCTGCGCTGCCAGAAGCGACGGCTGCGGCTGTGGCTTCGGCTGTGGCATTCTGTTACCGGGCTTACACGATTCTAGTTTACACAATGTTTACACGACGGACGGGCACGTGTGCACGCGATCGCATCCAGGTTGCGACTCGCAGCCGAACCAAAACCAAAAGCCAAATGCCCCTAATACCGTCAACAGCTTCGAGAGCGCGACGTCAAGCTCAGCTGAGCACTGCGGACCAGGAGGGGGATCAGAGGCAACTAAGAGGGGAAGTGCTTGTTGTAGGTGTAAGGGTAGAAATAGGGCTATGAGCCATAAAGCCGCGACCGATTTGCCTTTAATCATCATCGTTGTACTTATCATTATCATCTTCCATTCCACGGCCACGATTATAGCCGGCACTGATTACGTATGCGACGCGTTGTACGCATCGCTTTTAACTGGGCCGCCAGTTAATTTTGCTTTGTTTGCCAAATAACATTGTTTATTGCTTATTGATTTAGTTAATTAAATTCATTTAATGCCACAAACAAGGTCTGATCGCTCTGCTTTGTCCACCTAATTAGCCAATATCTCAATCGCTCTCTCTCACACACACTCTCTCTCCCTCTTTTTCTCTTGCTTTACATATAGTCTCACTATCACACTCTCTCTATTCACGTTCATGGTTTAAAGCTGTTATCAGTAGACATAAAACGCTAAATCGCGCCAATTGATCAAATAACACCAACAAGCGTCAAAGGTTTTCATACTCTAACCATTCAGTCATTAACACTATGTGAATTTGTATCTGAAATATACATATGTGCACAAAAAAAAAATACTCATTCTAAAATTCAAGTCAAAATTTCTTGAGGTAGCATGTGTTTTTGGGCCAGTACACAAAGGATGAACACATAGACTCTGGTGACAGTATTCGTATTTTGTCGCAGAATGGAAACAATCAAATATCAAGAGCTCAAGTATTAAGATTTGGCATAAGGGATGTGTGGTATTTTGAGAAGGTTTTCTAAACATGTTCATCTCGATCAGCGGGCGAAAGTACGTTCAGTTTAATTACTAGCATCTATGCAACTATCAGAGCTGAAATGATTGAACCAAGCCTTAGATATCTACATATATGTACATACAGTCCCCTGCATAAGTATTTTGGCACCATTTAAAGTAAATTCTACACATAGTTTGAACTTCATTCAGGCAAAGTTTGGCATTAATATAAAGGTCATTCGAATACCTTTTGAATGACATACAAATGTACCCATTGAAATTTTCGAATTTTTGTAAACGTCTAATATTTCAACTTTTTTTCTCGATTTTTTAAAAGCAATGTTTTGATGCAGACAATTTAATTTCTCTAAACAATTTAAATAGTGACTGCAAAATTTTTTTTTCAAATATCTCTTCGCTAGTATTTTTAATAATTTTTTCAAAATGGCGAAAAAGGCAAAAAAAAATACAAAAAAAATAAAAAATCATTACCTTGAAAAAGTAAAAAAAAAAAAATTATAGAAAATATTGTTTAAGCTTAAGAAATTTAATAAGAATTCAAGAGAAATTCGAAAGCAACTGAGGATTAAAATGAGGAATCTAGAGCTTTGGTTCAAATAAAGTGTGTGCACGATGCGACGCCTTGGAAGCTACATTTTGTGTTGAGTTGAATAATGACATGTGTTGCTGATCGACCAACAACATAGTACGAAAGTACTAGGTCTTCTCTTGCCCGTCCCCGTTCCCACTAATACACCACATCGATCAGACGATAAGTTGATTAGCGTACCTTTTTCTATTAATCAAGCGAGTGAGTCTATTAAACTAATTCGTAATATTGTGCTAATAAATTCCCAAGTATTTCTGCGCAGTAAATTGAATTGAATTGGATGGAAATATGGATTATGCCAATCGCAAAGCAGCTTTTGGCTCACACACTGACCCATTGTTGAACCTATTGTCTAATTGATATGCCACACTTGTCGGTTCAACTCTCTCCTTTTGTGCTACGCGGTGTGTGAAATTTTAAGTTGCAACCAGCTGTCTCAATTGGCATGCATATGCTTATGGCATTTTATTTTGCACATCCAATCGATTTATTAATAATAGCATCTAGCAGCACGACGGCTGTTATACCCTGTAATTAGTTAAAAACATCGTGTTACCTAGTTGAGCCACTTTTAATTATCGTCGAATGAATTAATGTATTTATTTGTCTATTTAAAATTTAATATTAATTTTGTTTTTCAGTTATTTCATTAAATTCAGTAAATTAGTTTTTTTGATACACATTAAGTAACGTGTAGACCTTAATATATCGCGCAATCTACAAAATTGTAGCTAAAAACTGCCATGTGACTAATAAGTGTAGGTAGTGAATATTTTCATGAAAATGAATATATAAACCACAAATACTAAACAAACTTTCAGCTCTGAAACATTGTGTCATTGTTCACAATAACGTTTTGAATTCTCGTTTACTTACTGCAACGGTTTGTCAAAACTTACCAGACAGTTTGATGTTCATTGCAAAGTTGCCACCTTACATTGATACTTATATATCATTGTTGCCAAAGCAGTTTCTTTCTCTCTCCTGGAATCTAGCTTTTTATATATTTTTTTTTAATGTGTTATGCTTTTTCTACCTCTTTTTGAGCCAACAAAAATACCAACCGTACAGCAACATTTATGTTCGGTTTATATACTCCCTGAACCTAAGTTTTCGGTTTAGGCCTTTGTTAAATATAATACAAAATGCAGTTTCTTTCTCTCCTAGAATTAGCTTTTTTTAAAACCGGAAAAAGTCGTACATTTCGAATTATAGCGCTTTTTATTTACTTTTTTTTAATGTGTTTTGCTTTTTCTACCTCTTTTTAGTCCAACAAAAATACCAACCGCACAGCAAGATTTATGTTCGGTTTATTTACTCCCTGATCCTAAGTGTTCGGTTTTAGCCTTTGTTAAATACAACACAAAAACATATTTGTATTGTTTTAATACCACCCAAACCCTTTTGAAAATAGTTGTTTTTTTATTATTTTAAGATCAATTAAATTTTTTTAACCCAAAAACCTTAACCGAACCGGTTTTACGAGGATTGGTGCAAAACCGTTCTGCAGCCTTGACAATTCAGAAAAATACTTAGATTCTTGTGTTAAATATAAAATATGATTTGATCATCATGCATAGAATATTACCTTACTTGTGTGCCAAAATAAGTAAGTACAGAAATTACAATTCTTTAAAAGGGGGAAAAATGCAATCTTTATTTTTAATAAATTGGTAATTTTTTAGTTGTTTTTTTTTCAGCGCTTCTTCTCTTATCTCATTTGATTTCTTTTCTACAATTTGTTGCTATTTTGTGGTATCTGTTAGCTTGCTTGAATTTGTTTCGTTATTTTTTAACATTTTAATTTACATCTGACTCGCTGCCTGACGGGGGGCTTTTATTAACTTTCGATACTGACTGTACAGTAGACACTTGATACAATGAACGCTGTCTAGCGCTTAAGTGGAGTGCAACTTGTTTCTTACTTGTTGAATTAGGCGTATATATTAAATTTTTATTTCATTATTTATTTAAATTTATTAAATATGTAAGAAAACATTTGATATTCAATTTTAGTTGACGCTTTGCTTTTGTTTCAATCGTTTTTCAAGGAATGTGATTTTTATTTTTATATGTATCTGTTAATTTATGTTTATTATCATGTTTCATGATTTTGCTTTTCGATTTAATATTTAGAAATAAGTATGTATATGCATATGTTGTGGCTGTTGTTGTTGCTTTTGCTTTTGTTCAGTAACTAAACGTACACATACAAATACAAATACAAAGTGATGCCTTTGCTTAAGTATTAATTAATGTGTCAACATCTTTATTTTTTGTTCTTTTTTGTTCAATTGTTTTTGTTCTACATATTTCTTTGACAATTTCTTCTCCAACAAAACAAATACAAATACGATTACAAAAAAAATAACTTAGGAAGAAATACATAATAAACGTATAAATTATGGAATATACATAGTTAGTATACAACTAAAA
The DNA here is from genome assembly GCA_037043405.1 of Drosophila subquinaria. NCBI lineage: Eukaryota > Metazoa > Arthropoda > Insecta > Diptera > Drosophilidae > Drosophila > Drosophila subquinaria. The sequence continues at coordinate 26,152 of JBAMBL010001345.1, read as the reverse complement.
CGTAAAACGTTGCTACAGTAAATGGCCAAAGAGCGTTGCATTGCGTCTAAAATGTGATTTCTCAATCAATCTGTTTTGTTTTAAATTTTTTTATACATCTAATGTGACGCTTTTATAGCGTATCCAACAGATACAGATACGTAAGGTTAGTTACAGAATTTTGTGGTGATTTTTGAGACACAGTTCATATTATACATTACATTTTACATATTCCAATGTGCCTTGTTTTGTTCGATAATTTGAATGATTAACTTGGTACAGAATAAAAAGCGTGTTGCACTACAAAGATTACAAAAGAAATTAATATACAATTACATAAATTAAGAACGAAAAGGAGATAATAGAAAACACAGCAAAAGACAATGAATATGCTCGTATCATATCATAGTGGTAAATATAATCATAATAATAATTGTGTAAATTGTAAATATCACAAGCAGACGTAACTTGCATCGTTGATAAATGTAAATATATATATGTATGTATATATATTTATGTATGTATATATGTGTATATTTATTTATATGTGTATATATATGCATGTACGTGTATGTATGTATGTGTATAAATATAAGTATGTGTATGTTTATGTTTATGTAGCGGTGTCTGTGTGTTTTTTTAAGTTTTTAATTTTGTTTGTTTGTTTTTTTAAGTTTTTAATTTTGTTTGTTTGTTTTTTCATTTTTTTTAATTTAGTTACAATTCTAATTTGCTTTTGCCCAAGTACATACAATGGTTGGGGGTGTGTGTGTGGGTGTAAGTGTATGGGTGTATGTGTGATTTAAAAAGAGCACTGACATTTCTCAGATTCGCATCTTGAACACTAAACTACATTGGCTTCAGATTTTCGGATGTGTTTGAAGACTGAAGAAAATACTAAAATTGCCACATTTACTTACTTTATTCTCGTGCACACTCACTCACACACTCACAATCTTACGCATACACACAGACAGACCATTTCTTAGGTCAATTTGCATATTTTTTTGTTTTTTTGTTTCTTTTGCCCCGGTTGAGTAACTATATTTATATGATCTGCTCTTAAATGATACTAACATTTTCTATTAAAAAATTAGAATGAGTACATAATTTCAACATGTTTATCGCTTCACAAATCATATGTCTATATATTTATTATATATATATTTATGTTCATCTAAGCTTTAAGTTCTATTAAAATTGACTTTTTACATTTTAGCAGCAGTTTTGCTTTTTGGATGTATGTATACACGAAAAAAAAACAAAAAAAATATTACTAATTATAAATGATTTTTGCTAATTGCTTACAATTTACATATATGTGTGTGTGTGTGTGTGTGTGAATGTGTTTATTATATTTGTTTATTATTACTATATAATGTGATTTTTTTTGTTGCTCAATAATTATTTGTAATGAGAATCGTCGCTGCTTGTAATTTGCATCATTCACTAAATTTATGCTTTACTGTACCGCCTTGTGGGTGTCTAAGTGAATCTACGTGAGGATGGTGTATGTTTGTGTGTGTGTTTTACGCCTTAGTGTTAAAGTGCTGAAATATTTGAAACATTTTGTTGCGGCTGTTAACATTAGTTTTTATGTTGTTGCTCTTCAAGCTGTTGCTGTTGTTGTTCTTGTGGCTGTTGCTGTTGCTGATGTTGCTGATGATGAGCCCATGCAACCCCATACATAATCAATTGCTTGAAATTTGCATAATTTACAAGTATCATAGATAATATATTTTACAATATACATAAGATATACTTAATTGGTATCGTAGATATTCTCTTTCAAGGGTTATGATCTTGGACTAAGTTGAGAGGCCTTCTCAATGGGGTCTCTCTAAAATTAAGCTGAAACTAACACAGACACGATCGTCAGCTGCCTGCGAACTCCCCAATTTGCACAACACACACCAATTTTAATACAATACATACAACAGAATTTTGAGTACCATAAAGAAAAATCAAAACAAAATATTTGAGAATATGTGTGTGTGTGTGTGTGTCAACGTGTGCGAGTATGTGTGGGATAGAGTGTGTAAGTATGACTAAGACTGCCTTGGGGTCGCCGCCGGCTGTGATGATGTTGATCTTGAGATGATTGAGTTGCTTTTTAGATGTGATCAATGCGCTTAATGAGCCTGTCGAAGGATGCCCCTTAATCGCCGCTATCCTCCCATTTGCGCTCCTCCATGATGCGATCAAAGCAGTCCGCAAGGAATGCGTGCTAAATGGAGTAAACAATCACAATAATATATTAATTATATAATTAATCAGACTATGTATGTATTTAAGCTATTCTAATTACATATGGCGTGTAGACTTTGACCCAACGTGCTGGCTTATCTGGACGATTGTATTGAAAGCAAAATGACATAGATTCCTCATCGCTCTCCGACCGTGTTATGCTGTCCCAGGTGAGCTCGACCATTTGAGCCTCCAGCGAGCCATCCTCACGACATGCGTGCAGCCGAAAGCTCTTCATTCCTGCAAATGAAAATTGTGAAATGTATAAGCAATAAGCAAAGCAATCTGAAAATAGTTCAACACGATGCATATACATATATTTCCAGATAACTGATTGCCCAAATAACATTTGGACTCATTTTCATCTGGTGGAGCATTTATCATTCATGTTTTGTAATTTTATATTTCAAAATAACCAGAAATTTAAACCCTAACCAAAACTGTAACCTTTAACCGGTAAAATCCGATTGAAATTTAAAACCGTAACGGAAAAAAAAAGTTTACATTTCACCGAAACCTTAAAGCCGAAACTCTGTAAGCCGAAAAATCCTTTAAGTAACCGTTTCATTTATAAGGGTTAATTTCGGTTTTTCATACATCAAAAAAAAAATTTATTTATATTTTTATTTCCAATTTTTAAAATAAAAAGTCTTATTTCCTCCTGTTATTTTAAAAATTGCAAATAAGAGTAATGGTGAAACTTTTAAATAATATTTTATTTTTAATTTACAAAACAAGTTAAAAATAATTTAAAGCGAAAAGTTTTGAACTGATTAGATTTTTTCTAACTCATAAGTCTTGTTTGCGATCTCTGATATTTTGTTATTAGTTTCGTATTTTATTTTTGATTTTGTTTTTTATTTTTAATTTTTATTTTGAATTTTTATTTTTAATTTCAATATTGTTTTGTTTTATTTTGAATTTTTATTTGTGATATTCATAATCGAATTTTCACAGCACTAAATAAGCGCAAATGAAATAAATTTGTTAAATTAAATATTAAAATTAATGTAAATTAATGCCTTTTTAATTATTATTAATATAATTCTATTTTTGCAAAGAAACTTTTTTTTTGTGCACCGAAACCAAAATCGACACAAGCCGTAACTGATAACTGAAAACCTAAATGCAAACATAACTGAAACCGTAACTGAAACCGATAATCGTTTCGGTTTTAATCCTTGTTCCAGGTTTTTTTTTTAAAAAAAACTGTTGGACTCATTTTCACCTGGTGGAGCATTTATCTTCCATGTTTTGTAGTTTAATATTTAAAAAAATATAATAATAATCAGGTGTGCTACAGAAATGTCTTCCACTTGAATTTGACTCAAATTTGTATTAAATGTATGTCAAATTCAAGCAAAAGCGATTCCTGTGGCACCCCTGAATAAAATATTTCTGCAAGTGTTTTGTGTGTTGTTGTTTGTTGTTAGTGTCATATAGACATTACTAGACCTCAAGTTAACTAAAACTTTCTTCTATTTAAAAATAACTATTCCTGTCTCTTTCTTTTCTGTCAAACTTAGATGCTTAACTCACTTATTCATGCCACAAGTCTAAGCGAATCCTAAATTAATTTCCATTTATGTTTACGGATATTGTTGAGTATCTCTTCAGATATAATACCTGTATTTAGTATTAACCCAATATCAAATACGAAATGCAGTTGGACACTTACCCACGGCGGGTACAACATGACCCTCCTTGCGACTATCACAGGAGCAGTGTGGAAAGACGACGTCGCCATAGCCGGGCAGTGTGCGGGCCAGTGCCAAATAATCGTTGGCCTTTTTGGCGTCTTGCAGTGCCTTCAGCTCGTAGAGTCTGCCGTCGGCGCGAATGTTGCCACGGTTGACCTCATCGACTGCCTGGTAGAAGATGAAGCGGGCCGCCTGCTCGCCATCGGGCAGTGTTAGCTCCTTGCCAACGGAGAAGAGCCAACGACGCACACAGAGACACGTCGATGAGGCGGTGCTGTAATTCTGCACGTAGAGCTGATGGGGTATCTCATGTGGCTGCAATTTGCGCTCGAAATTGTACTCGACAATCTCGAATAGATAGAAATATTGTTGCGTATAGGCTGTGAGATTGGCGCGCTGCACCAGGATCTCCCATACGACCTGAGCATTTGATGACTTCTTCACGGAGACACTTGTCACCTCGTGATCGGGCAGCATGACCTTAATATCCACCGGCGATGCGGATATATCATCTTCGGTATCGGTTAAGAAATCCTGCACAGCATCGCTTTCGGCAATGACCCGCACCGCGCACACCTTCTCCAGATATTGCTCCAGGCCACGGCGACGAGTGTCCAGCTGTTGTTCGCTCAGCTGGAATGGCCATTTGCCGGGCAACTTGGGGAACGTGAAGCCACTGAATTCCTTGCGCAGCATCGAATGCAAGTTGGCGAATTCGCGATACCTGCGCGAACACAACTGTCGACCGGCCATGTGGATGTTGAAGACAATGTAGCGTTCCCCATTGCGATTCACGATGCTGTAGTCGGGTATGCTGAAAGAGATTACAGCACAGATTAGTGATTATGGTTCACATATGTAATTAGATTAGAGTATGTAAATCCACTCACCTGATGGGCAATGAACGCTTGTCGGAGTAATCAATGTAGGAGTAGCCACTCTGATCCTCCTGCGGCTCCAGTCTATCGGCCTCCTGCTGTGTCACGGATATAACCGTCAGGGTCAGACAATCGCCGCCAGATTTGATCAGATCCACCACCTGTTTGTGTGTGGCACCTTCCACGCTAACGCCATTGCTGCAAGTACACAACGAGGAAACATTTAAGGATTTGCATTAATCAGTCTGTTGCGTCCACACCAACCGCAGACAGCGACGCTCGCAGGCAGTCAGCTGTGCAAACTGGACGCCGTGGAATGGCAGCATGTTCGGGAAGACTCAGGACACCGCACAGATTTGGCCACCAAGTCAAAGTTGGAGTCACTGTATTAGTACGCAACTCGATTGTCAATCGCCAATTGCGGAGCTGCTGTCACAGACGGATCATTTTAAGAATCGCAATAAGACCAAAGAGACAAAGAGAGCGAAAGAGAGACAAAGAGAGACAAGGAGTGATGGGGGGAGCTACTTGATAGGCTGAGCACTTTGTGGCACTTGATAAGCGACGCCAACTGCAACTCAAGTCCCAGACGGACGCGATTCAATTCGATTCGGGTCAAGTTGAATTTGTTTGTGATAAACACGAGCTGTTGAACTGATCCATGGAGCAGCTACTCGTACTTTTTTTATTTACTTGTTTATTTATTAAATGTCAACTAAGAGCAGTTGACCAATCAAGTAAAAATTAAAGTACAAGTAATTAAAATAAAAATTAAATTAAATATTTATAGTTATATTTAAATTTACTTTGAAAACACAAACAGTTAATTAAAAAAAACTTGAAAATTTACAGCAACTGGGAGAGAAAAAATTCAAACGCGCTGTGTGTGATTTTCTTCTTTATTCTACGACAGATCTACAATGACGCGACTTCGGATCAATCAGTCTGCAACACCTATGAAATCGTTGAAGCCCACGCTGTGAGCCAAGGTTAAACTGTGATTCAGGGATGGGCCACAACAGAGAAACACAAATTATAACATGTACAATTCGTACACTGAGCGAAAGTGCATGTAAGTACCGCTATGTAAAGCTAATTTAATCTATAATTATGTATATTTTAATGTAAAATACTACAAAATTAAATAATTGCGCTCTAAGGATAAGATTTACTATGTATTTTCCTTGTCAGAAAATCAGTTATTGCTTTTATTTATTCATTTACTTGAATATTTGAGGGTTAATTGTTCAGTCAAATCACAAAGCTAAGATGATTAAACAATCCAAAGCCGATTAGTGACGTCAGCAATGCTATATTAATCATTTCCCACTGTCCGTGCTGTAAAATAAAACACCCTAAAATCAATGTCATAATACTACATACATACTACATACCGCCAGTGTCTAAGAAATTCTACCGTTTAAAATTATCAAAGTTGAAATCTACTAACAGACCTTAAATCACCCTCAATCTATCGGGGGTGCCACAGAAATCGCTTTCGCTTGAATTTCACTCATATTTGTATGAAATTTAAGTGAAATTCAAGCGAAAGCGATTTCTGTGGCACCCCCCGTAAAATTTAAATTTCATACAAATATGAGTGAAATTCAAGCGAAAGTGATTTCTGTGGCACCCCCGTATAGCTCAAAGGATCGCCGCAAAATCAGCAGACAGACCACAAATTACTCAATCAAACAACCGAATTGTGACGTAACAACAATTATTAGTTCAAAATGAAGAAAATTGTCCTATCCACAATCGATGCCCATCTAGGGAACTAAATAACATTTCACTTAAATTTCATACAAATTTCGGAGTTCAGGAGCTCGAAAATATATTAAAAGGTTTTTTTGGCGAACATAGCTAAAAGCTTGACATTGCCCAATCACCAGCCAACTAGTGACGTAACTAATGAAGCTTGTCATTTCAAATTACCATAGCTTAAATTCAATGTCAGACCACAAAGCACCGCTGATCCACATGGATCAATACACACTGTTGAAGCTCCTAGAATAGACTTAAGATCCACATTTAGACCACAAGGCATCGCTGATAAGCTATAAAAATGGCATTCATTTCATTATTCTTATTTTATATTCATACAATTGAAACTCGTACATATAAACATGTCAATGTACAACTCTCTTTGCTGAGGAATCCGGCACAGCTCTGAATGTGGCTTAGTTTCCCTTTTGGGTTGTTTTCGGCTAGTTGCATTGAAACTGAAAAATTTGAAGCGAAACTGCATTAGATGTCGGCAACGAATTGTTGTTGCCTGGCTTCTTGGACCTCGAGGTCTTCGGCTGGGCCATAACTACGTCTTCTACCTTCCGTAAGACTCCATCTACGTATGTGTGTGCGCGTGGAAGTCTATCCGGTTTGGCTTTGGCCACCGCAGCACAAATACATAAATCGCGGCTATCGTGTCGCTGGTGACGCACAGGGACAGCAACAACAACACAGGGAACAGCAACAACAGCGCAATAACAACAACAACAACATGACTCAGAGCCAAGCATAGTCAACATACATATGTACATAATAACCAGGGTATCGAACCGATACGAATATCGGTTTCAGTTTCAGCTATGTTCGCATTTAGGCTTTCGGTAATCGGTTACGAAAAATTTGTATATATCGGTTACGTAACGGTTACCGGTTTTTGCATGATTTGGTTACGAAATACCGGTTTGATACACAAAATAATTAAAAAAAATGTAAATTTGAAAACAAGTATTCAACAATTTTAAAAATTTTGATTTTTTTTTTTTATCAATATACTGTGAATTTACAACTGGTTCTGGCTTCTTAAAAGTGACACCAGGCTTGGATCGCTGGTCAAGTCAGCACAACGGTACTAATGATAGAGATTGGCATCTCTTGAAACAGCTGTATACCGAGCCATGCTCCTTGCGTTATGCAAGGGTTTTGTGTGTTGTTTTTTTGTTGGTGTCTTATAGACATTACTAGACCTAAAGTTAACTAAAACTTACTTCTACAAATTAGAAAGGGCATAAAAAACAAACATTTTATTTAAAAAATATTGACTTAATTAAAAAAAAGGTAGTAAGTTATGTTTTTCCTTGCCACGAGCTCTTGTAGGAGGGTTGCGTCGAATATGGTCCAAGAGTTTATTAATGAATATGAGTGCTGGGCGTCGCGTTGGAATATTGCTGTAAACCCTCTAAAGAGCCAGCATGCGACATTTTCCCTAAATCGGAACAACACGACGCAAATCTTTTTGAATGGGACGAGGATCAAGCACCTACCGCATGTCAAATACCTAGGTGTTATCTTAGACCGTCGGCTCACTTGGAAGCCACACATCCTCCAGGCCTGTGCCACTGTACGTGCTAAATGTAAGAGAATGGACTGGCTTCTCAGGCCTAAATCTGGGCTATCCCTGGCTGCTAAAGTCCGGCTGTACAAGGCCATAATAACCCCTACTCTTACTTGGGGCATTAACATTTGGGGCACGGCCTGCAACTCTTCTTTGCAAAGGATTGAGTCGTGCCAGAGTCAAATTCTGCGCCGCATCGTTGATGCTCCGTATTATGTAAGGAACTTCACTATTCACCGCGATCTTAAAATTTCTCCGGTTTGTGCCACCATCACTAGGTTCGCCGATAGATACAGAACGCGTCTCTTAGCCCACTCAAACTGTCTAGCTTCTCATCTCGCGAGACCTTTTGGGAGGAGGAGACTTGCTCGTAGACACATCTCGGACAATTGGATTTACGGCCGGACGCCTGCAGGCAGGTTGCTGCAGGACATCACCTAAGGATGCTAAAATCTGTTAAAGGCTACGCCTTTACTTAATCAATTGAGCTCTGAGTCAAACTTTCCCGCTTTGCGTCACTTAACACCTGCCAGACCTGTAACTTTCCTGCTTCTACATAAATCTTGTCCTGACACGAAAGTGCTTTAAGTAGCATGTGGCGTGCTTAAATAAACTTAATTGCTTATCAAAAAAAAAAAGTAAGTTATGAGAAAATAAATAAATTTAACAATCATAAAAAGATTTTGTCCCATAATGGTCTCTATAATAGGATTTGTCGATCTTAAAGGTGCAGTTCATCTGCACTGCTATTTGTGTGAACCAGGGACTGCGAATAATAGTTATGAGTTTAAAAAAATCAAAGCACAAAAAAGCGTCCTAGAATAGGGACACTCTTTCTTTTACTATAACAGCTATTGTAAGTCAAGTCTTCAAATTTAAATAATATATATGGAAAGATCTTTTAAATTCCCTTTGAATGATGCAAAACTTTCCTTAACCCATTAAGTACCCTTTGAAAATTTTGAATTTTAAAAATAAGTAAATTTTTCAACTCTTGTCCTCGATTTTTTACAAAAAATATTTTGATGAAGAAAAATGCTTGAAACAATTCTAAGAGTGACTGCAAAAAAAAATTTTTTTGAAAATTGCTAATAAGCCACTTTTTGTATGAAAAGTAGGAAAAATGGGTTAAAATGGCAATTTTCAAAAAATCATAAGAAATACTAGCGAAGAGATTTTTGAAATTTTTTTTTTGGCTCGTACATAAAAATGAAATTTAGCTTTAAAAAGCGATGACTACACCTTAACGATGTAATTTAATTTAATGTTTGACCGAGCCAAAATTAACCGTTATGCATAAATCGGTTTCTTAACGGTTATTTCGGTTGTATAAATTTTGGTTTTTGAATTTTGGTATAATAAAAAAATATTGTTTCGGTTATGGTTTCAGTTACGATTACCAATTTCAATTGGTTAATACCGGTTAACAGTTACGGTCACGGTAATGGTCACAGTTTTAATCCCTGATAATAACTACATGAAATGAAGAATTATTTTTTCACCAATGTGCTTGTACAAAAGAAAAAGGATTGAGGTACAGGGTATCTGCTAGTCGAGCACTATATCGCCTTTGTCATTATTGGACCAGTGCTGCCAGAGTCGCTTTTTTCCCGTCAAATCTGGCTGTTTTCAAAGGCCATTTGCTAGAAAAATTTGCAAACAGCGGTCAGCGGGAATTCTGGCTTTTTTGTTTGTTGAAATGCTTTTTTTCAGATTTTTTTGTAAATGCCTAAATTAAGGGGAAATTAAAGCCCAAAATAACAAAATTCGCTTCGTGAAATGGCAAAATAATGACAGCACTACAAAATTTTAGATTGGAGTCAATTCCTATAAGGATTCAACAATACTTTTGCAGAGTTGGTTGCAGGATTATCATATCAGGAGAATGAGGACAACATCGATGAAATTATTCACATTTTATGAATAAAAGATCAGCTGCTGCTCAAATGGCTCACTTTAGTTATAAAAAACTGTTGTTGTGCGCTCACTCTACTCTTTTCGGGTTAAAAACCAGAAATGAATGAATTGAAAAACTAGCTTTTTTACGGCTTTTTTTAAAATAAATTTTTCAGCTTTTTTCCATCGTTCCTCCCGTCAAAAACAGCTTTTTTTCCAAACAAATGTTGGCAACACTGTATTGGACTGTTATTTGTTCCCTATATACATATGTATAGTAATCGCAATACGTTGCTTTGTATTTGCTGCTTTGCAAGAGCACAATTTGCCTGACATCCCCTCCCGCAGCACCTCCAACTCACTCCCATTCCGAGTCTGCTGATAAAAACAGCAAAAGTTGTTTATACACGCGAAACATGTGTACTCATACACACACACTAACACATATCACTTTCATTGATCGTCGATTTCCATAATAAAAGAGAGAGTGAGAGAGAGCGGAGAGCGAAATTATGGATGGAACATTCTCTCTTTAAGATCGATCATGCCTCTTAGGGTATGGGTAAATGAGAGCAATGCGTAGTAAAGAGAGTCGCTCGAAGACAGCTTTTGATGGTGGGGATATCTAAGACACATGACAAGGAACGTAACAAAAATCAATCAAACTACCTTATTGTTGATAGAACGGGTTTTAGATATCATAACATGTGCAGTTACTATACCCTGTAACTAAATAATGACTAAAACGGGTATACACAAACGGTGCAAACTTGACACAAAATCATGAGATGACATCGTAATGACTCACAGATCTAACCGAGCAAATTGACTCCCAAATATTGGCTTAGTCGTCGACTAGGAGGCAAAAAAGCATGTCAATTTAATGGAAACATCGATGTATCGTTGTTTTCGATGTTTTCCTTCTATTGGTGTATTGGTTTTTAATAAACATTTAAGGATTCATTTTCACTATGTTGTCTAAGAATCAGAGAATTTATCATAACCGCAACCGCAACCGCTAACCGAAATTAATCCTTTTTAAATGTAGTAACGGAACCGGAGTCGGAATAAATTATTTAAAAACTACCGAAACCCGAAACGTACAGCTGTGGTCATATAAATAGCACAAAAAAATATTCAACTTGTGGAATGCTTTTTTTCATTAAAAAATGTTTTTAAAAAATCAAACAACTTTGGCAGGTCATAGCTTAACTTATTAACTAATTAATTCATAATTAAAAATTTATAAATGTTTTAAAACAAAAGAGTAAAAATTAAAAAATTTAAAATTGACGAAATAAGTGTGGTCACAGAAATAGCACAATTTCAAAATGTTCAAAATAATTCATGGAAATTAAGCTTAAAAGTTATAATTGTTGAACAAAATTAATATTTAGTTTAATATCCATGGTTTTTAATAACGGCGTTACATCTCCGGCCAATACTTTCCACAAGCTTCCAACATCTCTCCTTCGGAATGGAATTCCAAGCTTCTTGAGCACATGTCCACAAATCGTCAAGATTGCCAAATTTTACTCTGGATATCATGACCTTTACATCATTCCATAAATACTCTATTGGATTTAGGTCAGGACTTTGAGCTGGCCACTCCAAAACTTCGGTGGATTCGTCCTTCAACCACTTTTTAACGACTCGAGATGTGTGCTTTGGGTCGTTTTGGTGTTGATATATCCATATAACAGGCATATTCTTAAATGTAAATGGTTCCATTTGATTTATGAGAATGTCCACATACATGAAACGATCCATTAGGCCATTCATTTGGTAGAGCGGACCCACACCATGCTAGGAAAATGCACCCCAACACATAACACTTCCGCCACCGTGCTTCACTGTCTTCATAGTGTACCTGGAGTTAAGAGCTTGGCTTTTTTGACGACGAACAAATGTTTTGCCATCGGGTCCTACTTTATTTATTTTGGTTTCATCGCTCCATAGCACCTTTTTCCAGAAATTCAGACTCTTATCCCGGTGAGTCCGTGCGAAACTCAATCTTTGTTTGATGTTTCGTTTTGACAGGAGTGGCTTCTTCCTGCTGATGCGTCCAAAGAGCGAAGCTTCGTTTAGTCTTCTAGCCACGAGTCTTCTGGACACATTCCTACCACATTCATCATTAATTTCCTTCATAATTTCTCGAGAGGATTTAAAAGGGTCCGCTTTGCTCTTCCGCACTATGAGTCTATCCGTAGTAAAATCTGTTTTCCTTGGCTTTTTCTTAAGATTTTTTTTTATCCGTCAAGTGGGTTGGGTTTAACTTTACTACTTTAAGTGCGTTATACACCAACTTCCTGGAGCATTTCATTATTTCGGCTATTTCAGAAGTTTTTTTTCCAGATTCACAAAGTATGAATATAATCTTTATTTCTTAAACCGAGCAATGCCTTCCACGATCCATTTTAGAACGTTTTCGACCAAATTTGTTAATTATTAATTTTAAATATTAAAAATAAAAAAAAAAGTCTGCGAAAACCACTTTTCCTAGAAATGAGCTACCGTACCATCAAAATGTGCTATTTCTATGACCATGCAAAATAAGTGGTCGCGATCGAAAATTAAGCATAAAACAAAAGAGAAAAATGATAATGGTAAAATTTTTGCCTGTATACCATGTGAAAGAGTGCAATAATCGTTTGCGATCAAAATTTTTATAATCGGATGCAAAATATTGTCCAAATGATCGATCGAAACAGTCTGTTTTGGTTTGTGCTATTTATATGACCACGGCTGTATGTGCCGATACGGCTTCGGTACATTTTTCTACAAAATTCATGTTGTACTCTTTTACATAATATATAATTTGGATGTTGATAAGAAAAATACTTAAAATTAAAGTTAGGGTTATCTCGATAAATAAATATATTTGTTTATTAATATTTAAAAAAATTTAGATTGTTTTTTTTTTGTACCGGTACGTAAGGGTACTAATACCAGAACCATAAGGGCAAACCTGAAATAGAACCCTTTACCAAAACAATTGATTCAGGACGTACCGGAACCGATTTTTGTTCGGTTTGATTCCTATAAAATATAAATTTCAAATTTCGAACCGATATCTTAGATTTTTTAAAAGTAATAGATTTTTGTCATCTTACTTTCTTTAATTATGCACATTGCATGGTTTGCTCGACTTGTTGGATACTTAAAAAAAGAAACATTTAATTAATTTGTTTTGAAAAATAAATCAGAAATCAGCCCAACAGACGGAAAATGTGTTTATTTTTTATATTTCTTAATAAAACCACGCAATTTTATAAAACAAATCAAATCCCTATGCTTTTCAGTGAGAACCAGAATTTTATTTAACGGGTCACAACTAAAATTCTGGACAGATTTTGAGTGCCTGCAGCTTAGGCATGCTTTGTCGTATAACAATAATATTTGGTACTAAAATCAGCTATTGCATGATCTTTTTACCAAATAATTCCAAAAAATTATGTGCACTATATTAGACTTCAAAATGGCTTCCAAACAGCCACAGCTGCGAAAACGTATTGTACGCTTTTACCAAGATCACAAAGAGCATGGAAAAACTTACACCTGTGTCCATTTTATGGTGGAGGGCGTGGCAAAAAGCTCTTTATATTTAATTCTCAGCAGTTTGAAAATAGGAAGGCAGTCTGGTTCTTAAAGAAAATCAACAATTATGACTACAAAAAACATTTAAAAGCTAAAGACTGCTTTTAACAATAAAAATGGAATAAGCCAAGCTGAAGCGGCCCGAAAATTCGGATGCTCACTGCAACACATCTGCAAAATATTAAAATCATTAAATATAAAAGCCAGAAAAAAGCAGCGGTCACCAGGTTGCACTGAGACGCAAATCCAGCTAGTAAGATCGCAATGCAGGTGGATGTGCAAAAATTACAAAAAAAATCATTGATTCTTGGTAAGCAAAAATATTAAATTTGTTCCCAAAGACAGATATTCCACATCAATTGCAGTTTTTTTTGTTGAACTTAAAAGATTAGTGTATAAGAATGGATGGAAGGCCAAAATTTAATCAGTTGACACGTCGCATCCGAAAGTGCATAAAGAAAATTGACCCAAAGGGCGTACAACGTGCATTTTCGAGAGTCTGCACAAAACGGCGTAGTGTGGCCGACAAAGAACATTTTGATCAAGTCCATTAAATAAAATAAACTTATATTATTACGACCTTTATAAAAAAAATAAATTCTGTAAGTATTAATCAAAAATAAATTTTTGGTGGACTTTTGAAATTAGTCCAGAATTTTAGTTGTGACCCGTTAAGATCCATAGTTTCTTGGTGAAAATTCATAGAATTCTTTGTAGATTTCGTTTTGTTAGACGCCTTCCACCTTTTTTTCGCATGACTAACGATTGTAGTTTCAATATCTATGTATAAGCATTCAAATAACTACGAAAAGATTTATTATTATCCATTTATTTTTATTATGATTTAATGTTTATATTGGGGGTCACAGTATGTGATGATTTAGTACTTGGAAATAATCCAGAGAAATTGAAAAAATGCTATTAAAAGTATACGAGGGGTCTAACAAAAGTTCGGTAAGTTAGCGACTTTTAAGTCGTTTTTCAAAATTCCAAAAGTCTCAAAACTTTCGCAGTTCTTTTAATCTAGGACATATCGGTTGAAATGGAGACTAGAAAACGCAAATTAGCTGAAGGTACCTCAGATGAAATTCTACTACCAACGCAAAGAGAAATTCACAATGGCCTTTTATTCGGTTTTCCACGAAAACTGAAGACCGTACAAATATTTGATGAATGTCAAAATAACTTTAGAACGATTCCACCATCTCTGAAGACTATTTCAAAATGTTTTCAAAGATTCCAGACAGGACATTTTTCTGTAGAGGACGATCCCCGAGAAGGTCGATCAAAATTTTCGAGGGACAAAAGAAATGTGGCCCTAGTTAGAACAAAGCTTGCCGAACACCCTCAATCTACCCAGGAAATGGTTGCTAGTGAACTGGACTTGAATGCCATAGCCATATCTCGCATATTGCATCAAGATCTGATGTATACGAAGAAGTTTGCGCGATGGGTTTCACGCATTTTTAATGAGGTCCAAAAAGAAGCACAGATGCATTTTGCCCAATATCTTTTGAATAAATTTGAAAATTTGAAGTCTAGCAACTTTAATAAATTCGTTACTGATGCCAAAGCTTGGTTTAACAAATACGAACCGGAAGCCAAACAGTAGTCCATGGTATGGAGCTCCAGAGTAGCCAACCTACCTATTAAAAAGCTTTAAAAGCAAGATTTTGAAGACTGTTTTGAGAAGTGGATTTTTAGGCTTACGAAATGCATTGAAATCAATGGCGATTATGTGGAGAAGATAAAAAAAGACGAAGATTCAAGATAAATAAAAAAAAAAATTACGAATTTTTTTTCCGGTCAACTTACCGAACTTTTGTTAGTCCCCACGTATGTATATAAATGTGGAAAATATTCAAGCTTTTTAATAAGCTAAAATGCAATGTGTATCTATTAATTTGATTGATATTGAAATTTATAAGATTCGTAAGACGAAAACAAAAACAGAATGATGAACTGACTTTATGTGATCTCAACTGGGATTAACCAGCTGTTCTAAATTGTCTATCAGCTCCTCATGCCCATTTCGACTAACACAAACAACAAAAGCCAAATAAGAGAATTTGAGCAAAGGAAAATAACTGAGGCAAATTTATGTATTTACGTTTACTTCCTCACAATGGGGGTCAGGCAAATTTTCCGTTGAATGGTCTTAAATAAACACCTATTTGTTGTATATAAGCAAATAATATTATTTAATTTGTTTCTATACCCTGTTAAAGGCAACTAGTTCGGGTTCTTTTTTGGTTTGCTAATAGAATTTTTCTTACACTCAAAAGAGCTTGTACAATGAAGGTCGAAAATATTGATTTTATTAAATTGATGAGCTAGACGAGACACTACTATAATACTTTACAGGACAACCACAATTTATCATATGAAATCGTTTGCTATTTAATTTGCATGGTGCTTAATTTTCTATTACTAGCATTTTTTGTTTATTTTTTGCAGTGTTTGATGTTGTGGCAAGTATCTATTTCTGGATTATCCATAACAAAGCCAAATCTACATGCAAAGCACTGCCGAAAATGAAACTGAAACAGAAGCCTCATCGGCTTAGCTTAGTCTATGGGCTGGCCTGAAAACACTGGTCGACCCAAACCAAGCCAACTCAACTCAACCCAATCCGACCCAACCAGTGAGTGACGCAAATCTATTGATTAATCTGGAGCATATGCCGCAAAACAAATACAACAACAACATTATTAATATGAACAACAGTGACAACATGGACACAAAACCACAAGTTTGTAGCAGCATAAAATAAAATTTAAACATGATGGATACAAAAAATTTGCCTTCAACGAATTTGACAATTCCCTCCAGCTCTAGGAAAACTTAAAAAAGTTTTTATAGGGTTCCATTTCTCAGGTAGGCAAATATATAGTAAGCAATTTTTTTTATTTCAAACCAGGGATTAAAACCGAAACGAATATCGGTTTAAGTTACATAACAGAAACCGAGGTTATGTTCGTATTTAGGTTTTCGGTTATCGGTTACGCAAAATCTTTAAATAAAGGTTTCGTAACAGTGAACCGGTTTTTGTATGTATCGGTTTTAAAATACCTGTATGGTTTCGGTTCACAAAAAAAATTTTTTTTTCAAAAATATAATTATATTAATAATATAATAATAATAATTAAAAAGGCATTACTTTTTTAATGTTTCATTTTTAAATTTATTTAACATATTTTTCAGTTTGATGTAGTTTAGTTACATTTTAAAAATTTTCATATTTCATTTAACAAATGTATTTTATTTGCGCGCTTATTCAATGCTATGAAAATTTTATCATGAATATCACAAATACAAACTCTAAATTAAACATAAAAAATTTAAATCAATAATCAAAATTTAAAACAATAATTTTTTTTATGTAAGCAAAACCGAAATTAACCCTTATCAATGAAACGGTTACTAAGCGGTTAAATGAAATTTTTTTTTTCGGTTCGATTTCAATTGCGTTTTTTAATTTCAATCGGATTTTTCCGGTTAAAGGTTACTGCTCGGTTAGGGTTTTAATCCCTATTTCAAACTAATTTTTAAGGAAGCCAAGAAAATATCGAGACATGTTTTAACCTTTTTAAAACGTGTATCTATTTAGGCCAAACAGAAAAAATGTATCGGAGAATAACTATCTAGCCAACTTTTTAATATTTGATAAAGAATCAATCTGCCGACTATAGGAGGAAGTAAAGCCTTTGGCGTAAAATCAAGTGGTAAGTTCAATCTTTTTTAACCTAAATGGTATTGTCGAGTATGTTGCATACTTCATGGCGATGCTGTGCTACCCTTGAAGCAACTATTGGTTTTTATTATTTTCGATGTTTTTGTTCAATGTTATTATTGTTGTTGTTGCTCTTGAAGCGCTGCGACGGCAAAATAGTTAAAGCATTGTAGTTGTTGCTGTTGTCATTCTGCCCATTTGGCTGGCATTGTTGTCGTAAATGTTTTAACAAGCCGCACGTTGAACAGCTAGAAATGAAAATAGTTCATAATCCTCATTGATTGCATCGCAGTCCTCCCTCAGTTTCCAAAAACAACAATACAATGTTAAGTGGCAAGTGCAGCAACAATAAAATAACGTCCAACCTCAAGAACTCAAGGCAGTTGATGAAGAAGACGAAACACTGCACAACAAGTGAAAGCAATGCAAAAAAAAGAAATGGGTTCGTTGTTTCTGAATTTTCTTAGTACTTTTCGATATGAGAGAATTTCAGAGGCAATTTGAAAAAATACTGCACAGTTGTGATGGACGATAATTCATTATTCGGTTAAGATCAGTATGATTTATTAAAATCTACGTCAAAAATAAGTAAAAACATGTTTTAGCTATTTCTAAAAATCCACCCATAGGAAAAAATTGTGTGAAAAAAAAAATAAAACTTATATTGTTGAGTCAATTTATTCATATTGACGCCAAATTATGATCACAAAGACATTTCGCATGTAAATCTTTTGGATTTCTACAAAGTTATGGGAGCTTTCAAATTTCGTACTTTTTGATCATAAGTCATGAAGTACGATCGATATTAAAAAAAAAAAAAATTTACAATCAAATTACAATCAAAATTTTACAGTCAATTTATTCATATTGAAATAATATTTTATGACATTTTAATTTCATGTATTTATTTAAAAAGAGAACTACAAATCAAAATCTATATATGATCCTAGAAACTTATGCGAATGATACTCAATCGGAATCCTGTTGGTCCCTTTGGCATATATGTATAAGTGTACAATTGTAATTTAAATTAATTTAATTTATTACTTTTTAATTTTGGTTATAAAAAAATTGATTTTTGTTAATTGTTAAATTAAACTATATGTAGGGTATCACAAAGTCTCATAGAGTATCATCCTGCTCGATTCTTTTGAATGATAGCCAAATGTACATTTGTGTATATCGGGACGATCGATCAGATAGGAGTGGCATACAAAATCAAGCCAAACAAAGGAACTTGAACAGCAGTTATCGATGCAACTGGTCAATTTTGGACGCGCCACTTGAGTGGGCGTCTAATCTAATCACTTGGTTTATACTTAAGCCAAATCGCAACAGTTCTTTGTTGAGCTAGAAGTAAACAATGACTCGAGGTGGGAGTTGGACAGTCGACAAGATGGGAGCAAAGTGGCAACTGGTGGTCGGAATACAGCTATTGCTGCTGCTGCTGCTGCAGTTGCTCCTGGTATGCAATGGTCTGGAATGCTACGCCTGCGATTCGGCCGAGGATGCTGAGTGTGCCACCCGTCCCGGCCAGCAGCTGGAAGTGGAGGAGTGCTCGGTGGCAGGCGATGTGTGCGTCACCTCCATCACAGCGGGATTAACGCGACGCGGCTGTTTAAGGCGACTCTATCCGAATGGCTACTGTGCCGAGCCCTGCGATCGCTGCAACACGAGTCTCTGCAACCGTCACGTCTATCCGGTGAATCGACTGCGCTGTTATCAGTGCAACGGCGCCCAGTGCATCGATGTCAGCCAACGGCCGCAATTGCTGCTGCCGTGTCCCGTCTACCATGCCGAGGATCGTTGCTACACGAACGTCTTGCACCTGAGCAACACGCAACGCGGCTGCGAGCACACGAACCTGCCCGATGGCTGTCCACACGTGTGCCTCAAGTGCAACTACAACGGCTGCAATGCGGAAGTCACCGTCAGCGAGAGCCGCTGCCTCCAGTGCACCCACAATCGCCTCTCGCCCAACCCCGACTGTCAGCGCGAGCAGCAGCAGCCGGAACATGAGTCGGATAAATGTGCCCTCAACAATGCAACTGTGACGCAGTGCGTCAACAAGGTGATGTTCGGGCATCGGGAGCGGTGTTACACGCATCGCAACAATCAGACGGATGTCCTGCAGCGCGGTTGCTCCACCACAATGGGCTTCTTTCCCACCGGCGACCTGTCCGAATGCTACGGCGATTATTGCAACTCCCAGTGCCAGGACATTGCCTGTGCCACATGCAATTCAACCAGCGATCCCAATTGTCGTCGTGGACATGCTCTCAATAGCAAACAATGCGTCCCCGGCACCGTTGCCTGTTACTCCTGCGAGCAAGGTTAGGGTGAGTCAGGCAAAGGTACAGCTCACTGTTGCCAGATCTGACCGTTAAAAGAAGCTAGATTTGAATAATCAAATTATAAAGAAATAAGTTAATAAAATACAAAAAAATATGCTTGTGTTTTTTAGCATACTTTTATTATATTTTTACCTTCTTTGCATTCTAATTTTAGAAATAAAATAATAGTTTACTAAATAACACAAGCATATTTTATATTTTTTTAGCTTATTTCTTTAAAATTTTGTTATTCAAATCTAGCCTGTTTTAACGGACAAAATGGATCGAGTTTTAAGCCAAAATGTAAAAATCGTGCAAATCGAAGTATCGATTTTGTTAATTTATTTTTACATCACATGTTCAACTAAATATTCGTATCAGCATATAAAATTTTAAATTAATTTAAAAAACAAGTAGAAATACTTAAATTCCAGATTTGTATTTATTAATTTGCTTAGAAAAGGTTCGATCGGAAATCATTTTGTTGTGTCGTTCATCACAAAACTAAACCTTAAGTTTTGCGAATGAGCTACGATGAACAAACTCATAAATTGTTTATGAAATTAGTCAAAAAAAAATTATCGAGCTAAAAATCGCTTTCGCAAAAATCGACTTGCCGATTTATCGATGTATTTTTACATCACTATTGCACAGTGTCTACCAAAAGTAAATGATTTCAGTTCAACTCTATCTTGAGCGGGAGATAGTGCAACTATAAATAGTTCTTGTTTAGTTTCTGTCAAGACAAATCATGATTTTTTTAGTAATTATTAAATCGAATTACGCTTGATTAATTTATAAATTCCCAGTCTGCCCTGTCATCCATTCATTTTTATTTTGTTTTAACCTTTTAATAAAACTGAAATACAATGAAAAATAGATAACAGAAAGACAGCAGAATATATTAAATTGGATACACACGACACGATTAGGCGGAGCCAACTTCATGTAAATACAAACTTCTTTCAGATACGCTGCTCCGACGTGGCTGTGCCGATGCGGATTTCCTGCCCGCTGCCGGAGAGGCCTGTCAGCTGTGCCGCAGCGGCGACACGTGCAATCGCTGGTCCGTGCGCAGCTGTTACCGCTGCAATTCGCAGGAGCACGGCGCGGACTGTGCGGAAATGCTGCAGCCCGCTGACATGACAGTGAGCAACTGCACCTATCCAACGGAGCTGTGTGTCAGCACCGTTATCAGTCGCCTGCAATTGGTCCACACGGTGCGTGGCTGTGCCAGCGAGGTGCCCGAATGCACCTCCAATGATCCCTACTGTGTGCGCTGCAACGGCACGCTCTGCAACGTGGCGCCCACCTTGTGGGCCACCAAGCATGCCACACGACACCTGCAATTGGCAGGAGAGACCCCATCGCCCCAGCGTCACAGCTGGCCACATGCGCTCCTCGAATATCTATGGCCCAGTCCGTGAGCAACTGGCAGCTGCAGAGCAGCAGTGCACAGTGGTTGGTCCTATATTAGGTCGACAGTCAAAATTACTTTTAATAGCTTTATAAAATTGTTACGATAGAATGATCATACTTATATGGATTCAAAGCACTTCCTCACCACCCACTTAAATTAAAAAAAAACTATTTTTTTTTAAATGTAAAATAGTACACAACAAAGAGATTATAAACTTCAATGGGATATTGATTGTTATTGGAAAATAATTTTAAAAAAATGTGTAAATAATTAATAAGGGTTCGAGAACACAGCACAAGCACACGTGAAAAAGTGGTACGAATAACAACGAGTGGTCACGCACTTGTGTGCTACGAGCGCATTTCGTGAGCGACTGAGGGATTTTGAGTACATCGTAGAAAGACAAAGTGTACACAATGCAAAATAAAAATGCAACACAAAAAAAAACTTCATAAATTAAGCGTTTTTACGGTGGCATGTCACAACGCCCAACAAAACTCTAGGCGTTGTGTCCAGTGATTTCGTATAGATTTGTCTGGCTTTTAGCTGCTTCAGCCGGAAAAAATCTTAAACATCTTCTACCCGAAAATCTAGCTTTCTTCGATTCAAATAAATTGAATACAAAAAGGATTCTATACTTCTATACTGTCAATTTTGGAACTTTTTGAAAATGGAAACGATATAAAGGCCAGTACGCCAAAATTCACCTCTTAAAAAAGGAGAATGTTGAAAATACGTCAATGTTTTTGTCCGAAGCAAACAAATATCGAAACTCTGCAGGCAATAACCCTTTTTCAGAAGTGGTCACTTTAGCTCTGACTCGTCTATCGTTGCCATGGCCGAATGCAGAAGTAGAGATGGTTTTTAGTCAAGTTAGGTTGGTAAAAACTAAATTCAGGACCAGTCGATACAAAGCTTGTTGCCATACGAATAAATTGCCTGGCAAATACCAAAAGATGATAGGCCCCATGGACAAAATTCAATGACAAATTAAATGCCGAAAAACAATCATTGAAGATGCTTTGAAATTTTTAAATTAAAAAAAGATAGGAAAAAAATGTTGGTCTGTTTTTCTGTAATTTTTTTAGATTTTCCGCTTTTTCCCGTTTTTTTTTCGCCGTTTTGTCATTTTTTTCACGAAAAATATTTGTCATCACTGGTTGTGTCCATTTCTATTTCGTACATAAAACCCAAATGTTACATCGGACTTAATCCAAATATTCACTTTGACGAAATTATTATTATGTTTTACTCTTAATAAAAGCAATTACTTAAATGCATTTAGTGTTTATTATAAACACTTAAAACAAAAATGTAACGCAAAAACCTCAGTCAACCACAGTTTCTCACTCCACACTGCCCCTAAAAAAATAAAAATTATATTGATAAGACTACGTCCGCCCTGGCGGAGGATGTAGAATAATGTTTGTGGCTTTTTTCCAGTTGTCAACCGGCACAAAAACGCCCCACGAAAGTGAGCTGTGGCGAAAGGGGAGAGAGAGATAGGGGAAGAGAGTGGACAGTCATCAACAGGGCTGGAAAAATCAGGGCTGCAGTAACAAGTAACTAAAGACAAACGTGTAGGTTTGGGTGAACGGCAGTCCGCGCTAGTGACGAAAGTATACAGACAGAATGTAATGTATGATAAGATCGAGTTAACTAACAAATGTGCATAATAAGTACTTATGAAAAATTTAAAGAATTGCTGCGGATAGGTTCGTTGGAGACTTTTGGTTAAATTTTTTTATTTTGAATTATTTTCGCAAACATTTTAAAACTTTAATATGTTGTAGTCAACAAAATTTCGCGTTGTTGATACTTACACTGCTAGCAGTGTTGCCAACTCTTCGGGCTAAGCTATTCTTTGAAAAAGCTAGAAATAGCCCGCAAATTTGGTTGGTAGCTAAAAAAAAACGCTGAGTAGTGAAACGATAATTTTATTAATTTAATCCAGTAATTTTGAAAAAATTTCAAGTTTGTCAAACATTTCGTCTTCTGCAGCTGAACTTATGTAGATCTGATTGGTGCGTATACAGGGGTGGTCAAAAGTATTTACACAACACTTAAAGTTAATTGTACTCGTAATTTGAGCTTACTTCATGTAAAGTTTGGTATCAATGGAAAGGTCTCTTGAATTCCTTTCAAATGATACAAAAGTTTCCTTAACCCATTAAGTACCCACTGATAAATTTAAGTTTTTGTAAAAGTCAATTTTTTTGACTTTTTTCCTGGGTCTCAAACAAAAAATGTTTTGATGCAAAAAGTTTTTTCAAACAATTTAAATAGTGACTGCAAAAAAAAATTTAAAAAAATCTCTTCGCTAGTATTTTTAATAATTTTTTGAAAACTGCCAAAAAGGCACTTTTTGCACGAAAATGAGGAAAAAGTGCCTTTTTGGCAGTTTTAAAAAAATTATTAAAAATACTAGCGAAGAGATTTTTTAAAATTTTTTTTTGCAGTCACTATTTAAATTGTTTGAAGAAACTTTTTGCATCAAAACATTTTTTGTTTGAGACCCAGGAAAAAAGTCAAAAAAATTGACTTTTACAAAAACTTAAATTTATCAGTGGGTACTTAATGGGTTAAGGAAACTTTTGTATCATTTGAAAGGAATTCAAGAGACCTTTCCATTGATACCAAACTTTAACTGAAGTAAGTTCAAATTACGAGTAGATTTAACGTTAAGTGTTGTGTAAATACTTTTGACCACCTCTGTATATTTTAAGCATACTGCTCGCTTTTTATAATTATGATAGCATTTATCTTCCCGGCGTAGTCCGTATCAACAAACATGAAATTAAATGTTATTAATATTATATAATATGAGTTAAACAGATAAAATACCTTATGTCTAAAGTTGAGTTTAATGTTTGACATTATTCATTTGACTAAAGACTATTTCCTCTGCTTTCCACCATGGCAGCGATAAAAGGCTTAGCGCAAATGATGCAAGTGCCTTGCTTGGGAAATAGCTATAATTCCCGCTAGCCGCTATTTAACAATTTATCCCGCATTTGCCAACTGCAACCCGCTAGATCTAGCGGGGAAATAGCTAAATTGGCAACACTGACTACTAGAAAGAGGACAGGCAGCAATGAGGTGTCGCATCAGCCAGAAATTGAGAGTGTACATAAAATCAAAGGCTGATTGTAGCTGATTATTTCAAATGAACTGGTTCATTTGCTTGAACTGGGAAAAGAAACCCAAAAGCTCAAGCGTGAAGTGCGGCGAAATATATATGTATGTATGTACATTAGGGTGTCCCTTATTTGGTCAAAGTCAATATTTTTAAACGCATACGGGCTAGTTCTGTTCGTTAGGTCCTAAAGCACTCAGAAATAAATTTTTACCTCAATCGGAGTATGATAACCCGTGCCGACTTGGATCGGAAAATTTACAGATTATATGGGACAAAAAAAATTTTTTTTTATTTTTTTTAATTTTTTATTTTTTTATTTTGTTCATTAGGTCCTAAAGAACTTAAAACCAAGTTTTCACCTTAATCGGAGTACGATTACCCATTCACATTTGCATCAAAACATGAAAAATCATCGAAAAATGTATAATCAGTGTTAAAATACTGTTTTTTCATGTTTCGATGCAAATTTTAATGGGTTATCGTACTCCGATTAAGGTGAAAACTTTGTTTTGAGTTCTTTAGGACCTAATAAACAAAATAAAAAAATAAAAAATTAAAAAAATAAAAAAAAAAATTTTTTTTTCCCATATAATCTTTAAATTTTCCGATCCAAGTCGGCACGGGTTATCATACTCCGATTGAGGTAAAAATTTATTTCTGAGTGCTTTAGGACCTAATGAACAGAACTAGCCCGTATGCGTTTAAAAATATTGACTTTGACCAAATAAGGGACACCCTAATGTACATATGTACATTATTTGTAAGCATTTAACTGTAAATATCTACATATCTTGTTTGTGTGTTTGTTTCCGTTTTACAGTTGCTTTGTCTGCTCACGCTCCGCCAAATTATAACTGTTGACTGTTGTTGTTACAGTTGATAATCAAATGATGGGCGCTATAAAACAACAACAACAAACGACCACCTTGCCCCAGAGAATAATGCATCCAACGAAAAGTGCGAAAAATGTTGGTAAAACAACGATTGCGAATTTCTGGGCTGTTTCTGCGTGAGGGGGTGGGGTGTGAGGCGTCGCATCGTGAGTGTCGGGTGGTCTACATGGTTGGGGGTGGTGGGTGGTCGCTTCGTTCGTTGCCGATGATAATTAAGTTGTTAGAAGACGCGCGCGGCTCGCAACGAGAATGTTACTAAAATTCTTAATTGAATTTGTGCGCCGGTTTTCGGTTTTTGGGTTTCGCTTTTCACCTTTCTGGCACAACGTGGATCCAGGAAAGGTTATCACATCATTGGCGCTCACAAAACTCAATTATATGCAACGTGTTTTGATTGATAGCTTAGTAGGTGGAATGCAAAGGGAAATTATTTGACTGTGCTGAGATAACACAAAATGTCAAAGAAACAAAACCTTGACGAAGAGCGGACAATGGACAGCAAAGGGCGAAAAGATGGGCGAGAGAATAAAAAGCAAACGCGTGTCGCTTTGTGCGATTGAGTTTATGAACATGAGCACCGTGGTGGGGCGGGGGCGGGGGGTGCTAGGGGCATTTTAATTAGCTTGCTTTGTATGTGTGAGTGAATGTTTCTTGGAACAATTCAAAGAGTAACTGCAAAACAAAATTTTCAAAAATATTTTTGCTAGTATTTTTTATAATTTTTTGAAAACTGCAAAAAAGGCACTTTTTGCATGAAAATGAGGAAAAATGGGTAAAAATGGTAATTTTTAGGATTTTCAAAAAATTATAAAAAATACTAGCAAAAATATTTTTGAAAATTTTTTTTTGCAGTTACTTTTTCAATTGTTCCAAGAATTTTTTTTGCATCCCAACATTTTTTGGAAAAAATCGAGGAAAAAAGTTTTGAAAAGTGACTTTTACATAAATTCGAAATTTTCCAAGGGTACTCAATATTTTAAAAAAAGTTTTGTGTCAT